>OX123203.2:21441226-22021651 GCA_944739405.2 Euclidia mi
TTGTATCGACATTGTTTGTATTTAACGTTAATGTAATCGTCTTATCAATGACTTTACGTTCGAGAATTTCAAAGTGTGGTACAAATAAAGACGACGTTTTTTAATAGGTAAACAATGATAAACATGTTAAGAAATTCAATTATTTAATCATTTGAAATAAGTTAATAATTATTGACTATTTTAGCTCTTTCCGTATGGTATTTTTTAAATGGTCTAATGGGTTCAACAATCTACTTAAGAATTATAATAACTATGTACTGAAACTACTGAACTAATTGAAGTATGTGCATAGTATTTCATAAACTTGTTTAACTGTGTCGTATTAGCAACACAATTAAGCAATAGCATTATTGTTAATACAAGTAAGAATGCATAGTTGGTTGTATAAAAACATTTTGTGTTATTTTGTTGTTAACGTATTAACGTGTCAAAAATATCAACATTCATAGTACCTATTGGGCATCTCTATTTCCTATCCTAGACATGTCGGCGCCAACGTCGCATCGGTGATCGGTGACTCATCAAAGGTTTGTTTAGTGCCGCAAAAACGATTGAATTGATAAGTCGATCAGATTGCACGCGCGCGTCAGTTGTTTTTGATATTGAATTGTGTGATTGTATTTAGTTGTGTTATTTAATTGTGTTGTTGTTTAGTAACTTTATTAACGTCATTTATGCATTATTTGTGTTAATAATGACAAACTTTATTTCGTCCGAATATGCGGATATGATTGTGTTACGTGGGTTCTTGTTGTGAAAAAGACACCAGTGCTTTCCTAATTACTGAACTTTCATTAGAGTGATTTGTAGAATTTCTGAAATAGGTAATTCATGATAACAATGGCAGCCATTTTGAGCATTTGAAAATTTTGTGCTACCTTTTACGTGGGTTTATGGTTTTGTTGATATGAAAAAGACACCACTGCTTGCCTAATGAGTGACCAAACATTGGAGTGAGGTGTAGAATTACTGAAATAGGTAATTCGTCAATAAATGTGAACTACCTCCGTGGCATCGTCTGCCGCATAGCACACGTTGCCGTTCTTACAAAGGTCAGTAACCTAATGTCATATTGGTCTACAAATGGTGTTTCGTTTTGCTACTCATATTTTATAGCTTATTTTGTTTGAAAATTTTCTTTTTTTATTTTGGCCCTATGGCCTTTTTTGCTGATATAAAACATTTTATAGGCATCAATGCTACGTCCTTTTTAAATAAATGCTCCTATGGTAGCTCCACCCTGTATATTCAGATGATCTGATACACCGGTTACCACCTTTCCCAGCGTCACAAAATGCTCGCAAATATTGTTTAGTAGCCACAGGATCACGGCATTTGCAAACGAGTCTTTGTCAATGTCATATTGCTATTCCAGACACAGCCAAGATTCTCGCCTGGAGGCCCAGCTCCGCTTAACTACTAGGCTATCCAGTTTGTACAGAACATTAACTTCTTCACGTAGCGACTACCGTCTGACCTCCACAACATAAACGGATAGCGATATTCTACATCTTCAACCAGTGCACAGTGTCAGTTGTATATTCAAGGGTTCTGTTGGGGTTCCGGTTGTCTTCATGACAACCGGAAACCACGGCTTGACGTGCTCTCGGAAGCACGAGGCAAGCGATGACTAAACGTTGTAGACGCAAATAACTTTGAAAACTCAGTGATGTGCGCTGTGGTTTTTGCATGGCAGTCTGTTTATTTCTCCACTAAGCCATCGCTGGCTCCATTTGGAAGCGAACAATTTATTCTTTGTCAGTAAACCTAAATTTATATTTGCAAACACTATTTTAGTCTCCTTTAGAAATTCCCTTCAGATAACTCTATTTTCGAAGCAAAACAAGAATTAATCTGGGGGCACGGCAGTGCCCCCACCAAGTCGAGCAAAAAAGCGGCACGGCCGTACCATCCTTTTCTCGAAGCAATTCAGGCCATTTTCGGCCCCCTATAACTTCATTGTGGATAAAACTAGAAGCCTGATTTTTTAGTAACCATGCAGGCATTGTATAAAGATGGTGTATTTCAAATTTCATTCAATTTGAACCAGGAGTTTAAGAATTATAACGAGTCAAAATTCTTAATTTTGTCACTCACTTACCGATCATCAAAAGTCTAAGGAAAAGAAAAGAAAAAAAAAGAAAATAAAAATTTATTTTGAAACAGCACATAGGACACATAATAGAAAACAAGTAGGTAGGTACATAAACAACAATTAGTAGATTTAGAACATTTATATAAAAGAAAATAAATACTTAAACATTAACAAAAACAATTATAATAGAATATGGTGAGGTATGTGTCCCATCGCTGGCCAAAAAAGACGGCTGGATCAGCACTATGTCCAGTGATGCTAGTGCATACCGGACGCTATTATTCTTCCAGCCCCTTCCGGACATCCCGGATGTGCAACCACCGCCGTGCCGATCACAACATGCAATCCGTGTAGGTTTCAGTGAATGTGTATTGTGTAGTGATTTATATATATATAGTAATCTAATTAGTGAAAATATACACACATACTTAGTTGCATAAATTAAATAAAATAAATAAATATACCTATAAATGATATAAGTTACATAATATAATTATAGAAGCGCCCCAAACTGCGGTGCAGACTCGCCGTCATCGTCAGCTGATGCGTACCTATGCACGTACCTACATTAATTATACAGCGTGTTTCATAACCCCCCGTCCGATCAATGAACGACAGCTGGTTTATTGCATTAGGTAAAACGGAAGGTATTGTTTACATTGTTTGTTTGTTTCGTAAGAGTGCGTAGCCAACTTTGGTGTTCGTGTATTCAGACATTTCAGATCACCCGAAGGCCTACGACATGGCCTTATGATTCTTAGATTCCGTTTTACGTGCCTTCTGAGTACGTGGGCACCCATCCAAGTGATGACCTGTGCAACCGTTGCTTATTTTTGGCAAACTATTACGATCCAAAAGCTTAGTCACGCTATGAGCGCTGCAGTATTTACGGTAATTACAATTTTTTTAAATCTTACTTAGGCAGGTTACCTTTAATTCCGAAAAAAATCAACTTACTTGAAAGCTACGTACGACGATCATGCTCCACATGTCAACCGTAAAGGTTAAGACACTTACGGTACATTTTCATCAAAGGTACCTATTTGAAAGCACACTAACTAGCACACTGTAGTTCACGAGGTGGTAAAGCCGTTGAACAACGCGCTCCAAAGGCACTGGCAGACCTGGTGGTCCAGCGAACTGTTCCTCCTTATCACAACGTGCACCTGCATGAATTGCATTCACTCCTACCTAAACACATCGAAATGTTAATGTATTCAGAGTTTGAATACGACCGACGACGTAACTATTTCACAACGTAAGTTATTCCGGAAGTCCGAACGAAAATAATCCTAGGGCAAGACTGAGTGATCAGTAGGCAAATTGAAGTCGTAAAAATAGCCAGCTAGAGATGTAACCAATGATATTTATTGGAGTTCTGTTTTTATCGATATGTTATTATTGTCCCCATACGAGATGGGCACGTATCCAATGCAAAATTGTTGTTTGTTTTTAAATTATTGTTATAACATAAAAATTATGTAACTTTTTTATTTGATTTAGGTTACCGAAATTAGTAGATCATAGTCTTTTGTCTATGATCTACAAAGTTCAGTAACACAAAAGTATTATTTAAGTCTTGTTTACGTAATGTGTCGATATCGTAATATCATTAATGTAATAATTCTTTGAAAAATGAATGTTGTGTCATATTTCATGTTAAAATTTATTAAATTGATATTGGCTGCTATCGAACCTAAACATCTCTACCGCGTTTCGGTATTGTGTCGTGCGGCTCGTTTGGCGGTAAAATTGCACTCTTTAAAGGTGGCATGCCCTTTGACACAAAAAGCCGACAATATTTTAATAGAATCATAAAAGATACCGCCGCTGAGTGGTGTTGCTAGTTTAGGGAATTTTCCCAAATTTCGGGGTAATGTTTCTAGTTATTTATTTATTTATTTATTAAATACTTTATTGTACACTATAAAAGGACATTTCATAATGAATCGTTTTACAAACACAGTACAATGGGCGGCCTTATCGCTAACAGCGATTTCTACCAGGCAACCTTTGGATGGAGATTATTGGTAGAAAAGAAATGGTAGTTGCAAGTGTACCAGTAAATTATGATTATACTTTAATTATATACATTGATATATAATAAATACTACAATAATATACCTACTCATTATTAAATAACTATACATACACATACATAAATAATATTTAATACATACATATAATTATATATAAGGAGTGTTATAATGATAGGTAGTGATCCTTGACAAGAGATTTGAACCTCGTTACCGTCTAAGCCTGCCTTATATGAAAAGGTAATGCATTCCATAGCCGAACAGCAGTGACACAAAACGATTTATCATAAAATCCAGTTGAATGTGCTGGCATCTTCAGTTTCAAATTTTCTGATGACCTTAAATAACGGTTATGCGTATCATGAAGGAATTCGAATCGTCCTTTAAGATAGGAAGGAGTTGAAGGGTTAAAGAGTATATTGTACAGCAGAGATAGAATGTGAGCATTCCGGCGATATCGTATGGGTAACCACTTGAGTTGTATTCGAAATTGTGAGACATGATCGTATTTGCGTAATCCAAATATGAATCGTATACAGAGATTTTGAAGTCGCTCAAGTTTTTCAAGCTGGTTTTCGGCAAGATTTGGATAGCTGACATCTGCGTAATCAATAATGGGTAATAGAAGAGAGTTTGCAAGTGCAATTTTGGTGGCAGTAGGAAGGAAATTCCTAAGTCTTCTTAACGAACCTGCCGAAGCAAACACCTTACGACTTACTTCTTGGACCTGCGAGCGCCAAGAAAAAGTAGAATCGATAGTTAAGCCAAGGTTCTTCACTTTATCCTGAATGGGAATAACAGTGCCATTGAAAATAATGTCAGGAATTTGTGACCAGTCAATCTTCGTTATCATCCTCGAACTACCAACAACGATAACCTGAGTTTTCGAGGGATTCACTTTTAGTCCATAGGATTTACTCCAGCTGCTAATCTGTGCAAGATCACTATTGATGGTATCTACAGAATGTGATAACCGTGCGAATGGAGACTGCGTGTAGATTTGGAGATCATCTGCATAAAGGTGATAGGAAGAGCGAAGATTATTTGATATACAATTTATAAAAATTGCGAAGAGTAAAGGAGACAACACGCCACCCTGGGGCACGCCAACAGTAGTGTTACACCAAGACGAAAGTGAATTTTCAATGCGTAAACGTTGTCGGCGGCCACACAGGTAACTACGAAACCAATCAATCACCGTAGGAGATATGTTAAGAGAGCTAAGACGACTAAGTAGAATGTCAAAATCCACTGTATTGAAGGCGTTGCTAAAATCTAGCAGAGCAAGGATTGTGAGCTATCCGCCTTCCATACCAGCCCTTATGTCATCCGTAATATTGACAAGGGTTGTAGCGGTGCTATGACCTGAACGGAAACCGGATTGAAATGGATTAAGGAGATTATTTTTAGTTAGGAATGAGTTGATTTGACTGTGGACGAGACGTTCGAGGACTTTGGAGAGGAATGGTAAGATAGAAATAGGTCGATAGTCAGAGAAGGATGAAGGATGAGGAGTTTTCGGGATGGGAGTTATCAGAGCATCCTTCCACATTGATGGGAATTGACCACTGGACAGGGAGTAATTAAGGATGTGAGTAATTATGGGCAGGATTAAATCGAGGATTGGAAGGAGCATATTACGGCTGACACAGTCGCTACCAACTGCGTTGGAAGTGATTGACATCATGTTCTTCTTAACATCAATATCGGTGAAATGATTAAAGACAAATGATGAATAACTAGGGGTTGGCAGGGATGAAAGATAATTTATAGTGCTTTCTTTAGTAGTCCTATCAATATTGGACAAGGCAGAGAAATGTTGATTAAGCATATCAAAATTGAAGTCATTGGGATTAACGTGTTGACGTGGTTTGCCGACCCCCAGGGTTTTAAGAAATTTCCAGACCTTCGCTGGATCTCCGTTCTTCACAGAATTATGGATGTGTGGGCGTTGTGCGTCCCTACACACCCTATTGCAGTGATTCCTGATCGCAACATATTTTTGAAGATTGTGATCATCAGGCTTAATTTTGAATTTAAATTTTGCTGCAGCTTTTTTGTGTATGAGCTGTTTGATGCTTTCAGTGAGCCACGGTGAGGGAGGATGTTTTATTTTTACAGGTCGAATTGGTGCATGCTTATCATATAGATCTGTGATATTAGATGTAAAGATGCTGACCTTTTCATCAACAGATTCGCCATTGAAAAGTGAAGTCCAGTCAATATCACTGACATCTTTACAAAGAGCATTGGTGTTCATGCCACCAAAATTACGCTGCATTTGGACATTACGCTTAATTTTAGGTGGACGGATTTTGTAGGATACATAGATCAAATCGTAGTAAGAGAACATGTCTGCTGGGTATTGCCCGTGCATGGTGACATGTTCCTTAGAGGAAACCATGATTACATCAAGAAAGGAAGGTGTAGAGTTTGGAAAGTGATGAGTTGCGCTTAAGGGTAGTATAGACAAGTTACAGGCTATTGAAGTAGAAAGAAGAGAAGAAGAGCGAGAATCATTTTTTAGTAGACAAGTATTAAAATCACCCATTATGATAACATGACTGTAAGAAGGCACAAGATTAACCAGTACGGTTTCAAAGGTCGAAAAATAATCAATACGTAGTGAAGGACAGTAGAAAACGCCGAGAAGGACTTTAGTGTGGTTTAGTGCAACTTCTAGAAATAAATGTTCGCCGGCATTTGGTGGCGGTGGTTGTGCAGACATACTTACAACTGTGTATGGGATATGTGAGCGAAGATATATGGCAACACCCTCACCGCCCCCGACCGCCCGATCATTTCTGATAAGTTGAAAACCAGGCAGGGAGTATAATGAAGAAGGCAGACAGGGCTTAAGCCATGACTCAGAAACAAGGATAGCATGAAGGTTCTTACAATCTAGATTGGCCAGCATATTAGGAAAATGTGCCGGAATGCTTTGGGCATTGATATGAACGGTATTGAAATTTTTAGGTACATCAGAAAATTGAGAATTAAGACTGTCAGCAAGTGACGGTATACTGGTAAAGCTGTCATCTATACTACATAACGAGTAGAAACTTTCATCATCACTGATGCTATTAGTATCAATGGCTGCAAGTATTATACTTAAATATAATAAAAATTATCTAAAGAAATATATATATAAAAAGAAAAAAATATATATTATGAAAAGATAAATTAAAAAAAAAATTATATAAACCACTACTAAAAAACTGAATATTGGTTCAAAACTACCAATAATGCACCACCTGCCAGTAGTGCCAAGAGTAGGAAATGACGTTTTTCATCGGATACACAGTCATTATTACGTGGGCATAAAAAATATTTATATAACGATAGAAATAAGAATAATAATTGGTCCGGGAAGTAACAAGAACATTACGAGATATTATTAATAATTAATAGCTAGCAAGATATACAATTATATAGATGGAAATAAGAAAGAATCAAGATCAAGAAAATAAGAATAAAAGGAAGTATAATATGTAAACAGTCTAAAAGGCCCTGTACCCATTCAAGTTACAATTTGACAAACACAACAGATGACAGATGACGGATGTGACAGCTGACAATTATTGACAAACAGTGAGAACTGAGAAAGAAATAATATATCAGACACCCGCAGTAAATACTAAGTAATTATAAAATTATTATGATAGAAAGAAAAAATAAATATATAAGTAAAGTGGAACATATAAGTGGGTACAAAGCAAGGAAAAATATAATAATAGATACTACTTACTACCCGGACCAGAAATCAACCAAAGCAAACGAAAGTTATTTCCTTTGGGCTATAGTCCGTTTAGATTTTGCGGCTGGCTTCGCTGGTGTGAGCTGCTTCTCCACGCCCTTATGCTCGATTTTGTGCAGCTCCGTAAGGTTGACCACACGATGACGGGAACCATCAGGCGCAAGAACATGGATAATGCCATCCCTGGTCCAGCATTGAGTAATACCAAACTTTTGACGCGCGGCCATGAAAGCTTCATGTCGCTGCTTGGTCAGAAATTCCGAGAGCGTAGTACCAGTGCCCTAGTTAATACTATACTAAGGAAATAAATTGTGATGTTTTATGAAGACCTGGATTTTTTTATTATTTTTCCTAGTATGTCTGGCAAGTGAGTAATATGTGGTTTCGGGATCGGACAGGGGTTATGAAACACACTGTATAGGTATACACATCCTCACGCGTCCGCCTTGTCGGGAGGCGAGGGGCGAGCGGGTGTGAGTTCCAACACTCGGTGCTCGCTCACGACGAAGCGGAGCAAGTCGAGCAAGTGCACACACCATCCGAGGCGGACACCGCCTCTTGACGCGACACTAACATTTTTTTAGGACGATCGCACTTGAAATTATGCACGTTATACGAACAATGAATCACCCACACGCAACAAAGAATAAATACCTACTCAAAGATAAGCATCAAATGAATTAGAAAGTATATCATTATAATATTGGCACAGACTCAAACATGGGTAAGTCGTAACCATAATAATTAATTATAAAATCTCTAAATATTTATTTATTGAATTTATTTATAACGCAGTTTCAGCTGCGTTATAAACACATTCAATAACTATTCCAAGAACTTAAACACACAACTGTTGGAATAACTAGTGTTTTGAATTTCAGGCAATTTTAATTTAAGGCACTTCTAGCAAACATAGAAGCTTCAAATTTAGGAAACAATTACAGTGTTATTAATAAAAATTGCTTATACTTCTCTTACTCCAAAGTAATACCGGGAGTAGTCAATTCTAGATTAGATATGGAACAGCTACATGTTAATAACGGTATTAATAAATACGCAGTAATTTCGGAGTAACAATACCATTCTTACACTGAGATTAAGGTTTATGTTATGGCAACCCACTGATATTAAAAGTAAAAAGAATGAACAAAATGACCTGGTCGAATAAAAACTTTTTATTAAATACTTTTATTTGACAATCACAACCAGAGAGGTTGGACTAGGTTAAGGTTAGATTTCTTTGATCACAACTATCCCGAGCGAACCTAAGACACAAAACACATATATAATGGTGCGTAACGCAAACGTTCGGATAGGGTATTTGGCTAGGTTTGTATAGGTTTGCAAGCGCTTGTGGCAAACCCGATCGGTGTCGGTTTTTTGGCACAAATCACAATTTAAACTCATCTTCTTCAATATTTTCAAAAGGGTTATTGCGAGGTTTATAGAATTTCACATGCCTATTAATGGTAATATTTTTTCAATTACTTCTATTATTCTTAAATCTTCAATGAAATAATATCTATTAATTTTAATCCACAATAATAAAATTACAAAATCAGATACTATTAGTACTCTAACGAACACCAAACAAATGTGAAAATATATTTGGGTTACCTATGTATATAAATCTCAATGAAAGTTGGAAATACAATATAAATCTACGAGCTTTTGCCCGCGGCTTCGCTCGCGTAAATTCTAAGTAACACCATTCTCTCATAATATACGGATACTTTAATAATCATTGTCGTTTAAACAAACTGTTTATAATACCGATAAGAAATAGGTATAACTGCAAGAAGTATTTACACATGGCATACAAACTACATAGTAGGTACTCAACATCTTCTTTCTTCTTCTCTCAATCTAGTCTACCGTACCCCGTGACAGAATTATTAATATACTATGCTTACTCCTTGCTTAATCCAGCGTTAAACCATGGGTCGAGTAACTTTTACTCCCGGAGTAAATTATGAATAGTTAACTCCGTCCTTACTCCTAGTTTATTAATACCATAATTGCCTAATCTTTGCTTAAGTCTTGGAGTAAAGTTGTTCTGACGCTAATCCTAGTCTTAGCGAACCCCTCTCTCCAACGTCCGGAACGAGCCACGCGCTATAAAAGATGGCGCGCGCTTAGCAACGGGTTCAGGATTCGCCTCGCCGCCGCCGCCGAAGAAGGACCTCTCACCGCAAGCAAGCACCTGCAAGCAAATCAAGAGCTCCAGTTTCGGAAGCGCTGCACGGACCGCGACGCTGTTTGTTACGTGCAGTACATACGATTCTCGTATGTGCTGTACGGAGCAAACACTTCATCTGATCACCCAGCGAAACACAGTCGCCGAGCGGTCGCAGCCGTAGCGCGACCTAACAATGTCGTCGCGCCGCAATAGCCCTTCTCAGGGCTCACGCGACGAAGACGACGAGGACGGGGACTTTACACCGGTGTCCAAACCGACACCGCGCTCACCATCTCACCGTCACCATACTCACCATAAACCTAGTGACCACCATACTAGTACCATCTCTGCTACCATAGGCCATCATAGTAACCAAAGGCCATCTACTAGTAACCAAAAGTCGAGTAGCCAACCACATTGTGACCATAGGCAGGCTGACTCCGCTGTCGCCGCCTCCGCGACCGCCGCCCCCCCGCGCCCCGGGGCACGCCCCGCGCACACCCGCCCGCCTGCGGGTCGTCCGAGTGCGCACAGCGCCGCCGTGATGCAGGCGCCCGCGAACCCGCCGCCGCGACCGAGCGCCGCCGCGCGAGACCGGGCCCCCGCGACCCGCGCCGCCCCCCGCGCACACCCGCCGCGGCCCGCGCCGGCGTCGAGTAGCTCGTCCATACCGAGCTCTCCGCCGCGCGTCGCCACCGCGCGCGACTACGTCGCCGAGTCGCCACGCATCGCTGCGAAGGACTCTCCCGCGCCGCGCTCCGCCTGCTCATCCAGGAGTGGATCAGAGCTGTCGTTGGCATCGGCAGACTCCAACCTGAGCGCGGCCGAAAACCCGAAAGCGGACCTGGTGCTACACATAAAGCGCCGACGACACACGATGTGTATGTCAGCGAACATCCAGCGGGCTCACTCGTTGCCCTCAGTGGCAATGGAAGTCGACCAGCAAGCCGCCCGCCCATCACCATACAGACGCAGAAGGAGCCCCGATGAGGAGGACGAAGAGGAGGAAGCCAAGAGGCACCGGGCCGACTTACTTAACCAGGCACCGTTACCACAGCGCGACCCCCGCCTCCACCGCCCGCCGCCCGCAGCGCCCTCTACCGGCGCTTCAGGGAATCACTCACCGCGTGCATACACGGATGTTGTCCGCTCGCCGCCCGCTCCCCGCGCGACCGCCGCCGCGCCCGCCGCCGCCGCCGCGCGCCCCGCCGCCGCCGCCGCGCGCCCCGCCGCCGCCGCCGCGCGCCCCGCCGCCGCCGCCGCGCGCCCCGCTGCCGCGCCCGCCACGACCGCCGCGCGCCCCGATGCCGCGCCTGACGCCGCGCCTGCCGCGACCGCCGCCGCCGCCGCCAGCAAGCCGCGCTACCCTCCGGTGATCGTGGAACACTTCCCGAACTGGGCACACCACCTGAGGGAGTTGAAAAACCAATTGGGAAGAGCCGCCAACGCCCGCCCCTTTGGAAAGGGCATAAGATTTACCCCAAGAGAGGAGGAAGAGTACCGCTTAATACAGCGGTACCTCACAGAGCTAGAGAAGACAGAGAAGCTCTCTTGGTTTTGTTACTCCCTCCCAGCGGAGCGCAGCCTGAAGGTGGCCATTAGAGGCCTCCCATATAACACGACGCCGGAGGAGGTAGAAGAGGAGCTCCGCGAGCTGGGGTATGAGCCCGAATACGTACGCAACATTCGGGCCCGCCGCGACAGACCGGGGTGCATTCTCCTAGCTATTATAAAGCGCACAAAGGACGTCACACCGGGGATCTACGAAGTCACAGAGATGCTCGGCATCCCCGGTGTCAAAATAGAAAACTGGCGCGGGAAGAGGAAGCCGGCTCAATGTCATCGGTGCCAAAAGTTCCGGCACTCGAGTCACCAATGCCACCGACCCCTGGCTTGTGTGCGCTGCGGAGAGGAACACACTGCAAGAGACTGCCCGCGCCCCCTTGAAGAACCAGCTACTTGCGCCAACTGCGAGGGGACGCACCCCGCAAACCACATACACTGCCCCGTATTCAAAAGGGAAGCCCGGAACAAGAAGGCCGGCACTGTCGCAGTCACCGGGGAGCCGCGTAAAGAGCCGGCGCCGGTAAACCCTCAGCCGAAAGGAGAGACCGCGCAGGGCGCGACGCTAATGACTGAGGCGAACGACCCCACAGCTCGCGGAGCCGCGGTCGCGGCTAAGAAGAAGAGAGGGCGGAGAAACCGCAGGCGAGGTAAAGATGGCGCAACTGCGCCCGCCGCCGCGGAAATACCCACTCAATTGGATCCACCACCATCCCAGGGCGGCCAGAGAAAGCCGAAGCGCAACCCAGCGCCGGCACAGCAAGCACCCCAGCCGTCCGCTCGCCCGGTCGCCACCACCGCCGAACCAACCACGGCCAGGGGTAAGAAGGCGAAGGCCCCACACCATAGTGAGGGACCAAGGAGCGGCGGCAACTCAACCGTTCAAGCCGCGATAAATGTGCTACACGACGTGCTTACCGCGCTCAGCGCCGGGCGGGACAAGCAAGCAATTGTCTCCATTATCCTCAAGGGCCTAGCGGACCTGATCATGAACGATGAACCCTTGAGGATACTCCATTGGAACGCCCGCAACCTCTGCAAGAAGGCCGCCCTGCTCCGCCCTCTCCTGCAGGAACAGGACATCGACGTGGCGCTGATAAATGAGACGCACCTGGGACCTGCAGACCGACTACGATTCCCGGGTTTCCTCATTTATCGGAGGGACGAACTATCACCGGATGGAGTACGCTACCGCGGACTGGCAGTGCTAGTCAGGCGAAGAGTCGTACACCAGCCACTACCCGTTAGAACCACGAGCACCCTGTACACGCTGGGTGTGGAGCTGCACCTAGGTGGTGCAAACCTTCACCTGTACGCCGCATATAAGCCGCCCGCAGTGAACATAGACATCGCCGAACTGCGGACCATACTTCAAGCATCTCACCCGGTCGTCATTGCGGGCGACTTCAACTGTAAGCACCCAGCGTGGAACTCAGCGACCACCAACGCACCGGGTGTACGACTCTTCAACGACGCCGAAGCCCATGGATACACCGTAGCGGGTCCGGAGGTACCTACACATTACCCGGACACGCTAACGCACATGCCTGACGTCCTAGACATCGTGGTGCACAATGACCTCTCGCACTGCCAGTTACAGCTTCACCAGGAGGTGCTCGACGACGAGCTACAATCGGACCACCAGCCGGTGCTCGTCGTCGCACAACAGGAGCCTACACGTATCGTCCCTCAAGCGCCACGTCCCAAACCGGACTGGACTAGATTTAGGGATACGATGGAGACCACCACACCGACTCGCCCTATCAGCTCCGCAGCCGACGTCGACGCGCTCGCGGCCGAACTCGCCGGCGCTATCAAGTCCGCCCTTGTCAGCTCCACACCACCCATCAACACCCAGAGGAGGCTACCCCCTCTGCCGGCACACATTGCTAAACTGATAGCTGACAAGCGGCGCCTCCGCAGACAGTGGCAGAGCACGCGATGCCCCACATTAAAGACGCAACTCAACCGGCTGACGGAGAGAGTGAAGGGCGAGTTGAGGACCCACACCGCCGAGAGCTGGGAGAAACTGATAGAGGACTCTCGCGACGACTGGTCGTCGATCCACCGCCTATGTCGTCGCCTCACAAACACCCCAGCTCCGGTGCGCCCGCTACTACACGCCGACGGAACTCCACGCTACAAAGCACCAGACCGAGCAGCGATCCTAGCCGACCACCTCGAGGGCGAGTTCAGGCCTAACCCGATTGTTGACGCAGAACACGCCGCAGCAGTCGAGAAACACCTTCGGGAATACTTCGCCACGCCGATAGCTCCCGAAGAGGACTCCATCTTCTTTTCCCCTGGAATGGTGCAGCGAGCCATACGGCAGACCCAGCCCCGGAAGGCCCCTGGGGCGGATGGGATACCGAATACAGCGCTGCGCCACCTGCCGCACCGTACCGTGGCAGCGTTGGCGCGCCTGTTTACGGGGATCGTCCGCACAGGCGCCTTCCCCGCCTGCTGGAAAGAAGGCCGCATCATAATGTTACCGAAGCCAGACAAAAACATCTTGAAGCCGGGGAGCTATCGGCCGATAACTCTCCTGCCCACGATCTCGAAGGTGTTTGAGAGACTCCTGTTGCGGCACCTCACACCGCACATCACGCCAAGACCGGATCAATTCGGGTTCAGGTCTGAACATTCCACAACACTGCAATTGTCGAGGGTACTGCATTGGAAAACGGCGGCGCGCAACAAGCGCGAGCACGCCGTAGCAGTATTCCTCGACATCCAGAAAGCTTTTGACCGAGTGTGGCACTCCGGTCTGCTGTTCAAACTGTCGACATCCACAGCGCCTCGCCGTGTAGTAAAGGTGGTCTCCTCGTTCCTTAGCAACCGGACTTTCCGAGTGGCAGTGGAACAGGAGCTCTCAGACGTCCGCACCATCTCTGCAGGAGTCCCGCAGGGCTCATGCCTCTCGCCTGTGCTTTACACCAGGTTCACCGACGACATCCCCGTCGCCGAGGGCGCCGAGCTGGCGCTCTACGCCGACGACGCGGCGTATATCTCCACCAGCGTCAACGCCGCCCACGCCGCCAAGAAGATGCAGCGCGCCCTCGACCTTCTCCCCCGCTGGCTATCGCAGTGGCGACTGTCGGTGAATGTGGGTAAGTCACAGGCGATACTCATTAGCAGCAAGCAGCTCCATCCACTGCCACTCAAACTCCAGGGTGAGTACATCCCCTGGACCCGGACGGTGAAGTACCTGGGGATCACCATTGACCGAGCTCTCTCCATGAAGCCGCACGTCCGCAACGTCGTCGCACAGGTACGCGCAACCAGAGCGCTTCTGCGTCCAGTGCTCTCCTCACACCTACCACTACGAGCGAAGCTGGGTGTGTACAAATCTTATGTGCACACCCGGCTCACCTACGCCGCGCCCGCTTGGTTCGCCCTCACGAGCGAGTCGAGCCGCATTCGCCTCCGCGCGCAGCAGTCACTGTCGCTGCGCGCCGCCGTTCAAGCTCCTCGCTATGTGAGGAACGATATCATCCAGCGGGACACCCGCATCGAGAGCCTGGACGCCTACATCCGCCGTCTGTCCGTGGGGATGTTCGAGCGAGCCGACGCCTCGGCCTGGGACCACGTCCGGGACCTGGCCCCCTGGCACGCTCACCCACCGGACCAGAAGAAACTACCTCGCGACCTCATCGCTAACCCCGACGACGCTGCGGACGAGCCGGTTGCCCCGGGTAACCGCCGCCCCCCCCCCCCCTAACTTGACAACCTCTTAGCCCTCTGTTGCAGGTGGCCGCCCCTTTCCGCGCGACATCTGCGCGTATCGACGCAGGATACGCTCATCATGTGCGCGCGCGGACGACCACCGCAACAGAGCACGCCATGGACTACACTCCAACCACGATGTCGGCGTCTAACCAGACGCCGGCACCACACCACTACCACCTCACCACCAAGACCTCCGCAGGCCGCCCGTAAGTCGCCGTCTGTGTCGCAGGCTTCACGGAGCTGGGCCTCCCTCGGTTCGCTGAGGGTCTCACCCGGCTCGTGTTGACCGCCCGGACGGCGTGAAGATTCGGCAGCCTGCGCAACACGCCTTATCGGTCAACCACCTTAGGGCAACTACTGCCCGACCCAAGGACCTGCCTTTATTAAAGGGCAGGATACCAAGAACCCGCTAGCAGGGGGCAAAATCTGTCCCGAACTAGCCGCTGCACGCCCTGTACGGGGCGTCGCGATGATCTACGTTAGCAACGGGTTCAGTTTGATTGCGGTCGGCAACGGTTGAACATTGCTACCCTCGGTTATAAATTATTCGGTGCCAATATAATTTTCTGGTATTACGTTAAATCACTTGCAGTAGAGTTTTGAATATTAGTTTTAGATAATTATTTGATGTAATTCTGTTTATCACATTGTGATTGTTAAATAATTAAATAAGCTAAGGAACATCTGTGCGTTACTTAAAAAAAAAACCATTCTCACTTCTGGTTCGTAAGATCAGAAGTGGGAATTGGGCCACGTGCTTAGTGCTGTTTGTGCCATCAGTTTTAGTGAAATATCTGTCAGTGTTTGAATGTCACCAGGCAGGTTACTACACGAGCCTCGCCTTTGCAACTCCTCGTTGGGATTGATGCCGCCACACCGGTAATAAGATCTCTGGTGCGTGACGTTGCACTAGAGAACCGTAACCCTAATCGAGAAGCTCTTATGACTCTCAGGAGACAGCGTGCCTCTGACCTACTCACAGCTAATCAGCGGCGTCAAGACGAGTACACCAACCAGAACCGGCGACAACCGCGAGCCTTTGCTGTTGGGGACTATGTCTTTGTCAACAAGGCATTGCAGAGTACAGGAAAACTTGACACTGGCATGCGGGGGCCCTATAAGGTCCTGCGTGTGCTGCCACATGACCGTTATGAGCTGGAACTACTGGCTGGTTCATATGGCAAGAAAACCCAGGAAGCTGCCAAGCATATGGTGCTCTGGTGTGGCGAGTGGACGCCTGATGCCTGCTCCGCTTTCTTTGAGGCTGGTGAGTGATCAGAAGACTTTTGATTGGTCTGAGCTTCTGGCTTATGACTTCTGACTGGCCTAGGCCCTTGGCTGATGGCTTCTGTTGGCCTGAACTCCTGGTTCATGGCTTCTGATTGGTCTAAGCCTCTGGCTTATGATACTGACTGGCCTAAGCCTCTGGCTGATGGCTTCTGTTTGGCCTGAACCCCTGGTTCTTGGCTTCTGTTTGGCCTGAGTCTATGGCTTACGGCTTCTGTTTTTGCCTGGACCTATGGTTCATGGCTTCTGTTCTGGTAAAGTATCCTGGCTTCACACCCAGCTCTTGCGAGCGCATGGCGTTATCGTCCAGATTTCTTCATGTGTTCGTGTGGATGGTGTGGAAGCTACTATTTATTCACTTTGGCTGGTATTCCATTCAATGGAAGTCCGGAATTTCATTGCTTGGAATGCTATTTAGTCCCATTTACATTATCGTGCTAAAATAGCTGTTTTTGCTTTGTAATGATTTTTCCTAGCCTGATGCATTTAAATTTATATCTCAATTACCTGGGAAACCTTTCTGTTTGGGTTGGGTGCTTGGTGGTGGGAGTGCACGCTCGCTATCATGTACTCAACAAAATCTGTTCTATTGCTAACTGTTATCTGACTTCAGACACATATAAAACGCGAGAATACGAATTTACGATATGTGTTACGTTGCAGATGATGGTGCCCAGTCTGATGATGATAGAAAGCCCGGTGCTGGTGGACCTAGTGATGGCGCAAGTCAAGATGCGGTCGAGGACGCCTCGCTGTCAGGAACGGCCGTCTTAGCGAAACCCCTCTCTCCAACGTCCGGAACGAGCCACGCGCTATAAAAGATGGCGCGCGCTTAGCAACGGGTTCGCCCCGAGACCTCATCATCGACCACGACGACTCTGCGGACGCTGCGGCTGCCCCGGGTAACCGCCGTCTACCCTAACACGACACAAACCACAAACCCCTTTCACAACTCTGTTGCAGGTGGCCGCCCGTTTCCGCGCGACATCTGCGCGTATCACCCAGGATACGCGCATCATGCGCGCGCGCGGACGACCACCGCAACAGCGACGCCAAGGATTCGACACCCACATCACGACGTCGACATCTAGCCAGATGTCGACCAACACCTCCACACCACACCATTAAGACCTCCGCAGGCCGCACGTAAGTCGCCGTCCGCGTCGCTGGCTTCACGGAGCTGGGCCTCCCTCGATTCGCCGGGGGTCTCACCTGGCTCGTGTTGACCGCCCGGACGGCGTGAAGATCTAGCGGCCTGCGCGTACACGCGCGTACACGCCTTCTAGGTCCCTAAGGGCAACTACTGCCCGCCCCCAGGACCTGCCCTTATTAAAGGGCAGGAGAAAGAACCCGCTTGCGGGAGGCTAAACTGCCCCGAACAAGCCTCTGCACGCCCTTTACGGGGCGTCGCGACGATCTACGTTGGCAACGGGTTCAGTTTGATTGCGGTCGGCAACGGTTGAACATCGCTACCCTCGGTTATAAATTATTCGGTGCCAATATAATTTTCTGGTATTACGTTAAATCACTTGCAGTAGAGTTTTGAATATTAGTTTTAGATAATTATTTGATGTAATTCTGTTTATCACATTGTGATTGTTAAATAATTAAATAAGCTAAGGAACACCTGTGCGTTATTTAAAAAAAAAACATTCTCACTTCTGGTTCGTAAGACTAGTTTATTAATAAGACTGTTACAGTCTTATTAATAAAAATTGCTTATTCTTCTCTTACTTTGAATTTCAGGCAATTTTAATTTAAGGCACTTCTAGCAAACATAGAAGCTTCAAATTTAGGAAACAATTACAGTGTTATTAATAAAAATTGCTTATACTTCTCTTACTCCAAATTAACACCGGGAGTAGTGAATTCTATATTAGATATGGAATAGCTACGTATTAATAACGGTATTAATAAATACAGAGTAAGTTCGGAGTACAATATAATTCTTACACTTAGATTAAGGTCTATTTTCTGGCAACCCACTGATATTAAAAGTAAAAAGAATGAACAAAATGACCTGGTCGAATAAAAACGTTTTATTAAATACTTTTATTTGACAATCACAACCATAGAGTTATCATTACGGTAGTATGATACCTCTATGATCACAACTATCCCAAGCAAACATAAGACACAACACACATATGTAATGGTGCGAAACGCAAACGTTCGGATAGAGTATTTGGCTAGGTTTGCAAGCGCTTGTGGCAAACCAGATCGGTGTCGGTTTTTGGCACAAATCACAATTTAAAATCATCTTCTTCAAGGTCTTTAAAAGGCTTATTGCGAGGTTATACAATTTCACATGCCTTATTAATGGTAATATTTTTTCAATTACTTCTATCATTCTTAAATCTTCAATTAAATAATCTCTATTAATTTTAATCCACAATAATAAAATTACAAAATCAGATACCTACTAGTAAGTACTCTAACGAACACCAAACAAATGTGAACATATATTTGGGTTATGTATATAAATCTCAATGAAAGTTGGAAATACAATATAAATCTACGACCTTTTGCCCGCGGCTTCGCTCGCGTAAATTCGAAGTAACACAATTCTCTCATAATAGACGGATACTATATTAATCATTGTCGTTTAAACACTGTTTATACCGATAAGAAATATAACTGCAAGAAGTATTTACACATGGCATACAAACTACATAGTAGGTACCTACTCAATATGACTGTTATTTGGTGACAGTGACTTTTCTGGCTTTTTTTTATTATTATAATTTCTAATACTGTCAGAAGCATTAGAAATTAACAAAATACTCAACAATCCGAATTTTGCGGATATATGTATTCGACTCAAAATCTTTATTTTTTATGTTGTAGTATTCAGGTAAAGTTTTGATCTAGTCTACCGTACCCCGTGACATAATTATTAATATAGATGCTTACTCCTTGCTTACTCCAGCGTTAAACCATGGGTCTCCGCGGGGTAACTTTTACTCCCCATTTTAGTAATGCCTTCAATACTATTGATTTCCATATTCTGCTTGGCATATTGCGCTCTATTAACATATATACCAGTACTATACTCCACCAGTAATTGATTGGTTTCACAACTACCTGTTTGGGCCCCGACAGCGTATACAGATTGAAGACTCTTTGTCTTCTTGGTGTACGTCTACAGTCGGCGTTCCACAGGGTGGAATCTTCTTTGCTTTTCTCAATTTTTATAAATTCTATCTCTTATCAACTTCAGTCATCCTGGGTCCCTCAAATTAGGGAAGTAAGTAGAAAATTATTTTCTGCGGCTGGGACGTTGCGTAGATTGCAAAACTTTCTGCCGACTGCCACTAAAATTGCGCTTGCAAATTCTCTTCTTCTACCTATCCTTGACTATGCCGATGTCAGCTATCTAGATCTCACGGAGGAGCAACTTGATAAACTTGAGCGACTTCAAAATTTATGTATTAGATTCATATTTGGATTGCGCAAATATGATCATGTTTCCAAATTCCGCAACGTGCTCAAGTGGCTCCCAATTCGCCTTCGACGGAATACTCACATACTTTCTTTACTTTATAACATTCTCTTTAACCCTTCTGCTCCCCATTACTTAAAGGATCGCTTCGAGTTCCTTTCTGATACGCATTCTAGATCTCTAAGGTCATCGGTGAATTTGAGACTGGCAATGCCAATGCATTCCAGTAGTTTTTATAATAAATCATTTACTGTCCAAGCTGCACGCTTGTGAAATGCATTGCCGATGTCTATTAAACAAGGTCAATTACTAACTTCATTCAAGAAACTACTCAAAAAATACTACTTGACTCTTTAACCTTCCTATTCTTGTAATTATCATTTTTCTATTTCCTTTCATATATATAGCACTAATTTATGTATCATTTATATAAATATCTATGTATTTTATAATTATTTATTATTTATTTATGTATGTACATAGTTATTCATGAAAGTATATCGTTATTTATGTATGTTTATGGTTATTTATCTATGTAAAAATTTGTATTAATAATGTTTATCAATAATGATCGCCAAACTACCCCCTTTCTTCTGAATCCATGTTGTTCTCCAAAGGTTGCCTGTAAGATATTACTTAATAGTGATAAGGCCGCCAATTGTACTATCTATAATTTATATTAAGGTTCATTATTGTAAATTTCTTTGGTGCAATAAAGATGATGATTCTATGTATATATATAAATAAGACGGTTACAGTCTTATTAATAAACTAGGATTAGCGTCAGAACACCTTTACTCCAAGACTTAAGCAAAGATTAGGCAATTATGGTATTATAACCTAGAACAACATTTACGTGAAAATAACTTGGAGATACAGGGTATCCCAGAGCATCACAATGAGAATTTAACGAATATTCTGGTTCAAAGTTCCCGTGTCGTTGGTCACGATTTAAAGGATGATGACATAGTCAAGTGCACGAGGGTAGCAAGGATCAACAAAGAGAGCAAACTACCTAGAACTATAATTGTTAAGTTCAGGAGTGTGAGGACTCGTGATGAATACTTCTCTGCAGTGCATAGATATAATAAGTCAAACCAGAAGGAGAAACTTAACATTGCGCTGTTGGGTATTGCAGGTGAAAGGAAACCAGTCTATGGGTCGGAGCATATTTCTCCTATGAATAAATCTCTTCATGCATCAGCGCGCAAAAGGGCAAGGGAACTTGGATATCAGTTTGTTTGGGTGAGAAATAGGCGTATATTTGTTAAAAAAGCCGCAGATTCTGCTCAAATACTTATAAGAAGTTTTGAAAGCCTTAAGTTAATAAGTTGAATTTGTTATTTTCTATTAATAGCTTTTAAGTGATATTTGTACCTTATTGATGTTAATAGTGTTACTGTCTTTATACTATCAAAATGTTAGAGGTATGAAAAGCAAGGTGGTAGATATTTATAACGCAATCCAATGTAATAATAATTATGATATAATTTGCTTAACAGAGACTTGGCTTGATAATACTATACTATCCTCGGAACTTTTTGATGACAGATATTGTGTGGAGCGCAGAGATCGCGATGCTAGGTTTCGTTCTCAGTATAACAAGAGTCACGGTGGCGGTGTGCTTATTGCTTACTTAAAAAAGTTACAAGTTGTACTGAAAGATGATTGGGTATCCATGGATTTGGAAGATTTATGGATTCAAGTTGTGTTAAATGGAACTGTTGTGATAAATTTAGGTGTTGTATATTTGCCGGACTATTTAAGACCAAATATCGTCAGCGAATTCTTTGATAAATGTATAAACCTACTTGATGGTGCCTCTAATCAGATAACATGTATATTGGGAGACTTCAATTTAGGTAATGTTAAGTGGTCGGAATTAGACGGGTGTCCACTAAATTATAACTGTGAAAAGTCGAAAACCTTACATGATCTTTTTCATTTAACAACCATATACCAACTTAACCACACGGCAAATAGTAATGGAAGAATCCTGGATCTGGCTATTACTGACTGCCCGGATCTAGTAAAAATTTTACCTGCTTTACCTATTAGTCGCATTGACTCACACCATCCGCCTTTTGAACTTATAGTAAGAATTTCTGTACCCAATATTACACAAAATACAGCATTTAAAAGGCTATGCTATAGAAAAACCAATTTCGAGGGCTGCAAAACAGATATTAATGGAATTGATTGGAAATCACAAGCGTCACTGTTATCTTGTGATGAGTTTGTTCAATATTTCTACAATAAAATTTATTCGATAATAGAGAAACACACACCAAAAACAAGAATAACGTCTAATCGTTATCCTGTATGGTTCTCCAAGAACTTAATTAGGCTTATTCGTTCTAAACATAAAGCCCACTCTAACGTTAAACGATACGGGAATCCCCGCGATTATGATGAGTTTTCTATGCTAGGGCCAAGGATGTGGCTAACCAGTGTTTTAGAGCTTACATTGAGCGAATAGAGAATGATCTTAAAATCAATATTAAGGCTTTTTGGCGTTACACGAAGGGAAAGCGAGTAACTAACAAGTATCCAAGTAGTATGTTTTATTTAAACACTAGGAGTAATTCTGGGGAGGATATAGCTAAACTTTTTGCGAATTTTTTTTCGTCAGTGTACAGCTTTAATTCGAGTAACACTAGTAATTACATTCCCAATTTTCCAGCGTCCTATTGGTACGGTATATATACCAAAAATCGATTTGGAAAATAAATTGAAGAGCATAGACTTGGGCAAGGGTAGTGGATTTGATGGGATTCCACCTATCTTTATTAGACTTTGTGCATCAGCGCTGGTAGAACCCCTTTTCATAATATACAATAAGTCAATAAATGAAGGTACATTCCCGGAACTATGGAAGATTGCCAAAATAACACCTATATACAAATCTGGAGATAGAAGTGATGCCTCTAATTACCGCCCTGTTTGTATACTCAGCTGGTTTGCCAAAATTTTTGAAGGGTACATCTACAAGCATATATATGCTCACTTGAAACAACAACTGAGTCCCCGACAACACGGTGTTATTTCTGGCAGGTCCACTACCAGTAACCTCTTGAGTTACACACATTATTTATGCTGCTCTTTCAATGATAAAAAGCAGGTAGACTCTATTTACACTGATTTCTCCAAGGCGTTCGATCGTGTCAATCATTTTATATTACTTGCAAAGGCTCAGCATTTAGGAATTCATGGCAATTTACATCGATGGCTATCGTCTCACTTACTAAATAGGACGCAATTAGTTGCACTCAGTGGGTATGAATCCGTGCCTTTTTTGGCCACATCTGGAGTTCCGCAGGGATCTAATTTAGGGCCTCTTTTATTTTTATTATTTGTAAATGATTTATTATTTCAATTTAATAGTGAATGTTTAGCTTACGCAGACGATTTAAAGATCTTTAGGTGTGTCTCTGATTATGAGGATTGTAAAAAACTTCAAGCTGACATTGATACTCTTGTGCATTGGTGTAATACAGATTCAATGTCCCTTAACATCAAAAGGTGTCAGATTATCTCCTTCACTAAAAATAAAAGGCTGCTGAATTATGCATACCATATTTAGCTTAGAGCGTGTACTTGTGGTGAGGGATTTAGGGGTGATTTTTGATTCAGCAATGTCCTTCAAACCTCAATATGACCATATTTGCAGCAAGGCCCACCGTATGCTATCTTTTGTCCTAAGGAATGCGAAACCATTCAAGGAGGTTTACTCTTTTTGATCCTCTACAACTCGTTAGTAAGGAGTATAATTGAGTACTGTTCATACATTTGGTCACCTATATACAAAACTCATATTGATCGAATAGAAGCAGTGCAGAGACGATTTGTTAGAGCCTTATGCTCGAAGTTGGGTCTGAGACGAAAGATTCACGCTTACAGTGATCGTCTCAAGCGGTTCAAAATAATGAGCCTTGAAAGGAGAAGGAGGATGAGTGATTTGTGCACCTTGCACAAGATTATAAATGGCTCAATTGATAGCCAACTTATTGAAAAGCTTGACTTTAAAACGCCAACGCGAGCTGTGCGCATCCCCAAACTGTTTTCTATACCTGCTACCAATAATAATGTTTTGCAGAATAATCCAATATCACGAATGTGCTATCAGTACAACTCTATTTGCTCAGAATTTGATATTTTTCACGACAGCTTGTGTGTGTTTAAATGCTCTTTATTAAAAGAAAATATATCTGTACTATAATTCTGAAAATTAAGATTGTAACCCAAGCATTATAATTATAAATTCTCATCATATTTTTATTTTTCTCTTTTGTTTAACTTAACTTTAAATATTTTGCATGTATTCACATTTATTCTCACAGATTCTTTATAATTAATGAATAATTTGTATAGTTATAATTGGCCATCAAGTCTAAAACTATTGTATTGATCTGGTTTTTGTAATCAAGCTTGATTTGTTGTCTGTTACTATACCTATGTGAAAAAATAAAAAATAAAATAATAAACTAGGAGTAAGGACGGAGTTAACTATTCATAATTTACTCCGGGTGTAAAAGTTACTCCGCGGAGACCCATGGTTTAACGCTGGAAGAAGCAAGGAGTAAGCATAGTATATTAATAATTCTGTCACGGGGTACGGTAGACTAGATCGAAACTTTACCTGAATACTAAAACATAAAAAAAAAAAATTGGTTGCCTGTAAAGTCGGTATACGGGCGAAAGTTTTACGTGACAACGACTTTGAGTGGTAAAATAATTTTAATGTGAATATTCATTCGTATAGTAGG
Source organism: Euclidia mi (assembly GCA_944739405.2). Classification (NCBI taxonomy): domain Eukaryota; kingdom Metazoa; phylum Arthropoda; class Insecta; order Lepidoptera; family Erebidae; genus Euclidia; species Euclidia mi. The sequence continues at coordinate 21,466,081 of OX123203.2, forward strand.
AAGAAGGATGAAAGACGCGTGCCTTTCACTTTTTATGTCTGTCTCTCTCGCTCTTAGGCGGGACGCGTGCCTCTCACTCGCTCTCATTGTGAGCGCATAACGTGAGCGGAGCGTAACGCAGTTTCTTGAAGTGTCACCCGGCAAACCAATTTATAAGACGTTGTCACGTCAATAAAGACAGACTCGACTACATATATATGCAAAATTCGGATTGTCGAGTATTTTGTTAATTTCTAATGCTTCTGACAGTATTAGAAATTATAATAATAAAAAAAGATAGAAAAGTCACAGTCACCGAAAAACAGTCATGTTGAGTACCTACTATGTAGTTTGTATGCCATGTGTAAATACTTCTTGCAGTTATACCTATTTCTTATCGGTATTATAAACAGTTTGTTTAAACGACAATGATTATTAAAGTATCCGTATATTATGAGGGAATGGTGTTACTTAGAATAATTTTGTCACGGGGTACGGAAGACTAGATCGAAACTTTGCCTGAACACTAAAACATAAAAAATAAAGTTTTCGAGTCGACAACATATCGTTGGTGATGAACAGATGAACAGGGTATTAACTCAAAAATGCCTATTTTTCAGGAGAGCGATTTGAAGTTTTCAAATCAATATATTTCCATTTCCGTTAATAATTGGTTAACCTCACTTATATATTTTGAAAACTTACTTTATTGATAATGTTTTTGTTCACTGCACGAGTTTGTTAATTTTGCTATTTCTGAGAAAAAATGCAAAATCTACAGGCAAGAATATAATAATACCTTTTTACACAAAAAATACTTCTGAACCAAAGTAGTAACTACAAAATTTTATTTTCATAAAAATGCAATTTTGAGGGTCTACGTCCGACTTTTCGATTATTTTTTTAAGACATTATTTAAACATCATTCTTAGTTTGATATGCCATCCTATTTTTTAATGTTTTGTTAATTCATTTAGTTATGTTCAAGGAGCATTCATAATACTACCATGTTCCACAAATATTAGGAAGAAATTTTCAAAATAATACAAATATAAACAAAAATTTCTCTATTAAACTTTTATTTATTTAAAAAAAAATCACATAATTAAAAATAGTTTTAACATCAGTCTTAGTATTTTAATAAACATAATTATTTAAATCACTAGCTACACTTTTGAGTGCACTAAAGACCGTCGGCGTCGTTGGCTTTGTAGTAGGTAACTTAGTAGTAACAGTTTCTTGTATGGTTTACTTATAATAAACTTTATTCTTAATTAAACGATGGCAGCGTTACAACAATTTCACAGTCTATTTTATTTAGTCTCAGTTTAATTCGACTAGGATTAAAGGAACTAGAATAAAAATAATCATAGGTAATTAAATCAATAATAATCATAGGTATTTAAAGGTAATCATCACTAAAACTTAAACAAAAGAGAAAATTAGACTTAAAAAAGAAACATAAAGAGTACTTCTAAATAAAATTGAAATATATGTAACAATCATAAACATGTAAACAGTTTCAAGAGTTTCCTTTAACGCACACCTTTATGATTTTTTTAATTCAGGATGTTTATCAGTGAATATATATTCTAAAGTGTTAACTATAACAACATGTGTCAATATTTTTTCCAGAAACTTGTTCTTTTCCTAGAAAATCCGAAAAAACTAGTGGCCAGTATACTGACCACTGAACGTTCTGCATCATTAACTATCCCCATCTAATCAGTGGCCTGTAAACTGGACACTCATAAAAATCTATTATTTTTACTGAAAATAACGCAGTAAAATAAAATAATTGTGTAGGAAATACATCAGTCTTTAATCAGTTTCAACAACATAACATAATTAGCATAATATTTTTAACAAAATTAAAGTATTTCCCTTACTTAGCCTAAAAAGGACACAAAAATAAAAATGTCATCTTCTTTGAATTATAATTGAAAAATAAAAAATGAAGCAATTGTGGTATTCATAATTATAGAAAAAGATATAATTATGAATACCACAATTGCGGTGGAGCTGTTGTGAGTGGCGGTGAAAGCTGAAATCGAGGTGCTGGTGGAGGAATTTGGGGTGATAAAGATCCGTGTGGAGGGGCTTGAAGCAAATGATCCTGGTTGACTGCAACTACGGGTGCTCAGACTGTTGGTATTTGAGACAACGTCGTCAAGTCAGTCATCAACGTCGGAATTACCACCGATATCACAGTGGATGACCTGGTCATCAGTAATGGCCATATTTCTGCACATTCGTCTTCAGACATAATTTCTAGATCTTGCTATCGAAAGTTATTTCTAAAACAATGAAAAAAAACGAGAATGAAAAGTCAATATACTCAAAATTATTACGGGAACCTACAAATCGACATAATTCACCATGAAAAATACCTAAACAATTACGATTTTCGGTTATAACTACCGAACCCGAATATTTGTACTAATATGATAAGACATCCGAGAAATAGACTATATACTTCGTGAACAATGATATAAATTAAATGTATTAATCAAAATATATACTTATGAGACAACCTCCAACTCATATGTGTCATTTCTAGGTGAAGTTTTTACAACACACCGGTCTGTTTTTGATTGCAAATATAAGTGCTTTATTTTACTATATTCGGTTATATTTGCACACAATAATAAAGTATATACTATAATACAATCGTTTTACTCACTTTTGGTACGACGACGTGTTTCTTCTTTGGACTGCACTTATACATATGTGACGTTTGCTTGCAATGGCAGCAAATACTAGCGCGTGTATGCACAGTGGCCAATTGACAGTCCACCGTAAAAATTGGCGCGAAATTTTTACCGCGCGCGATGTTTCAAAACGCTGGTTAGTTAAAAGGCCGGTGTGATTCATTGGGAATCGTAAATGATCATAAAATTCAACATTGGTATAAATATCTCTGAATTATCGACCTTAAAGTGACTGTCCAGTTTACTGGCCACTTTGTATGGGCCGTCCTATAAAGGGTTAATGCAGGTAATAGAGTAAATGGAGCTCTGAAGGCGTTTATGAATAGCCAAAACGTGTCCAAAAAGGCACGTTTGGCTGTGCGTAGAGGGGTGTTAGTACCTACTCTTATGTATGGTAGTGATAGTTGGGTATGGCAGAAGAGTCATGAAAGTAGAATAAATGCTGTAGAAATGAGAGCACTGAGAAAATGTGTGGTGTTTCTTTGACTGACAGAGTAAAGAATTGTGTGATAAGAGAGTGTTGTGGGGTAAAAGAAGATGTAGTGACAAGCATCGAGAAAGGTATGCTAAGATGGTTTGGGCACGTGGAAAGGATGGATGACGAAAGACTGACCAAGCAGATATATAAGGCAAGTGTGGAAGGGACAGGACGAAGGGGAAGACCTAGGCGGACGTTCTCTGACCAGATTGGAGACATCCTAAAAACAGGACAGGTTAGAAGTACCCTGAACAGAAGAGCATGCATGAGGAATCTGATGGGAGTGAATTAAGCAAGAGAGATATGTCAGGATAGTTGCAAATGGCGTTCCGTAGTCTCTGCCTACCCCTCCGGGAAACAGGCGTGAGTCTATGTATTTATGTTTCTATGCCTTCGATGTATTTTTGAATATGAGTTGTTAAGAACTTTTATCTTTCATGGTATTTGATTTTTGGTAGTTTATTAGTATCACTTACCGTTTATTTTTATAATTGCTTATCACTATGTTTCAATGGAATAACAATTACACAAAGAAAAAAATATCGTAAATGAATACGTCCTTCGTAATTTTGTGTAACGTCTAAATGGTTTATTTAGCGATATAACGAATACCCATAGACTAATGATTGGTCTCGCTCTGCTCTACTAGTCGGAGCCCTCATACTTGTAAAATGAGGCAGAAAAAACCATGCTAGCTGGCATGGTTGAGCCTGTTACACTGACAGCCGTGTGTCAGGTGCATATATCTACCAAATTAATTACGGAATTAATTCGCTGTACAATGCCAAGTTGCGCTTTTATCCTGAGTAAAAATAACTCAGCAAAATATAAAAAGGACTCTGGTATCACATACTATCTATAAATAAGAATAATTTTGAAATTTCAACATAAAATTACATAAAACCGAAAACGCCATTCAGTGTTGCTGCTAGACAAGAATCAACTTCCCCACCGTTCAGATTTTTATTATGTGAATCTATAGTTATTGTATTTCGTTATATTTTACTATTTCTTTTATCTAACCTACATATATATATTTTTTTACCTTTTCCTATATTATTTTTTGTTTACCTATACCTTTGCAAATAAGGTGAAAAATTTTAGTTGTTAGAAACTAAACATCTTTCCCAAGAAACACAGTTTACCTAATTATATGTGCAATTAAGTGTGTAAGATGATTGTTTTATTCAAAGTAGTTTTCACGACTATTCATGTTAAATTAATAATGTGTAACTAAATTTATATGGACTAGTAGCATGGAAATAGAAAGCACTGATTTGGAAACACCTTTTTTCTCTATGCTTATCTATTTCTGATAATAATTTGCAAAATACTATTAGTACATAAAACAAACCATCATAATAAAATGAGACCTAATCATTGGATAATATACCCACCATTTTTCTCATAAAGGAACTAACGCGTTACACCTAAACTATACACAAATATATTGATGCCTTTAATGAATTGTAATTTTTTAAAAAATTTCTAAACTGATTTTGAGACCAATAACTTACCCACTAGACCACAGGATAAAATATTTTCCCATTTACTCGGATAACTTTTGAGAAGCTGACGACACAATTATTCACGCATGCGTCTTGATGCTTTTGTTTGACACACACTGTCATAATGAGTTGCCTCACTTATGGACCTATTTTTCTTAGGCAGTGCGGTGTCTAGTAGAGCAGAGCGAGACCAATCATTAGTCTATGCGAATACCCAAGGAATTAAAATAATCCACAATATTAACATTCTCATGATTAATTCAAACAAAATACATTTTTGATAAAATTTAATTCGTTTAGGAATGAAAGAAACGGCCAGGAGTATTATTATTAGGTTTTCAGTCGAAATAGATGAGCTCAACTAAGAAAATTTGTTTCAGACGATTGAATTGAATGGTATACATAGTTACATTCTAAACGGCAGAAATTACTAACATAAATACAACTGGAATTTGCTTCTCATTTCTAATACTACTGTCGTTTGTTTGGCATTCTAACATAAGCTATTCGTTCTAGTTTATTTAAAGGTACTGACTCCCCGTAACGACTGTCAAATATCTTCCTGACAGCCGGACTGACGGTTTAACTTGCTCTCCAAGGCACTGGGCAAGCGATAATTAACCATTTGAGCAGATAACTTCAAGAAATCAGTGGTGCGCGCCGTGGATTCGAACTCGATACCCTTTGCATGACAAGTCCTTTGGTATCTCCTTTAGGCTATCGCTGCATCTATTGATTTTTGCTTGAAGCACATTGTCATATAGCCGATTGAAAGCAACTTGACTCGGACCTCTGGAGCGCTCCAAGGTAGGAAATAATTTATTATATCAGCTGCTATTAATATGTTTATTTGCTATACATAATGATGTCACATTTGTTTTCAGATATACTGCATTGTCCCCTGCGACACAGGATTTAGTCCTAATGCGGGAGTTGTCTTTTTAAAATAAAAATAAATAAATTGCCGAGCAATTCTATAGCTTCAATACAAATTTACTTAAGAGAGACAGATATTTGAGATAAACTACCAAAAAAATACAACCGAATTGCCGACCTCCTATTTGTAGTCGGTTAAAGAAAACATTAGGACAAAAAATAATAATATAATAATATTAAAAAAGTAGATAAAAATTTATAAATTTTCAGACATCACAAACATAAAGACATATTTATTTCGGCATTTTGGTTGTTTACATCATTTATACAAGTCAGAACTCTATTCTAGATGATGCCGGCTTTTCCTAAGAAAGGTCGAAACAAACTCAGAGTCATTGTGTTTTTTTGTCACTTCAATTTCTTTCATGTTTTAAAGTCCAGACAAAATGGGTTGAGTATACAAGTACAATGCAGGCTCTATCTCTATCGTCTGACGCTTTTGACTCACTCAGCCCACTGATGGCCCGCATTCAACAGCCATCGTACGGCTCAACCTTAATTTAGGGAGTCAGCACGAGCTGTATCATTATGCCTCCACGCCATCACAAGGTGTGTGCATAAGCATGTCAGCCTAAGCCATCAGACAGGTTGCCACAACAATTTGTTTAAATGTTTAATAATGCTCACATGGTACGCACAACTGTACATTTTAATACATGGTAAAATACATGTTGTAAACAAAATGTTAAAAATAATCAAAATTTAAACAATAAAATGCCATTCATATAAAATGTCAGAAAATATTATTGAATGTCATTTATGTCTAAAAAGAACAATACGAGTATATTACTTAAGTAATTTAAAATAACAAAAGAAAATAAATAAAACAGTTCTTCAAAGGAATTAAGGTAAAATAAATACTGATGCTTCGAAATACGAAAAAAAATCATTATTAGTCATTACAAAGATAAAAAAGAACTTTATAATTTAATTATTTTTCGGTTGTTCTTTGCTAGTCTTTTGTCGAAAATGCAGAGATGTTCAAATATCATATGAATATACGTAAGTTTGATCCAAGAAAGCGTCATCTTCCATTTCGTAGTCTGAAAGAAACGATAAAAAAATTAAAAATAAAGTTATTTCAACAAAACTACATCTTATCACTTCCATTTGATAAAAGAAACATTTTGAAATACCCTACCCAAAAAGTCAATATCACTTTCATTATGACAATGTGAATATTATTACGCGTGTACAGGGCGCAAAGTCTTTAAGCACTTATCATTGTATACCATTGACCATCATCATGATGACGCTTAGATCTGCAATAATTTTCTTGACTGCCTCGTTGGTCTCGTGGCATAAATGTGCGCGTGGGATTGGCAGGTCTCGGGTTCGATTCCCGGGTCAGGCAAAGAGTTATTGGGTTTTTTCCGTTAGGAAATTTTCAGTAGCAACACGGAGTCTGGTAATGTGCCCGGTACGGCAATAGGGCCCCCTATTACGTGGGACCTAAAAAAAATTCATGGCGAAATGTTGGTGTAATATTACACCTCTGCCTACCCCTTCGGGGATACAAGCTTGAGTCTATAAATAAATATAACAAATCTTGAATTTGGATTTGAATAATAATAGTGGAGCCTAGTATTACCTATATTTCTAAACGGTCCGACGCGAAAAGATGCAAATCTCTTCACGTCTGCTGATTTAATAAAAAAATTGTGCGTGCTGCACATTTTCTAATTTGGTAGCATTGTTTATAACTTTTTTTTTTTTTTTGGTATCGGGTTGGAAAATCCTCATGGAGTCCCTCCGCCCCGGGGGAAGGACGAAGGGGACTGTCAGACTCTTACTGACTAAAAACCAACCCGTATTCCTCATGTACCCGTGTGTCGGAGGGTGGGGATTCGCATAAGCATTCGTCGCTACCCCCCGACGGGTATTGGCCCGCCAGATGGTCAGGCGGGCCCCGAACAAAACCCCCTTGGCGGCGGATGAAGGTGTTGGGCTCCGCCGCCAAAACACTCAGCGGCCGCAGAGGATAGGGAGGACGGCAACGCAACACCGCATCTCCTCTTCCTCTGCGGCCCCACCGCGACGCAACGATGGTGCGCCTCCATTTGGTCGCGGGAGATAGGGCGCGCGGCAACGCAACACCGACACGCCTCTCCTCCCGCGACCGCACCCGACTGCGAGGGACAGAAGAACTGTCCCTCGCACCCGCCCCTTTGGACGCATCCAGCGCAGGCCTCCGTCAAGCCCACGCGGAGCGTCCCCTCCTGGATCCCTCTTAGCTTCACCGCGGGTCACCAATCCACGGTTACTAAGCCCCCCCACCACGACAAGGTGGAGATCCCACGGGGGGGAGCATTGTTTATAACTACTATTGTTGGTAAAAGGAGGTTTTGTGCTGGCTAAGTTGGCCCGATGTGTTTCCAACTCTTCCCAAAGATACAACTTTTTTTAGTCGCTTCTTAACCCACGGTATGAATAAGGTTGTGACACTTTGTATTCTTAGTCCTCGCCTCGGAGAGCACGTTAAACCGTCGGTCCCGGCAGTTATGAAGATCTTTGACAGTCGTTACGGGGAGTCAGTACACTCAAAGAAAATGATACTAGTTTTAACCATGGAATATCGCTATCCCTTTGGGTTGCGGAGGTCAGACGGCAGTCGCTCTGTGGAAAAGTTGATATTCTGTCATATCTGTTTAGACCAGTAAGCGTACCTCGGGTTCCAAGGCATGTTAGTCTTGGTTGCAATAACGCTAGGGAGATGATGATGATGATGATTTTGTATTCTTAATCCATCATCACACGATTGTCGCTGCTATATCTATAATATAATAAAGTACAAAAATATACGTACGTCTATGATGTCTAAATTCGCTTAGTTGTGGCAGGTCTACGCAAACACCCATATGGTAGACAACAAACACTGTAACATTTTTCATATTAATAACAAGCCAAGCAACAAGCGGCGATAGCCTAGTGGTATTCAATGCCGAGACGGTGGTGTTGGGTTCGATCCCCAGGTACCCCCGGCACACACCCCTGACTTTTCGAAGTTAGGTATGTGTGTATTAAAAATGTTAATTATTGCTCGCTTAATAATGTGTGTGTGTTATAGATGGCAAAAGACTCGCCCTCTATTACATTGGGACTTAATCATAACTGGCGAAATGTTGGTGTGTATATATTTATTTATTAATTAATTTTATATACACATAAAGGTGGACTTAATGCCTACCTTAGAGTGATGCAGAGATTAATGGTAGGTATATTTTAGAAGTGAAGTTTGACTTATATATTTAATAGAAATTAATAGATATGATAAACGCATACATTACATAAAATTTAATCATAACAATATATAAATACATATACTTACATACACATACATATTATATATACAAACATATATAAATATATAGGTACACAAGTAATAAATATATCCTCTCCCTACCCGTTCGGGGATAAAAGGCGTGAAGTTATGTTATGTGTTAACAAACCGTGCCCCGCGGTGTCACCTTACAAACCTCGTCAATGGCATGGGATTGTAGTATCGCTTCGACCGACAAGTTATTTTAAGGATTGTGAGATATTTCATAACTATCTCATGTCCTGTGGGATATTTCATAACTATTTAGTACTTAATGTTACTATTATAAAATTGTCTACTCCTTTAGGACAAATAGCTTACGAGATTGACGAAGGGATTGTCCACTAAAAATTCTATAATACTTGTTTGAACCTTTGCTGTCTTGCACCTCAATATTGAGTACTCGCACCCATTGCTGGATTCAAGCCTCTCCTAATTTGCTGCACTCTAGCACTTTGAGTCAATATGAATTGGCTTTGTATACCATGCTGGCTAGATGGAGTAGTACAGGGTTTGATGTCGGGTTTTACAATACTACTAGAGGACGCCAGCAGCTAAAATTACCCGTTTTGGCTGATCCCGTGGGAGTTTCGGGAAATCCCTTCTTAGTGCATCCCTACGGTCTCCAGGAAACATACATGCCAAATTTCAGCTTCATGCGCCCAATAGTTTCGGCTCTAGCGTGTCTGTCAGTCAGTAACGCAAGGATTTTATACATTAAGATTTCTATGGTGCATTTTCCTTTGTTGCCTTTTACGACACCCACGGCATGAAATGGGTTGGTGACGTTGTGTATTCTTATTCCCTCACTACACGTCAATAAATCGACATTTGAATGACGATAGCCTAGTGAACAGACAAATAGACTGCTATGCAAAGGATCTCGGGTTCGAATCCACGGCCAGCACAGATGACTTTTCAAAGTTATCTGCGTATTACATTGTTTTTTATCGCTTGATAAACGGTGAACACTTTTGCCCCACTCAGGAATGTTAAGCATCAAACCTGAGACCCGATCCCCGATCAGACCACTATCCACTGGACCACAGTTGCAGTCATAGATGTTACAGTTATTTTTAAACTTCTTCTTTATTTATTTATTTTAAGGAAACTCTACAGCTTTTAATCAAATACATTACAATTTGCCTTACACTAACTCTAAGCCAATTACAGAGCTCCAAGATATTTCAATAGGAGGTAGAAAGCTGTGTTTTTAATGCTACATTATAAATTCAAAGCTAATTCACACACATATATAAATACTAATCGCGCTGCTTCACCTGGCGAAACAGTACTATAGGTATAAAAGGATAGAAAAATGAACCTAAAAGTTAACCGAACTTGCGTTACGGTACGTAACGTAACGTTATCAGTAACAGGCATCTACGGTGAGTTCAAGAACAATTGTACTTTGAAAACTGTTTTTAGATAAGGAATATTTAAATCGATCTTTTAGTTTCTGACGTGGTAGTGGTCGCGCTGCCTCCCACTACTCCTGGCTGGACCCAGCGGCAAATAAATACGGCGGCGCGACAGCAAACGCCCCTTTCGGACCCTCGACGCCGCTGAGATAAGTGCCTCTCTCTCTGCTGGAGTACCGAAGCCTCGTCAGCCTTCCTGCCTACCCTGCCCTGAGTTTAGTCTTAGCTCTTTAACTAGTTGCTACTTGCTACCGGGTATATTTTGTTGTAACGCTTGCTAATAAATAATATTTTGTAACCTACAAATCAATATTTAATTTATCTCTCTATTTATACCAGCATCACCTAAAATAAACGTTACACTGGCGCCCAACGTGGGGCTCAGGCATCTGACTCGGCTTCTGGTTGCTTCCTTTTGACGTGACAACGTCTTATAAATTGGTTTGCCGGGTGACACTTCAAGAAACTGCGTTACGCTCCGCTCACGTTATGCGCTCACAATGAGAGCGAGTGAGAGGCACGCGTCCCGCCTAAGAGCGAGAGAGACAGACATAAAAAGTGAAAGACACGCGTCTTTCATCCTTCTTCCTACTATACGAATGAATATTCACATTAAAATTATTTTACCACTCAAAGTCGTTGTCACGTAAAACTTTCGCCCGTATACCGACTTTACAGGCAACCAATTTTTAAGTGCATCCTTTCTTTTAAATTTATATTGTTAAATTTTACTGAAATAAAAATATTTGATTTTGTGTTTTAGTGGTCGAATGTTCATAAATTGGCCGATTTTTTTACTGTTTTCTGTGTTTCTGTGTGTAAATGTCTTCACAGTCGGTAAGTCGTTCGTTTTCTTGTTTTTAAATTGTTTTAAAGTTTTCATAAATCAGGCAATATAGTCCACTAAAGGCTTGCGCCACGTCTTATGTACCTCTTAACTTCTTTTTTAACCCAAATTCGTTAGACTAGTAACGGTTTTGGGAATTCATTCGTAATTGTACAATTATATTTTTATATGAGGGTTGATTCCGTTTCGCGCTATTCTTACGCATTGCGAACGTAACTTGTTTACTTGCTACATAATATATATCTTTCTTTTAAGCGACCCACTGTGAACATATTGTTACGAGCTGGGGTTCAGCGATAAATTAAATGCACTATGCCACTAAACTGTACTTTATTTATCACAACACAATTTTATACCACTTAATTACACACTTATTAAAACACTATTTCACACCACTAAACACTTCCGACTTCCTTAATCTTCGCACTTCTTCGCTTCTTGATCGCTTTCACTTATTCAATTGTAACTGAGTCTACTCGCTCGTCCGCGCGGTATTTATACCGGCTGGATAACAAACTAGTTCATTCTTGCGTATTCCCGAACATTCTAGCAACAGTCGAAATATTCTAGCGTTGTGGCATTGTTCTAGTAATCAACAGCAACGCCATCTATTAGGGGATAGATGAAACACTGATATATCAGTTCTCTTCTAGTTCTCTCATTCACCGATAGATGGCGTTATTTTCAAATATCACCATTCATAACACTGCCTCCCTCTTAAATGTGTTCGTCTCGAACATCGTTGGATCCATAGTAACGAGCCAACCGGTCCACATGAACTATCTTCGGTGCACCTCGCGACCCCTTCTGGATATATATAGGTGACGTCGTTCATCCTGGTAATTATGCGATATGGCCCGTCCCATCTGGCTTGTAACTTAGGCGATTTACCTTTGCTTCGTACTGGGTTATGAAGCCAGACCAATGACCCCTCATCGAAGCCTTTGTTGTTCGCCTTCCGGTCGTAGCGAGTCTTCATCTTCTCAGACATCTGTTGTCCTGACTCCCTGATGTGCTCATAGCATACATCGTTCATCTTGTTGCGTAGCTCGGTCGCGTAATCCGTTATATTGCGTGGAGATTCTGGTGGAATACCGGTGATTAAGTCTGCTGGTAAACGGAGTTCTCTTCCAAAATTGGCAAAAGCTGGTGTTATTCCTGTGGTTTCGTGAACCGCACTGCGATATGACAGGAGAAACGGTTGGATGTGCTTGTCCCAATCTCTTTCTTTGCACTCCACGACCTTCGCCAGGTACCTTTCCAGGGATTGGTTAAATCTCTCCACCAAGCCATCTGATTGCGGATGATAAGCCGTGGTCCTGGTTTTATGTGCACCCATCACGCGACAAGTCCCCTTGAACACCTCAGATTCGAAGTTCCGTCCTTGATCGCTGTGGATTTCCAAGGGCACCCCGAACCGACAAAAGACTTCATGCACCAGCTTATCGGCCACGGTGGTAGCTTCTTGATTTGGGATTGCAAACACTTCAGGCCACTTCGTGAAGCAATCCATCACAACCAAGAAGTATTTGTTTCCGTCCTGGCTCTCCGGAAATGGTCCAGCGACATCTAATGCTATGCGCTCCCATGGAGCTCCTACATTGTACACCTTCAATGCACCTCTGCTACGAGTGGGTGGCCCCTTCACAGCCGCTCAACTTGTGCATTTGCGGCACCAATCCTCGACGTCAGCCCGACAGTGGAGCCAATAAAACCGCTCCCGGATCTTAGTAAGCGTCTTCTTAACGCCCATGTGACCTCCTGAAGCACCATTGTGATAGAGCTGCAAGACTTCTGGCACCTTAGTTTTGGGCACTACCATTTGCAAATGGCACTGGTTACCGCAAGCGTTTTCCCATTTGCGGCACAGAACTCCATCCTGGACAACCAAGCTTTCCCACTGTGCCTAATAACTCTTGGTAATAGGGCTCATTGCTGCGATATCACCCCATTTGGGTCTAGGAGCGTCTGATTTCTTCCATTCGAGAATCGGCTGTATGTCCTTGTCGTCTTGTTGAGCACTCTGCAAAGCTTTTTTCCATTCGTTTTTTCTCAGATCTGTCTTCAACATCCTCACTAATGCTGCCTGCTTTGCTTCCTGTCGGGTACAGTGCTTGCACTGGTCGGGACACGGCCTACGCGATAGGGCATCTGCGTTACCATGGAACTTGCCGCTGCGATGTTGTATTACAAATTCAAACTCTTGCAGTAGTTCAATCCATCTGGCTACTTGTCCTTCTGGGTCCTTAAATTGAAGTAGCCATTTCAGCGCAGCGTGGTCGGTTCGCAGGTGGAATTTACGCCCCAACAAATATTTGTTGAAATGCTGCAATGTCTTTACTGCAGCCAAAAGTTTCCGCCGGGTGACGCAGTAGTTTCTTTCAGGTTTGGATAAGGCCTTGCTGAAGTATGCTATAACAACTTCTTGATCACCGTTCTTCTGTGACAGCACGCCGCCAATTCCGGTATTACTGGCATCTGTGTCAACTATGAATTCATGCTCATTGTCAGGGTAGCCTAGAATAGGTGCAGTACACAGATGTTCCTTGAGCTTCTGGAATGCACCGTCACAGCTCTCATTCCAACATAACTGTACTCTGTCTTCGGTGAGCATATGAAGAGGTCGAGCAATGTCAGCAAAGTTCTTCACAAACCGTCGATAGTAGGAGCATAATCCGAGGAATGCTCTGACCTGCGTTTTGTTCTTTGGAACTGGCTATTCCTTCACGGCAATGATCTTATCCGGGTCGGTTTGAATACCGTTCTCCGAGACCACATGTCCTAGAAAATTCACTTGCCGTCTGAATAACGCGCATTTCTTCGGACTTTCTTCGGACTCAGCTTCAAATTAGCTCCTCGTAACTTTGACAGCACTTCCTCCAAGTTTCGAAGGTGATCCTGGAAGGTGCGCCCCACGATGATGATGTCATCCAAGTAGACCATGCAGGCGTTTCCAATCAGTCCCATGAGCACTCGCTCCATCAGTTTCTCAAAAGTAGCCGGAGCGTTGCACAATTCTAAGGGCATGACGTTAAATTGCCATAATCCTTTGCCTGTGGAGAATGCCGTCTTCTCTTTGTCTTGGGGATCTATTTCCACCTGGCAGTAGCCACTTTTTAGGTCTAAGGTAGGAAACCACTTCATCCCCATCAGCGTATCCAGTGTGTCATCGATCCTTGGCAGCGAATAGCTGTCCTTCGTGATGTCATTTATTCGGCGGAAGTCTACACAGAAGCGCATGCTGCCATCTTTCTTCTTAACTAGCACCACCGGAGAACACCACGGGCTGGACGAAGGCTCGATTACGCCTTCCTTCACCATACCGTCGATCATAGCTTCCACTTCACGTTTCCGTACCACTGGCACACGTCTTGGTCGCTGGCGAATCGGTGCTTCACTTCCCGTGTTAATTTTGTGCTGGACTAGTGCTGTCTTCCCTATGTCGGCGTCACTGGTCGAGAAAATATCGGCGAACCGGTTCAACATCTTTCGAGCCTCGGTCTTCTCTTCCTCCGACAGGGTACTTTGGCAGTCCTCTAAAAGTGTAGACACGTCGAATCGTGTACCTCGAACCTTGGCACTGGTAGATTGCTCTTGACATCTACGCATCCAAGCCGCTCTTTCATAGGTGCTCAATTCCGTCCCTCTCTTGAGCGACACTTCCTTGTCACCTGCATTCAGTGCGCGTACTGATGAAAATTTGGTACCCCTTACCAAGGTTCGTGCAATCTTACACGAGGCCTCTTTCTCTAGGCCTTAGATTAGTACGCAGAGAATCTTTCGAGCAGAATTCCCTGGTAAACAAACTGGTACAACTGTTTCCGACCGCGGTTGAAGCGTGACATTCTTCAGGCAGTATACTTTTCCTGAAGTTGCACCTTCCATGAAGACTTCTGCCGAGCCACACTTCAAGACTTAGTTCAAGACTAGCCTAGCTTCAGATCCACCTCCATTTCATCTCGGACGGTTATGTGCTGACCGGTAGCTGTTCTCAGATTCACACATTCATTGTTCCTGAAGCAGCCCCGAAGAACCCGTCTTACCAGATGGAAGCCGACGGAAGGAAACCGACGACCGACTGTCCGAGAAGCACCCGTGTCCAATGTCAGCTTGCATGGTGTTCTGTTAATTTCGCCTTCGATGATCGGGCTGTTCCCGTCACATGATTGCGAGATCGAGATACTTGGGGCTCTTCCATTACCAGTCAGCACCCGCCCCGCAGTCCTGGCTTCTACTCGTTTCCCTGCTCTCGCTGCCTGGCAGGCGCATCACGTGACCCCTTTGGTGGAGACAGGGTATCACCGTGCTGCTTACGCTTTGGGCAGCTCAAGCGAATATGGCCTCTTTCCCCGCAGTTGTAGCACCGAGGTGGGGACACAACTTCGCTGATGCGATGACCTCGATCGTCGCGTCACACTGCTTCCACCTCCAGAGCGTGGGCTAAGGCGTCCATGAGGTCCTTGAAGTGCCCAAGCCTCACTGCTGCTCTTACCTCCAGGTCCCGGATCCCATCCGTAAGTCAGCGCAGGCGACGAGTGGTATGCCTTTCTGACCAGCTTTTCCACCTCTAGAGCCCACTGCTGCAGAGTTTCTCCGGTGCGATGCGTCCTGTCCTTCAGCTGAGCACGATAAACGTGTTCTAGGTGCGCGTCACGGTATATCGCCTCTAGCGCCTCCAGGAGCTTCTCGTAGGTGACGTCTTGCCCGAGTGCCTCCAACACTGTCAAGGCCCGGTCGCGAAGGCCCAAGGTTAGGGCGGTTAAGGCCTGTTCTTTATTCCACCCATTTGATCGCATCACAGCCTCGAACTGGACCTGGAACTTGTATGCAGACCATGATGACGAGCCATCAAATGGTGGAACCTTAAACCCACGAGGTGAGGGCGCTACAGTCGCAGATGTCACTTCCAGCCCACGCAATTTTTTCTCCACTTCAGCGACACAGGTCTCGTGATGGTTGTGTACACGCTTCTCTATAAAGGCGACGCGAGTCTCAAGCTGGTCGTGTACGAACTTCTCCACGTTGCTGATACGAGCCTCGTGCTGCTGGAGCTCCTCCTTTACCACCTTCAGGTCCTTCCCTACAGCAGCGCTGAGGTCCTTCATCACCACCAGCTGTTCCTCCTTGTCGCGCTGTAATTGTTCCTCCAGGCGGCGCGCGTGCTCCTCTAAACGGCGAGCTTGCTGCTCCTGACGGTGGGTCTGCTCTTCTTGACGGCGGGCCTGCTCCTCTTGACGGCGGGCCTGCTTCTGCATGAACGCAATCAGAGCTGCGATGTCGGGCACCGGCACGGAGTGTGTAGCGCTTGCAGGCTCCACTGCAGCCACTGAGTCGCCTGGTCCACCAGACGATGGAGAAGGAACGTCTCCGAAGCGTCTCTGGTCCAGATCTTGCTGGCGCTGGTTCCTGGTACGCACTCCTTCAGTTTCTTCCTTCGGCATAACCGGCATAATTCATCCCTTTCTTCTGACACCAATTTGTAACGAGCTGGGGTTCGGCGATAAATTAAATGCACTATGCCACTAAACTGTACTTTATTTATCACAACACAAATTTATACCACTTAATTACACACTTATTAAAACACTATTTCAAACCACTAAACACTTCCGACTTCCTTAATCTTCGCACTTCTTCGCTTCTTGATCGCTTTCACTTATTCAATTGTAACTGAGTCTACTCGCCCGTCCGCGCGGTATTTATACCGGCCGGATAACAAACTAGTTCATTCTTGCGTATTCCCAAACATTCTAGCAACAGTCGAAACATTCTAGCGTTGTGGCATTGTTCTAGTAATCAACAGCAACGCCATCTATTAGAGGATAGATGAAACACTGATATATCAGTTCTCTTCTAGTTCTCTCATTCACCGATAGATGGCGTTATTTTCAAATATCACCATTCGTAACAATATTTACATTACCTTTTATTTTATTGTTATACTGTAAGTATAACCTCTCTGTGAGTAATTTTTGGTGCTGTTAGGTTTTTCTTTTTACGAGAATTAATCTTTTTCAACGTAACTTAGCCATGTCTTTTAAAATTAACTACAATCATTTGGTCAAATCGGAGCTGGTTTATAAACTGATTATTCGGGGCGGGGACAAGTCTGGCTCGGTAGCCGATTTACGTCAGCAAATAGCGACACTAGCGTCCCAGTTTTCCTCTGAAACTATATTAGATTCGGATTTAGACCCCGAAGAGGAAATTTCCGCTTTCCGGAACTCCTTAATCAAGGCTACGAATAATATTTCTCTGCATAAATCACATTTCGACCAAAACCTATTCACGCACAGAGTCTATTCTGAACCATATTTATTTTAGATTGAATAGACTGGATCTGGACCGCCTTTCTGATACTGACTCGGCTGAGATAGTTTCGAGTAATAACCGCAATCAATTAGCTATTTTTAAATCTTTGATTTCGGGTACATATGAACCAACTTCGCACGTAGTACAAAAGGACTGCTCTGTATCTACCCCCGTGGTTTCTGACGACTTCAAATATGATCGTAAATTGTTTTCCGAAGTCGCTAAATATAAATATAACGGCGAGTCTTGTGTTCACGAATTCATGTAAAGATTAATGAGTTTATGCAGGCTAGGTGTATTCCCGAAAATAAAATGTTACTATTTGCTTTTGAGATATTTACGGGCGATGCATTGTTCTGGTATCGTTCGCTCAAAGAACAGATTTCTAGTTGGAGTGAATTGTGTTGTCTTTTGAAGCGTGATTTTAGTCCGACTGACTATGATTTTAAAATTTTAAATGAAATTAGGTTTCGCCTTCAAGCTGAGGACGAAAATATAACATTTTTTGTTGCTTAAGTATTAGTGAGTCTGAAAAATTAGATATTTTGTTGCGTAATGTGCTGCCATGTTACAGTCAATCTATTTTAACAGCTAAGGTGGCCGATATCCCTAGTCTCGTTAGCGTCTGTCGAGAATTTGAGACCTTTCAATTCGAGCTAAAGACCATCGGGAATCTTCCAAAGCCACACCAAATACCTTGTTGCCTGAGTTTGCTCACCAACCTCAAAAACCAAATTTTTCTAATAGCAAACCAAAAAATTATTATAATTATTCTAATAAAAACTTTAACGCTCAACAACAGATAATCGGTATCAACCTACCCACCACTAATAAAAACGACAACCGGTTCTGCCCCAGGTTCAATTCTCATAGTTTATATAATTGTCGCCAACCACATTTTTTTATTTGTTTTAAATGCGGTCTAAAAGGTTTTCGTGTGTCTGATTGTCCTAAATGTAATCCTTAAGCTAATGAACTAAAAAACTAATAAGCGAGGATTGGGGAATAAATAAATCAAATAATTTCAATAAAACTGAGTGGAATAATTGGTTAAATTATCTAAAAAAGTTGTTGTTTATCCTCAATCCGTAATTATAATAAATAATACTCGCCCTATATTTGTGTTATTGTAAATGGTAAACCTGTAGTCGGCCTGTTGGATTCTGGCTCATGTGTTACAATCTTGGGTAACAATTCTCATAATATCTTTTTAAATAGGTAATGAGTATCAGTTGGATTGTTCTCAGCCCTTGAGTTTGGTAACTGCTGAAACCTACAAGCGCTTGGTATTAAATTATTACTGGCCGAATATGTATTCCGACGTTGTTAAGGCTGTGAATTCGTGTGATGTTTGTATAGCTCACAAACATCAAAACCATTCAACCTTAGGTCATATGGGTAGATCTAAGTCTTGTTATAAACCATTCCAGATGTTAAGCATTGATCTAATCGGTCCACTACCTACTTCTAGAAGGCTAAACAATTTTATTTTTGTTGTTTCTTGTTGTTTTTCCAAATATTGTATGCTTTTTCCCATTAAACGAGCTACTGCCGAAATAATTACAAAAATTTTAGAAGACAATGTTTTTTTGGTCCATGGTATTCCGTCAACTATTATTCTAGATAATGGTAAACAATTTATTAGTTCTACATTTAAAAAATTGATAACTAAATACAAAATTCCTAATTTGCATTATACGCCGCTATATACACTCCATGTAAACTCAGTCGAGCGTTGTAATATAACTATTATGACGGCTATTTCTACTTTTATCGAACGAGATCAGCGCGTTTAGGATTTGGTTGTTCCTAAGATTCAGTTTGCAATAAATTGCGCAGTGAACGAGGTATCTGGCTATTCTCCATCTTTTCTGGTCTTTGGTCGTGAATTAGTTACTTGTGGGTCACACTATGTGGTCAACGAATCTGACCCTAATATTGTCTTCGAACTGCGTGATACATATGCGAAGACCCTCGGCCATTTGTCTCCTATCTTCGAAAAGGTACAGGCCGCTTTGATAGCCGCTCACTAACGTAATTGTAATTCTTATAATCTTCGTCGTAAACCGGCCGAATTCAATGTCGGCGATATTTTGTGGCGACGTACTTACTATTTAAGCGATAAAGATAAATATTTCAATAAAAACTCGCTCCTAAATTTATTAAATGCAAAGTTGTAGCTAAAAAGTCTCCTTTGGTTTACAAATTGTCTGATATGACTGGCAAGCCATTTGGCGAATGGCATATTAAAGATTTAAAATTAATTAATTAAGAACAATAATTATTAATCTCATACAAAAATCTCGCCAAATTTCTGTTATAATTACTTCTGCTCACCCGCAGTCCATAATGGTCGTTATAGTAATACCGAATTTTTCTATCTTTAAAATACTTCTTTTGTTATGAATCAGTGGTTATAACTGTTATCAACTGCGTCTCACGGGTTCGAAGTTTATTGAATCTATTTTACTTGTTGTACTAATCACCTTGTTTACGTTATAAAGTATGCTCGGAGTTATTATTTTTAACCCATTCTATTTGGCGAGCCGCTAGCGCGCCTTCCAAATAATACCTTATCCCGCGCACATAAGGCTTACTCTCGTCTACATTCGTCTCGACTACCTGCGTTGAGTTTTATGACCTGTCACTCACTCTTTTGTTATTGCAGCTGGCATTTTGTTTTAATTGTTTTATGCAGTAATATTATAAAATTTATTCCATAAACTGAGCAGTTCTTTTGTATCCCATTTAACTCAACTTATACAATAAAAATTCTAAACAATTGTTTTGAAGAGTGCCACTAATAAAATGTTAACTATTTATCTACTATTCTAGACTATCTCAGTTATGTGTAATCCTTGACGTGTTTTGCATTCAAGCGGAAACCGTTTTGATTTGTATGATAGCTGGTACACTGGTTATTGAGTGTTGGCATGTATAGTATAGATTTTTTATATTATTAAAAGGGGTCCATTGAGTGCGTGATGTATGAAAGGTTGGAGGGTTATACATAACCGAATTTCTTTTGGGTGGTGTATGGCACTTAAAAGACTGACACCACATTTCCATCTCTGTTCCAGGCGCTGTCGGCGACAGGGAATTTTTCCCCCAAGAAAAATTCTGGCATAAAGGGGGGAGTGTGTGACGTGGTAGTTGTCCCCATGCCTTCCACTACTCCTGGCTGGTCGCCTCGCTCTCCAGCGGCACATAAATACGGCGGCGCGACAGCGAACGTCCCTTTCTGGCGATGTTGGCTCCTTGGCAGTTTGCGCAGGTCGGTAGCTGGTCTTTTGGGCGTGGGCAATCCGTGGCGTGGTGTCCGCCACCGCAACGCACACAGGCAAGGGGCCTGTGGCAGTTGTGGGAGCTGTGGCGGAAGCCTTGGCATCGGTGGCATTGCGAGGGGCCATTTTTGCGCCTCCAGGCCTCCACTGTCACTCCTGGCATGAGGAGGACCTCGTTGACCGCGTACGCGGCTTTTGCGGCTTCTTGTCTACCTCCGCGAAGAAGATGCATCCCGGTCTGCCCGTTCGGGCCCGGATATGCTTACTGTACCTGACCGGTACTCCCTTGTCGGTCAGGTCTTTTGTGATTTCCTCCGCGGGGGTGTCGGCTGGTAGGCCTCGGATGGCCACTTTCAGCGGTCTCACCGAGGGCGGCGCGATGGCATAATATGGTGCCTGGTCTTGACCCAGGTTATCCAGGTACGCCTGGATGACCCGGAGCTCCTGATCGTCGCGGGGCGCGAACCTGATACCCTTGCCAAAGGGGCGTCCGTCCAGCTTGCCCCGCCTATAAGCGGGAAGTACGCAGCCGCAAAGTGGGACTCGTGGCCAGGACCGGCCCGCCCAAGCTAGTCGTCCAGCCCAACCACGTCGGGGAATCAGCCGCGACAACCCTGATGGCCAAAGCCAACGCTCCAGCTGAGAAAAGATCCACAGCGGCCACTCAGCCGAAAAAGAAAAAGAAGAAGAAGAAGCCTCAGCTTGCACCAGACCAACCTCCTGCGGCCACTGCATGGGATGGACCTGCCAAGTCTACCGCCACCAACGAGAAGGAACAGCTCGCCGCCCTACTCTCACTGTTCGCCCAGAAGGTCAGGGCTGGCGACATAGATATAACGGGAATGCTGCAGACCATCCCCTCCAATGGATAAGCCGCTGAGGGTGGTCCATTGGAATGCCCAGTCCCTGTCTGGGAAGATCGGCCTCCTACGCCTCTTCGTCAAGGAGCAGCAAGTCGACATCATGCTGATAAGCGAGACCCACCTGAAGACCACCGCCCACTCAAGATCCCGGGGTACATTGTGTACAGACATGATGAGGTCTCGCCGGCAGGCACAGCCTACCGGGGACTTGCTGTCCTGGTGAAGAGGACAATGGTGCATCAACTCGTCGAGCCGAAAAGACACAACACCATTTACGCTCTCGGTTTTGATGTCCAAGTCGGCGGACGGGAGATGCGCCTCTACGCGGCCTATCGACCACCAGAGACCGGCTCCACTAGTTCCTTTAACGTGGCTGAGCTGAGGAATCTTCTTCTTCCAACCACGCCCAACATCATTGCGGGAGACCTGAACGCCAAGCACCCGTCATGGCACTGCGCGAGCAGCGACCGAGCGGGGGAGCTCATCCAACAGGATGCCAGCACCTACAACTACGAAGTCGCCGGCCCCCGAGAGCCTACCCGGCTGGATCCCTCGGGGCGCAATGACAACGTGCTGGACATCCTGATATCACGAGGACTGAGGGCACCTTCCACGCAAGAGGTCCTGCCAGACCTGCCCTCTGACCACCGACCGGTATTGCTGGTGTTTAGAGAACCCGCAACTATGGTCCAACCCCCAAGACCCCGCATCCAGACCAACTGGGAGTTATTCCAAGCGGAAATTGAGATCTACCATCGACCCTCCACTATCCACTCCACCGAGAAAGTCAAAACAGCCGCCGAGGTACTCTCCGGCACCATCCAGGCTGCGCTCCGAGCATCCTCGAGAACCAAGGCGCAATCCGAGCGACGGGAACCACTTCCCGCCGCGATACGGAAGTTGCTCGAGGATAAGCGTAACGCCATGAAGATCTGGAAGAGAACCCGGCATCCACGAGACAAGACCCGATATAACCACCTCACCAACGCACTCAAGGCCGCCTTGTGGGAGCACAGGGGGGATGAGTGGGAAAATCACCTATCCCAAATCGAGGACAATCAGGCCTCGCTGTCGCGCCTCTGCAGACAGTTTTCGGCGGACCCCAACCCGACGCGCCCCTTGCTCGGACAAGACGGCCTTCTGCGCTACAAGGCCGAGGACCATCGGTGATCATCGCGAGCAGCCTTGAACAGCAGTTCACCCCACATGAGGTCCAGGACAAAGCCCACACACGAGAGGTAGAGGAGCTAGTCAGGACCTACCTCTCGACGCCCCTCGTCCCATCGGGAGAAGAACTGCTGGTGACTCCCCAAGAGGTTGCAGCGGTGATCCGCAGGACCAACCCTAGGAAGGACGACGGCAAGGAAGAAGGAAGTGAGGACGGCATTCCAAACTCAGCGCTGCAGCGACTTCCTCGGAGGCCGCTTATCGCAGCGACCCAGTTATTTAACGGCATCCTGAGGACCGGCCAGTTCCCGACCATCTGGAAGGATGGCCGGGTTATTGTACTCCCCAAACCCGGCAAGGACCCCAGGAGGCCGGAGAACTACAGGCCCATCACTCTCCTCTCGACGACGTCCAAGGTGTTCGAGCGGCTTCTGCTGGCGAGAATCACCCCGCACCTCATCCCGAGGCCCGAACAATTCGGGTTTCGTTAAGCGCACTCCACCACGCTGCAGCTGACTCGCGTACTGGGCGAGATGGCCATGTGGATGAATAAGCGAGGCCACACGGTGACCGTGATGCTCGACATGGAGAAGGCGTTCGACAGGGCATGACGGCCTCATTTACAAACTGTCGACGTCCACTATCCCCCGACAACTCATCACGGTCATCGTATCATTACTCCAAGGGAGAACCTTCCACGTGGTCGTCGAGGACGTCACGTCAGAGGAGAGGACCATCAAAGCTGGTGTTCCACAGGGGAGTTGCCTTTCCCCTGTTTTGTACGCCCACTACACGGACGACATTCCTGTGGTGGGCGACGTGAAGCTGGCGCTATTCGCGGACGACGCCGCGTACCTGTCCAGCTCCCGGAATGCCAGACACGCTGCACGGAAGCTGAGCCCGACACTTGAGGTGCTCCCGGGCTGGCTGAAGAAGTGGAGGCTCAAGTGCAACGTGTCCAAGACCCAGGCTTTGGTGACTGGACGGGTACAGTACCCGGCGTGCCTGAAGCTGATGGGGGAGGAAATCCCTTGGTCACCGACGGTCAAGTACCTGGGCGTCACCATCGACAGGAATCTGACGATGGCCCACCACGTCCAGACGACCACCACGAAGGTCCAGGCTGCGAGGGCGAAACTTCGCCCGCTGCTGTCCTTCAGACTGCCGCTGAGAGCCAAGCTGGCTCTCTACAAAACATATATCAGGTCGCGCCTCACGTACGCGGGGCCGGCCTGGTACAACCTGACAGCCGAGACCACGCGGCAGCGACTGCAGCGGGTGGAGAATAAGTGTCTTCGCCTGGCGGTGGACGCGCCCAGGTACCTCAGAAACGCGACCATATATCGAGACCTCAAGTGGGAGCCGATCGAGGGATTTGTGAGCGGGTAGGCCCGGGGTATGTTCGAGCGAGCAGATCGCTCAGAACACCCCTACCTCGTCAACATCGCTCCTCTCCCCCATCCAGAGTCAACAGTGCTCATCCGGAGGAGACTGAAGCGCCCCGCTCGGGAACTGATCCCAGTTCCTCGAGCGGGGCCTCATCACCACCGCCATCACCACACCAGCCAGACGACCAGCCGCCGCCCTCTCGCAGGCGACTAACTGGGCCTCTCCCAATGGAGACTCACCCGGTTGGTCAGCCTCGAGGGCGGCCAACCCAATGACCGGCCCATAGTATTGGGCCGCGTAGATAACCTCCTTAAGGAGACACCTCCCAAAGGAACCCCACTACCCCGCAGGGGGTGGTGAGAAGAAGTCCATGATGATGAACGTCCCTTTCGGACCCTCGACGCCGCTGAGATAAGTGCCTCTCTCTCTGCTGGAGCACCGAAGCCTCGTCAGCCTGCCTGCCAACCCTTTTTTTTTTTTTTGTTTTACGAGGTGGAAAATCCCTTCGGATCTCCGACTCTTGGGGGAAATAAGAGCCGGAGTATGTGGTGTTTCCACTAAAAACCACCTCGACTGCCGCCATGTACCCGTGTGTCGGAGGGTGGGGCATCACCTAAGCACTCGTCGCCACCCTCCGACGGGTATTGGCCCGCCAGATGGTCAGGCGGGCCCCGAACAAAACCCCCTTGGCGACGGATTAAGGTGTTGGACTCCGCCGCAAAAACGCCCAGCGTCCGCAGAGGATAGGGAGGACGGCAACGCAACACCGCATCTCCTCTTCCTCTGCGGCCCCACCGCGACGCATCGAATGGTGCGCCCCCATTTGGTCGCGGGAGATAGGGCGCGCGGCAACGCAACACCGACACGCCTCTCCTCTCGCGACCACACCCGACTGCGAGGGACAGACAGAACTGTCCCCCGCACCCGCACCGTTGGACGCATCCTGCGCAGGCTCCTCCAAGCCCACGCGGAGCGTCCCCTCCTGGATCCCTCTTAGCTTCACCGCGGGTGACCAATCCACGGTTACTGAGCCCCCCCACCACGACAAGGTGGAGATCCCACGGGGGGGTGCCTGCCTACCCTGCCCTGAGTTTAGTCTTAGCTCTTAAACTAGTTGCTACTTGCTACCGGGTATATTTTGTTGTAACGCTTGCTAATAAATAATATGTTGTAACCAACAAACCAATATTTAATTTATCTCTCTATTTATACCAGCATCACGTTACAAGAAACGTTACAAGTTCTTTAAGTTGAGTGAAGTAATCGAGGTTAAACTGAATTGCTACCATATTTAGTGCGATGATGAGGTACCGAAAAATTCTCTAACGGAACGGTAGATAATAGCTGAGGACTATCAAATCCACCACACAATATATCAAATAAAAAGCGCATATCTAGCATGACGCGTCCGTCAACAAGTGGCAAATTCGAAAATGGCTGCAGTCCCCTATGAAAGCGTTATGGCGCTTACGTGTTTTGAATTTAAGATGTTTTTTAAAACGTTTCTAAATGCGTTCAATTTAGACATTATACTGAGGGAACCAGACCTGGCTGTCGTGCTGGACTCTAAGCTGCTACGGACATAGGCGAAGAAAACTATTTTCAATAAACTAGGTTTTTTAAACAGTGCACCTGTGTATAACAAACCCTAGATTACGCATTGCTTTTCGTGTTATGCAAGTAGTATCTTTGAGTCCAGCGAAACTCCCAGATCGCACACAGATTGTGCTCTTTGAATAAACCGTTGACGAATCTGTAACCGAAACTTTATTTTATGGGATCGTTATGACGACTCAAACTGATTACTTGACATTTGTTGATGTTCACCGATATGCTATTTGATTCATAGTACTTAAATAATGCGTTTAAATCTCTGTACCATTTCACAAACAATACGAGTACGAATCTGTAAATATATTTTTGTTTGCGTCTCTAAAGCACTCGTAAATTTTATATAATTATTATATCCACAACAAAATAGGACCCAGGTGTGAGCCTTGAGGCTCGCCGGAGGAACATCGACAAAAGCTGATTTACTTTAATCCTTTAAAAAAACTCACTGTCCAATATGTTTCCAGCACCAATAGTTTGAGCTCTATGAATCACTCAAGGTAGGTGATATGATGAATATAATAATATTTCTTTTTACTTACATTCATATCCTTCCATACAGTTGATAAATTGCATGTGGCAGTATGTTTCGAAAGATTTGTAAAAGAAGTTAACTGTTCTTGCACAAAGGTGGCCAGTCCTGTAAACATATCACATTATATGACAGTACAAATGGCAAGATTGTTTTAGTAGGATATAAAATATCTATATGTCGCAGTCGCATCCTAAGCCCTTTTGTCTGATGCAAAAAAGCAATGACTCTGAGTTTGTTTCGGCATTTCTTCTGAAGAGGTTATTTAGCTATAAAAAGCCGGCTTAATATAGAATAGGCACGGTAATATAATCTAACAGTATTGTAACTCGGCCGTCTTCGTGAGTTATATACCTACAGACGCGCCGTACGCAAACCAGCGGTAGGGCTGCCCGCCTCAAGTATTTTAATTACATCTACCTACTTGACGTTTTTTTCGGGTTTTATGATTGTTCATATTACCTATATTTTTATTAAAACAAATGAAAATCGAATGAATGAAATAGTAAACTGTAGTCGCCGAAGGTTACAAAACTTAAATTTTTACTTCAACACCTACCTTCTGAGCCAAAATGCAAGTACTTACGTCCTTAATAACTGACGAGTATGATTATAACTTTTTCATTTCGTAAATTAACGTCCCTATTACTATCAGCACAGAGCAACTTGAAATAACAGTTATTTGGTCACCCATCCGAGTTCCAACCGCTTTGAACGTTAATTAACGTCAACCATCTAATTGCGTATGCGCTACTTACAGTAATATCTATTCATTGCCAACTTGTTCGATAACACTACATACCATCTACCTTATCATTATAATTTCTAAACGATATTACGTTTAATTCAATTTATTATTCAATCCTGGCAATACATTCCAAAAACCTATACTACTCGGGGTGCTTTAAAATTAAGCGAAAAATTATGTACTTAGTTAAGTAAGTACCCTAAGAAATTACCTATTGGTTATGTAATAAGCAGATTCCCATTGGCTTCCATTTTGAAAATTACCCTGTAGGTAGTACTAATCATAGACAACCATGAAATTTAATAATAAATGTCCATAACGCAGGTAAAAGTGATCTGCTAGTATACATTATAACCGCAATATGTTTTAAAAATAATAAACATAATAATAGATTAAGCTTATCAAATTACGACTTTATCACGCTAAAGTTAATTAACGTGTCAGAAGGTAGGTGTGAAAAGCGTAGCTATCATTTAAAATAAGGTAGGTAATAGTATAATACTAGAACTAGCAGAAACCTTCGTAATTTTTAACAAAAAAACAAGATATAAATAGTCTTATCCTACGGAGTTTACAGGTAATTAAAAAAAAATATAGTTGGGTGAGTTATCAAAGAATTTAAACAACCAAAAACTGCACAATATAATCTATACATCTTCGCCATAATAATTATTTGAATAACAAAACACTGGTACAAAAATCGTCACCGTCTGTTCGTCACTGCGAGCTGCGGCACGATCGCGGTTGTGCGTACTTTAGGCACAGTCTAATGGGTACTTTGCTCGAGGCGTGTAGGTATAACTCGAGTTTCGTGCGTTTGTATGGAGTTACAATACTGTAAGATATTATTACCGTGGAATAGGGTTGTGACCTGTTTAAGTATTGTAAACAACAAAGATGCAGAAATAAATAATATGTCTTTATAATCAGCCGTTCAATTAATAACCTAGCCACTTTAAACGGTGGTGTTCGACTATTGGTTTTGACCATGATTAACTTTTCATTACACCGGTTACACCCGCGTTATTAAGTGCTCCGCACCCCTGGTTCATAGCCTGGTGTTATATAGCCAGCTTTCAGCCTTTTTGTATAAATGTAGAAGTAAAGAGAATAGATTTCAATTACGTATAACCTCTTAAGCAAAGTTAAACATTCTCTTCACACTCATGCCTATCTCCACAAATGCGCTAGCCAACACAAAAAAATTAGCTAACAGTAGTTTCTGAGATTAGCGCGTTCAACCAAATAAACATTATTTTTATTAAATCGCGCTTTGAATTGAATTGCATCCCCGAATGGCTCGACAGGGCTGTAATATTACACCCACATTTCGTCATGCTATGAAATTTACGTCCCTACGTCATAAAGGGAGAGCCTATTGCCGGGCATGATGCCAGATTCCGTGCTGCTTCCAAGAATTCAGAAAAATTCAGTAACACTTTGCCCGACTCGGGTATCGAACCTCTTGAGCAGCAGACGCATACGCCATCCACTAGATTACGGAGGCAGTCAGCTAAAACCAACTCTTCCGCTTTGTTATACAAATATAGAAGTAAAGATTTCACTTACGTATAACCTCTCAAGCAGTGTTTAACATTCTCTTCACACTCATGTGCAAAGGTACCCCGATCTTTAGCAGTACGAATAAACATAGCAGGAGGGGTGTAGCCTGCCTTACTGAAAAAAAAACATGACGTATTAAAAAAGAAACTGAAAGCTGACCCTCGAAAAGTATAAAAAACTGGATTTAATTCTTCTTTTACATGTGTGTGGCTAACTCTGGTGTCGGAGTTTTCCGATGCCTACGACATGGCCTACCAATTCTTGCCCTGAAACAATAACCGGGACCGGCCGCTTAACGTGCCTCCCGAAGCACGGTAGCGCTCTGATGTAATTGCCACACGTGATCATTGATCACCCGTCCAAGAGGTGACGTGTTCAGGCGTTGCTCAAGTTTGCTAACCTATTAATTACGAAAGGCGAGCCAAGTCACACGTTGAGCGCAACAAGTTTTACTGAAAGCGTCCAGCCAAATAACTAAAAGCAGTGTTATTAACAACTAGACTTCGCCAAGCCCCGCCCGCGTTACAATATTTTACAACCGTTACACTGATTTACAAAAATCCTCTCCTAGTGCTCCACTATACCACCCAATGTCCGTGTGGTTACGGATCAAGATTACGGAATGTCACCACCCCATATCATCCCATGGGTGTCGTAAGAGCCGACAGAGGGAGCATATTATGCAGAGAACAGCGCACAGAGAAGGAAAATTTGATACAAACACTATACCAACCCGTTTGGCCAGCGTGGTATAGTAGGCCAATTCCTCCTTTCAAAGGAGAGGCCTAGTCTAACAGTGGACTGTTAAAGACTGATGATAATACCACCCAAGGAACACACATGCCAGATATAGTATCTCTCTAAAACACACTTTATTAGAAGAAAGCGTAATATCAGCCTAGTTTCTAAAAGGCTGACTCATATTTGGCTAGCTTCTGCTAGCAATATTTTCAGAATAAAATCTTTTACTACGTACATATATGGGTGAAGTGCAAAATACGCAAAATACACGCCAAGACGTAGAGTTTCGGAAACAGCCCGTGCCATCAAGTATCAAGTATGGGTGAAGTGTTACATTATTTTGTAATAGAGTGCAGCCATATCCTGCCAATAAGCATGTGAATAAAAGTGCATAAAACATGCAATTATCAAATTACAAAATCCATTTGAAACTTAAAATGCAATTTTAAAATTAATTATTTTTAGGCCCAGTTTCACCACTTAAGGTGCTACCTCGAAAACTTATGCTAGTTTCGCTTACCGATTTTTTGCAGTGAGCCACATGACAAGCAACGTGAAAATGTTGTATATTATTTATGAGATCTTTATCTAGTAGGTAAATCCATAGACATATACATGATAAAGATAAAGATACTTTATTGCTCAAAACTGTTTAGTACATACATAGTAGATGATATTCATAATTTGGTATCAACAGTTTGCCCATTTCGGGCATTGCAAGTGTTCAATTACATTATTTATTGATAATAATACATAGGAATTGATTATAAGAATTAGGTATGCATTGAAAATTATTCGACATTATTAAAAATAAAAACAATAATAGATATGAATAAAAAAGCATGCTTACATAATCATTAAATATAGAAATTTATTATGAGGTATTCCCCGAAGCACACCCAAACGAAGCACACCCAGACGAAGCACACCTAAAGTATTCCACTTTGCACACCCGTAGGTGGGCTTCAAATAAAAAAAATAAAAAAAATAATTTCGTATTCCACGAAGCACACCTACGAATATCACTCGCATAGTGCGGGGACTAAGAAATAAAAATGTCGATAGAAAAAAATATTTGTTATTTAAAAGACTAACTTAAATATGTAACATCTTTCATTTTGGGGAAACTGCCGTCAGGAGTGTTACAGCAGTATTTCCTAACGCACAGATAAGGGGATGCTATTTTCATTTTAAGAAAGCAATTAAAAAAAATCTAGGGATTTAGATTTAGATAAGAATAGCATACATAGAAAACATGTTGCCTTATGTATGGTTTTGCCACATTTACCGCTGGAAGACTTGGATGAGGCCTGGCTCTACATCATGAGCGAGTGTCCTCAAGGAGAAAATATTTCTAAATTTAACGATTACCTTGTAACTCAGTGGCTCGAACATAAGTTATGGCACGACAAATGGTCGTGCCATAACTTATGTTCAAAAAACAAAACTAATAATTATACAGAGTCTCATTATTCTAAAATAAATAAAAAATATTCAATAAAAACAGAGCCATAAATCTAGCAAAACTTTTAGATTGCTTTCCAAAAAATTGCAATAATTATGCCGAAATAAGAGTAAAAATGGGTTATTCAAATCATCAAAAATATGCTGCAATTAAAAATAATATAATCGAAAACACAATAAAAGATTATAAAAATGGGTTAATTTCAGTTGGACATTGTCTAGAGAAATTAAGATTCTGATTAATAATAAGTTATTTAATTGATAAGTCTAGATACTTACTAAATTGCCCATTTCGTAAAGATTAGTAAAGAATCAATATTCTTTAAGAAATGGGTAATTTAGTAGAAAAGAGTTTAGAAATATTGTGATTTGTAATTTTAAACAGTCTGCGATTTTACATAAAACTGGAGTGTATTATTATTACTTAAAAGGTAGCTTATAACGAAACATAGATCTCAATAGAAAACTATATTTTCACCACAGCAGCTCAAACATGCCGCTTTTGCTGCGAGACAACAGTGAACAAAAGGCGATTTTGATTCAAGTGTGAGTAAAAGTAGCTTTTTTAATATTTCAATCTTCAGTGTCACGAATTGACATTGTTCAGCCATAAATTTGAAACATTCGAATTTTACTGTGCTCTGTCTCTTTCACATGCATATAAAAAGTGAGTGAAAAAACAAACCCCTTCGAATTCGATCTTGGAATTCGACCTCAAAGAAAACACCTTCGGAAACGCAAATAAAAAAAATAATTGTAATAAAGAAATTACTTTTTTTATATGTTATTGTTTATATGTTTAATTTATTATTGGATTTTAATAAAAATAAGTGTAACTAATAGTATAAAATTGGTATTCAACCAGTACATTTTTATTTGGAATTACAACAATGATACATTTGAAAAATAAACATCAGGAACGCGGTATTAAAACGCGATTTAAAAAAGTAGCGGGAATAAAAATTTCGCTGATGCTGATACAGTATAGCGTAACGTGTTAAAATATATTAATATATAAACTGTCCCTCACTACGCTCAGGATTCTAACTTTGATTCACGAGCGTAGCGAGTGAATCAAAGTTAGAATCATAGAATCCTTCGCTTGTTCGGGACTCAAAATCAGCACTCGAAACAAAAAGCAACTTTGCTCTCTTGTTGCACAAATAACTATTACAATGTTTTTGATTTTTGTTCAAGTTTTTATTGCAATTATGAAACAATCTGTGATTTTTTTATGTTCAAGTAGAGTATTTTTATTATTCACTAAACAAGAAGTTAAAAGAAAACTTCAACATAGATCTCTATTTAAAACAATATTTACAATGTTTTTGATATTTGTCCAAGTTTTTATTGCAATTATGAAACGATCTGTGATTTTTTATGTTAAAGTACAGTATTTTATTATTCACTAAACAGATACCTATTAGAAAACTTCAGCATAGATCTCTATGTAAAACAATATTTACAATGTTTTTATTGTAATTATGAAAAAATCTGTGATTTTTTATCACAGATTGTTTACGCCGATATATATTGAATGCACATTTTATTTAAAAACAGTGTCTCAATAAACTCATTAATGAGAGGACGTGTTTCACTAAACCATCACACCGTAGCAATCAATTCTCAACCTTATGCGCCTGTAAACATGGTCCAAACGACTCGGATTTATGGTTGATTGCTGCGTCGCGAACTCGGCCGAGCGAATACAAAGGACTCGCATTCCAATGTGAATCATCTTGTTTACAACCTATTATACTGTGCTATTAGTGAACATTTACGTGAATAAAGACTTATAAACTTATACAATCAGTGATTAGTGAATTTATTAATTACACCGTACTTTGAAAATGACTGCACCGACATCGGAACAAAGTAAATATTTAACGACGTTAGAAGATGTAGCCAGTATGATCCAAAAGGCTCAGGTCAACCTGAAGAAATGCCCGAAACAGCGGTTAACGGAAGGCTATGTAAAAACGAGACTTAAATGTATCGAGGAATACTGGGATACATTTAAACAAGCTCACCATAGCCTTACAAGGTGTACACCGCGGGAACAGCGAGGTGTTTTGCCGTATTTTCTCCAAGAGGAATACTATACATACGAGGACATGTACCTGTGCTTACGAGGCGACTTAGTCGATCTTTTATCAAACCTGGAGTCACAACAAAGGTTAGCTGAGGCAGTAAACATGACAACAACGTCTCATAGCGAGCAATTGCCGTTTGCAAAGTTACCACGCATACAAATACCGACGTTCTCAGGCAAATATGACGAATGGCCTACATATAAAGATTTGTTCACCGCGCTAGTTCATAACACCGCTATAAGCAATATACAGAAGCTACATTATCTCAAAACAAGCGTTTGTGGAGAAGCTGAAGCGATGTTAAGACATATAAATATTACAGAAAATAACTATACACAGGCGTGGGAGCTATTACAGGCACGTTTTGGCAATAAGAAGATGATAGTTAATTCTCTTTTACGAAGATTGTTTAGTCAGAAAAAGATTACAAATCAGACAGCTAATAATATTAAGGCTTTACTCGACACGACAGTGGAATGCTTAAATAGCTTAGATAATATGCAAGTTGGTACCGCCTCTTGGGATCCATTGATAGTATTTCTTGTATCACAGAAATTGGACCCAGAGTCGTTGAAAGAGTGGGAAGAGCAAGCCTATAAACAAAATAGTGATGAGCTGTCTTCGTGGGACGAGTTAAGAAGATTTCTCGAGTCAAAGTTTCGAACACTCGAACTTGTCACACCGATTGCAAATTCTGTAAAAGAGAAGACACAAGGTCATAAATCATTTCATGTCGCATTAAAGGATGTCGCGCCCAGCTGTAAGTCAACACACAGCAGTGAATCTTTACAACCTTTATGCGCTTATTGCAATGATAAACATTACATCTATCACTGTAAAGAGTTTGCTAGTAAGCCTGTAGAAGAACGACACGAGCTTGTCAAGAAGAATAATCTTTGTTTTAATTGCCTTGTTCCAAATCATACGGTGTATAATTGTAAACAAAAGACATCGTGCCGAGTCTGCAGAAGAAGACACCATTCCCTTTTACATCGATCAAAAGAAATAAGTCAAGGAGAAGATAAACAATCACAACCAGAACAACGTATCACAACCGCACACTTGTCAAGAACACAACCCGGTCCTCGAGTATTACTAGCCACAGCACAAATAGCAGTTAAAGCGAGTAATGGAGATACACACCTGCTACGTGCTTTGATTGACCAGGGCTCAGAGGCATCACTGGTATCCGCAAGAGTAGTTGAACTCTTGAGGCTCAAGAAGACATGCATCAACGGTGTCGTCTCTGGAGTAGGACAAGAATCCCAAATACCTATCAAACACTACGTTGAATTAGCAGTTTCATCGCGCTTTAATGACAATGAAGTATTTTCGGTGAAGGCTTATGTTTTGAAGACTTTGTCTAAAAAACTACCTTCTCAAACAATCACGATGAGCTGGCCACAACTCCAAAACATGAATTTAGCGGACCCTATGTACAGCACGCCGGGTAGGATTGACGTTTTACTTGGCGCCGACGTCTTTAGCAAAATTATAGATGTTGGCTTAATGAGAATGAATGATGGCATAGTGGCCCAGAAAACCTGTTTGGGGTGGATCCTGTCGGGTCAAAAGGATGACACATCATCGATCAACGGACATAATGAGATTATTACACTACACGTTACAAAGACAATCTCAGAAGATGATAGCATACTGAAGAGGTTTTGGGAAATAGAAACGGATTCGTATACCAAAAGAAAGATACTAACAAGGGAAGAAGAAGAATGTGAAACAAGATACACAAACACAACAATAAGAGATAAAGAAGGTAGATATATAGTACAATTACCATTGAAACAATCATTAGAAGAAACTATGCAAAAGATAGGAGACACAAAACAAATAGCGTTGAGGAGATTTCAGCAATTAGAAAACAAATTCCAGAGAAACAGCGACTTTAAAAAGCAATACAAAATGGTGATTGATGAGTATTTGGAGATGGGACACTTACAAAAATGTGAAGAATTTGGCGAAGAAGCGAATTACTTACCACATCACGCAGTAATTAGAGAAGATAAGGATACGACAAAATTACGAGTCGTCTTCGATGCATCTGTAAAGGGCACGGGTGGCTATTCACTTAATGATAACATGTTAGTAGGGCCCGTTTTGCAACCCGACTTACGTAGTCTCATAATAAATTGGAGAAAACACAAGATTTGTATAATTGGAGATATAATCAAAATGTATAGAATTATCAAAGTTGCTGAAGAACACACAAAATTACAACATATAGTTTGGCGAGATGAAACAGACGAGATAAGTAGTTTTAAATTGAAGAGAGTCACGTTCGGCACTGCTGCAGCTCCATTCCTAGCAGTTAGAACACTTATCCAACTTGCTGATGACGAAGGTCAAGACTATCCAGAAGCTGCTGCTGTAATAAAGAACTGTTATTACTTATTTATTTATTTATTTATTTATTTGGGACAAACAAACAGTAACACATTATATCTGCGCACATAATGTAAATAAAGATATTATTATAAATGTGAAACCCACACCGTTAGCCACAGCATATACAATTCATATGACTATATTATACTATACTATACTATACTATACTATACTATACTATACTATACTATACTATACTATACTATACTATACTATACTATACTATACTATACTATACTATACTATACTATACTATACTATACTATACTATACTATACTATACTATACTATACTATACTATACTATACTATACTATACTATACTATACTATACTATACTATACTATACTATACTATACTATACTATACTATACTATACTAATGAACAATCTATGCGAGTAAGACTACCAGAATGTTCAAATAACTATACATCGGAATCCTTAAGTTTATTTAACAAAGCAGAACGAAATCTATTTGCTGACACTGAGAATAAATCTAATTCTGTAGTTTCTGAACAAAAGTCGTTATAGTTTTTGCACAAGCGACGTAGAGGCGCCCGCAGACCAGCATTGGTGCGGCAATGGGACACAGCAAAAAGAGGACGTGCGCACATCTCTCGTCTAATAACAGTTCTTGGGACACAGTAGCATATTACATGGATGATCTCATGGTATCGGTAGGAAGGGTCCAAGAAGCTAAAAAACTCTGTCATGACATAAAGATTATACTTGAAAAGGGAGGATTTAACATGCAAAAATGGTCAAGCAATTCGGAAGAAGTATTGAACTATCTTAAGGCTAAAGAAACGACAACAGATACATTAGAGATAAAACTAGATAAAATCATTAAAATCTTGGGTTTGAAATGGGACAGAAAGGATGACACATTTAAAGTAACAGTTAACTTACCTGAATTGAGATATCCAATAACAAAAAGGTCTATCCTCTCTGATGTCGCTCGCTTGTTTGATCCATTTGGGTGGCTATCCCCAGTAGTCATCGGAGCCAAGGTCATGATACAGAAGCTGTGGCTTTGTAACCTTGGATGGGATAGTGAAGTACCTATAAACATAACTGAAGAATGGATAAAATATAGAGAAGATTTGTCATACCTGCAAGCCATTGAAGTTCCACGGTGGTTTCATATCACACCACAATACAAGCAAATCCAGATTCACGGCTTCTCAGACGCTTCATCCACTTCATACGCAGCTGTTACTTACCTCCGAGTAGTTGATGAGTATAACGTAGTCCACGTAGTAATGATAGCATCTCGCACAAAGGTAGCACCTGTAAAACAACTAACGATACCCAGATTGGAGTTGTGCGCTGCAGTATTATTGGCTGATCTAGCAAAGGATGTTGCCGATGTGTTGAAAATACCTATGAACAGCATTTATGCTTACACAGACTCAATGGTAGTCCTGTCATGGTTACAGTCTAGTCCAAATCGATGGCGCACTTTTGTAGGAAACAGGATTGCAGATATTCAGAGAAACCTGGAAGCCAACAGGTGGAGTCACGTAATTACCACTGAAAACCCCGCAGATATAGCAACGAGAGGAGTCAAGGCAAGAGATTTGGCGGATCTTCAAATGTGGTGGCAAGGTCCCGAATGGTTATCCAATCTCGAGATCACGAACTTGACAACAGATGTTCCTGCAACGGATCTTGAAATGAAACTTTCATGTCACACCCATACTTACCAGGAAGTTACACCACTGTGGGAGAGATTTTCAACGTTATCAAGAATGAAGAGAATATTGGCTTATTGCAGAAGGGTTTTACTCATTAGAAATAAAATTCAATTAGAAGATTACATAACAGTAGAAGAAATGGAAAGAATTTTAGAAATATGTATCAAATACTATCAGAATTTAGTTTACTCAAGAGAGATAGAAGAAATAAATAACAAAGGAAAGGTCAATGCTAAGAGCTCACTTATTACACTAGCACCCTTTTTAGATAAGGGAGGCATAATGAGAGTTGGAGGTAGATTAACGACCGACGAGTTTTTGACGACCGGTTGGCGCCGCGGGAGTGTAAGCGACTGCTATGCCGAAGGTCGCGGGTTCGATTCCCGCACAAGTCAAACATTTGTGTGCATGAACATGGATGTTTGTCTTGGTCTGGGTGTTTCTATGTATAATATGTATGTATTTACAAAAAAAAAAAAGTATATATGTATGTTTATCCATTATCTAGTACTCATAGTACAAGCTTCTGCTTAGTTTGGGACTAGATGGTGTTGTGTGAATGTGGTAGAATATTATTATTATTATTATTATTATTATTATTTAAGAACGCCACATTACCTGAAACAGCAAAATATCCAATAATAATACCAAAGGATGTTCATATTACAAAGCTTTTAATTCAAGAAGCACACATTAGGACTTGTCACGGTGGCAACCAGTTGATGATGAACTATCTTCGTAGTAAATATTGGATCGTTGGCATGAAGGCAGCAGTGAGGAAATGTACTCGATCATGTAAGATCTGTATTGTAGACAAGGCGAAGACGAGTAATCAAATGATGGGACAACTACCTGCTGTGAGAGTAAATCCGTGCAGAGCTTTTCGTAACAGCGGAGTAGATTACGCAGGACCTGTACTCATAAGAACGTCAAAGGGTCGAGGTCATCAAGCCGTGAAAGGTTACATATGTCTTTTCGTCTGCATGTCCACCAAGGCATTACATTTAGAAGCTGTCACCGACCTTACAGCCCAAGGCTTTATCGCTGAATTCCGACGCTTCATCGCTCGAAGAGGACCGTGCCTTCACTTGTGGAGCGACAATGGCACCAACTTTGTTGGGGCCGCCAAGGAACTGAAAGCACTATTCGCAAAGGGCCAAGCTAATATCTCTCAGGAAATAGCTCAATTGTTGGCTAATGATGGCACAACTTGGCACTTTATACCTCCACGTATGCCAAACTATGGGGGCCTATGGGAGGCTGGAGTTCAGTCAGCCAAAAGACATCTGACCAGAATAAACCAAGGCACGAAACTGACCTACGAAGAGATGGCAACATTACTGGCACAAATAGAGGCAAGTCTCAATTCACGTCCACTTTGTCAACTTAGCGACACATTTGAGACATTGACCCCACTCACACCTGGACATTTTTTAGTGGGAGAACCGCTCATTAGTGTTCCAGATGTCAATTATAAGGAGAGGAACATTAATTTACTGACAAGATGGCAAATGATACAACAGATGACTCGAGACTTTTGGCGGCGCTGGCAATCAGAATACCTAAACACTCTCCAACAAAGATACAAATGGACATCGAAGGTTCCGTCGCCAACTCCTGGAGATATTGTCATCATAAAGGAAGATGATTTGCCACCTAATAAGTGGTTATTAGGTCGCGTGAAACTTGTCCATCCTGGAGCGGATAATTTGGTTCGTGTTGTGACTGTCCAATGTAAAGGAAATCACGAATTGAAGAGACCTTTGTCCAAACTTATATTATTGCCTAAAGAAAGTTAAGAGTGCATGTGTCCTTATTGGAATTAGTTTGATACAATCAAGTAAAAATGTTGAATTATATAATATACAGTCCATTGTTCTATTTAATTGTTGATTTTGTTATGTTGTTGTAAAACAATTCGTTTTGGTGGGCGGGATGTTTACGCCGATATATATTGAATGCACATTTTATTTAAAAACAGTGTCTCAATAAACTCATTAACGAGAGGACGTGTTTCCCTAAACCATCACACCGTAGCAATCAATTCTCAACCTTATGCGCCTGTAAACACAGATTATTTAATAAAAACACCCTATTTAAACAAGTAGGGTGTTTTTATTATTCATTAAGTGACTAAATAGATAGTTATAAGAAAACATCAACATAGATCTCTATGTAAAACAATATTTACAATGTTTTTGATATTTTTCCAACTTTTTATTGCAATTATGAAACCATCTGTGATTTTTTATAGTAAGTTTACAAAAATGACAAATATTGTGTCACATTATTGTAATGAAACTGAAAGATGTTAGAAATTTAAGTTAGTATTTTAAATAAACAATATTTTCTTCTATCGACATTTTTATTTCTAGTCCTAGTCCCCGCACTATTCGAGTGATATTTGTAGGTGTGCTTCGTGGAATAGGAAATTAATTATTTAATTTGTTTTATTTGAAGCCCACCTACGGGTGTGCAAAGTGGAATACTTTAGGTGTGCTTCGTCTGGGTGTGCTTCGTTTGGGTGTGCTTCGGGGAATACCTCTTTATTGAGGATATACCAGCGAGAAATAAGATTCAATTTTTATACGTTACTTTTTGTCAAAATATTCCTGTAGGCTGTAGAAAACATTATCCACTAACCAGCTTTTAGGGATCGTCAAAACATGCCTCCATCTATTTTTTTAATATCGATCAGCAGATGGTTAAACATACGTATGGCTGTTACAAAGATACTTTTATAATATATCGTGTTATTTATTTTCGGTAGGCATAGGTTGTACTTGAAAAAAAAAAAAATAGCTCCGTAATTTTTTAAAGTTTTATTTAATTTTAAATGAATATTGAATGCTTATATCTCATTATTGTTTTTAAATAGAAAGTAAATAGTAAAGTAAAGTGTGAAAGACATTCATTTTGGTGTTTGAAACCTCGATACAAACAGTTTTTGGCGGACAGATCTACTACCAGCTGTCAACGGACGGATTTGAAATCATCTTTAAACCCGGGGAGTATTTTACTTATTAACTTACACTCCTCATCACACATTTACTCGGCTCACACAAACGTGAGCTTCGTCCATCACACACTGGCACAGTTTCTGTCTCCTTTTGCTTGACAAAAACGTGGAAGCAAAATCGAAGACTGAACAAACGCCCCATACAAACACCTACTACACTTACACTTCACATTTATTTAAGTGTTTATATCTTGAACAAGGCCCATATGTATAATATCTTCAGAATTTAATATAAAAATTGGTATAAATTAGTAAATTAATGTCAAGATTATATTTTCTTTTTTCTACCTACATATTTTGCCTAATTAATAAAAAATTGAATAGCACCTTTAATTTCTCTCCTCTAAATAATATTTTCCCTTTCTGTTGTTTATCTACTGTCCTTCTAGCTATAATATAATTAATTTTGATATATATTTATTTACTTATTATCTATAAACTTCTACTAATTACTGTTTTATGTCTTCTCTAACATGTTGATTATTTTTCTGTCCATAGGTGTTTGGCATATCCTTGGCTATGAGCCATTCCACAATGAGCACTATGATGACCAGGAAGGCCACAGCGAAGGATCTAGAAAACAAGCTGAGAGTAACCTTGGTGGAATTAAAGAAGTGCCAGGAGGAGAATAATCATCTACTGAGGGAGCGTGCAGACTGTGAAGAGGACATCAGGATTGTCAACGATAGGGTTTCCAACCTGAAGGCTCAACTCGCAGAACTCCATATCGAGTATATGGACACACTGGTCCAACGAGATAGGTTACAGGAAGAAATCCATTTATTGACCGCTAGCAATGATGACCATTCATGGTCTATGAGTCGCATCAGGGAACTAGAATGCTGTTTAGAACAATCATTCACTAAGATTAAATCACTAGAACAAACTGTAGAGATATTAAACAGTAATAAAACTCAGAACCTTTACTCAGAGGTTGTAGGTAATAGATTAGGCTTAGATTCAAAACAATTAAAAATAAACATTAATTGTCTGAAACGGCATAGAAAGTATAATAAATTAAATAAACATATTAGGAAACTCATTCTTAGTCTAAAGCAATGTAGGAAAACTAAGATAACATCTCAGCAATATAAATGTTTAGTTTCTGAGCGTTCAGATTTGTTAATGGAGTTAGACAAATACAATGCAGAGTTGATTAATGGCAAAATGTTATATGACAAACATACTAGGGATCTTAAAAGTCAAATTAGTTCCTTACAATCTCAAATAAGTAGAATGAACACGCAATATGAAAATGAGGTTCAGGAGTATATTAGGAAATATGATGAGATTGCACAAGTGGGGAGACAAAATTTAGAATATGTAAAGGCCTTAACAAATACTAATAGTTGTTTGAATATCATAAAACCAACTTTACCCACTTGTGAGTCCCAGATTATTTGCGATAGTGATAAAAGTACTTGTTCAGAGAATAATAGAACAGGTAAGTCTTCTTTAGGTAAGAATTCTGGCACAAATAAAGTTTATATATTCTCAGATAGGCTTGGTGTAGGTTTAGGTAGTTTAATAAATTGTGAGCTGACACAACACAATACTATCAATTATTGTTATCCAGGGTCTTCGTTTACATATCTAATTAATACATTAAATACAACAATATTTGATAGGCAGTCTACAATAATTATCACATATGGTGATAGCCCAACGGTGACTAAAAAGGATATATTTAATTTGACAGAAGTTATGTTATCGCTTCATAGCAAATTTGAATGCAAATTTATAACTCTTGCTTTGCCTTATTCTTATAGCTTAAATGAAACAATGAATAGTTATATTCATGAACTCAACTTGTGCTTATACAATTTGACATGGCAATATAAAGATTTTATTTTATTATTTGACATTAATAAATTTATTAGTAATTTTACATTGATCAAAGATACTATGTATCTGCCACTATTTTATAGAAGACAAGTTGCTAAATTATTAGCATTTAATTTACAAAATGACACAGGTACATGTAGAGTATCCAAGAATTTAGCTTCTGTAAATAGTTCCTATCTTAATAATTCTTCTATTGAATATACTGACACAAGTTCTTTAAACTTAAGACTAGGACAAAGGGTAGACAAATTCAACTGAATGTAGCACATCAAAACATACAAGGTCTATCTGGCAAGGATTTAGAATTAAGTTTATATTTAGAAAATCACAGTATACAAGTTATGTGTATTACAGAACACTGGCTAAAAGAGTACCAAATTAAATTCTTAAATAACTCGCAATACACGGTACACAGTGCCTTCTCTAGGAAACACGCTATTCATGGTGGATCCTTGATTATTGTTTCAAATAGCTTAACATGTAAAGAACGGAAAGACATAGCAAATTTGTCTATAGAACGCACTGTGGAACTGTCATGTGTAGAACTTGAGCAGCATATTATCATATGTGTATATCGTCCACCTTTAAGTAACTTTAGCTTGTTTGAATCAGTTATTGAAGATGCAATTACTAAAATTAGGAGCAATAAGAAAGGTATTATAGTTTGTGGTGATTTTAATGTAAATATTAATTTTTATTTATTTATTCTTCATATACACAAAGTATATAGGCGGACTTAATGCCTTGGGCATTATCTACCAGTCTACCTTAGAGTGGTGCAGAGAGATAAGAAGTAGGTGTATTATATGATGTACCTAATTTACGAAAAATTACTAATTATTAAATAATTGGTTATACTAAATATACATACTTACATAAATATATAT
The DNA here is from genome assembly GCA_944739405.2 of Euclidia mi. NCBI lineage: Eukaryota > Metazoa > Arthropoda > Insecta > Lepidoptera > Erebidae > Euclidia > Euclidia mi. The sequence goes on from OX123203.2 coordinate 21,508,893, forward strand.
AATGATAAAAATACATAAATGTAATACACACACAATAAATGCAAATATTTATTTAAATATATATAAATATATAATATATAAATATATAATATATATAATTACAACTAAAATGATGAGATGAGTAAAATTACAGACTTACTTAAACTGATACATGTAAATATACATATATACATGAACATATACACCTAGTTAAGATATCGACTTATGATACATTCAAGGAATCAGCCAACAAGAGTTCCCTTACTTTGGACTTGAATATGAATTTGGTTTTGGCCATTCTGATCTCGGGAGGAAGAGCATTCCATAGAAGAATAGATTGTACGGTGAAAGAGGAGTGTAGGAAACAAGATCTGTGAGTAGGAACCATGAGTTGAAGATTATTAGAGGAGCGAAGATTTCGCTCATGATTAGAACATAAGTACTGAAAGTAAGGAATCATATTCTGAGGAGAAGTAGGAGATGTGAGAATAGTGTATAGGGTAGTGAGATCACGCAAACTACGGCGCTGACGTATAGGGAGCCACTTTAATTGGGAACGATAAGTAGACACATGGTCATACTTACGAAGATTAAAAATGAATCGAATGCAGTTATTCAGAAGACGGTCAAGTTTATTGAGAGGATCTGCATTCAGGCCAAAGTAACATACATCACCATAGTCGATCAGTGGGAAAATCAAAGTTTGCACAAGCATTGTTTTGGTCTCGGAAGGGAGTAAGTTTTTAAGGCGGTAGAGAGCGCGCAGGGTACCGGTGACCTTCTGACTTACATGTGTCACCTGAGCCTCCCAATTCAGTGTGGTATCCAGGTATAGCCCGAGATTTTTAACCGTAGGATGCAGTTCGACGTTAGTTCCGTTGAAAATGATGGCTGGTAGTGTTGCTAAGTTAAGTCTGCTTAGGATTCGTTGGCTACCCACAATTATGGCCTGGGTCTTGCAGGGATTTACGGTGAGACCAAACTTGTCAGACCATATCTTTATGGTCATCAAATCCCTATTAACCTTGTCAATGGCCTCAGCTACGCATTCCACACTTACATGGGAATAAATCTGCAAGTCGTCGGCATACAAATGGTAAGCGCACTGAAGATGATGAGTTAGGAGATTTATGAAAATAGAAAATAAAAGAGGAGAGAGGATGCCGCCTTGAGGAACGCCAGATGTGACGTCGTCGCACCTCGAGGATGACTCATCGAGGCGGACAGACTGCTGACGACCTCGAAGATAAGTTGAGAACCAATCTAGAGCGCCAGCCGAGACCTTGAGATGGGAGAGGATAGACAAAAGGACATCGTGACTGACGGTATTGAAAGCATTTGAGAAATCGATCAACACAAGAACAGTAATTTTGGTGTGTTCCATAGCCTCTCGAATATCGCCAGTCACTTTTAGGAGGGCGGAGGTAGTGCTATGACCAGGCCTGAAGCCTGACTGAAATGGGCTCAACAAGTTATTGTGGTAGACAAAACGAGACAATTGTTTATTCACACAGGCCTCAAGCACTTTGGATAGGAAGGGTAAGATGGAAATTGGCCGGAAGTGTTGAGGAAGAGTAGGATTGGGGATTTTGGGTAGAGGAATTATGTGGGCTTTGCGCCACAAGGAGGGAAAGGTACCAGAGGTAAGTGAAAAGTTTATAATGTGGGATATTGCCGACAGGAGCTGATCTAGGATCGTTGTAATCATACGACGGCTGATGTTGTCACATCCCACAGCATTAGACCTTATGGAGAGGATTATCTTTTTGATCTGGGCTGGAGACTCTGGAGAAAAGAAAAAAGATTCAATTTTGGGTTGAGGTAACCCGGCTAAATAGTTGACAGTGAGACTCGTAGTTTGGTGATCCAGTGAATCAGTAGAGGTGAAATGTTTGTTGATATCGTCCAAACTAAGAGTCCCATGGTAGTCAACACACCGCTGCTTGCCAATACCTAGTGTTCCAAGGAACTTCCAGATATTGGCAGCTGATGAAGAGTTGATATTATCGAGAAAAAATATTCTTGATCATTCAGTAATGACTAGTAGATTTTTAAATCTATTTAAATTTAAATATTTGTTCCTTGAACCAACTAGGATTACAGCAACATCATCCACCTGTCTTGACAATATATTTAGTAATTGTACAGTTTCGAATAAATTAGTTAGTTCTGAATTAACTTCGGATCACTGTGGTCAATTAGCAAGGTTTCCGTATTATAGTGATAGCATCATACATAAAGTGTTAGTTAGGCCATTACCTAGGCATAAGTTTAATGAATTCCGGAATAAAATTTTGATTGGAATTAATGTTTTAGTGAGTGGGCTACTGCAGGTATTTACAAAAGCAGAGCAAAGATGTACGAGTTGTACGGTATGAAGAGATACAATTCTGATTCGAACTTCACTGAGTATGTTAGGAATTATTCCAAGATATTTAAAAGAGTGTGCAATACAGCTAAGGCATTATTCGTTAGGAACAAAATTGAACAATCCTCGAATAAAATTAAGGCAACCTGGCAAGCTATTAATGAAGCAACAGGTAAGACAACACTAAGAGGTAATAGTTTTAGTTTATTTGATAGTGACAGATTAATTCATAATGACAAAGAAGTCGCACACACATTTAATAAATTCTTTGCTAGCATACCGATTACTACTACTAGAGAATTAAAATCATCAGCTATAGTCGCAGAAAACCTATTAGAATCTAGTGTAGGAAAATGTGATGTATTATTTAAGTTCCATTGTATTAATTCTACCGACATTATAAGTACTTTTCAATCTCTAGAGTCTAAGAATACAGGTGATCTCTGGGGCATTTCTGTTAAGGTTTTGAAAAGTATAATTGATTTAGTAGCTCCTTATTTAAGCAACTTATTTAATAAGTGTATTGAATCAGGTGTTTTTCCCGATCTTATGAAACACAGTAGGATAATACCTCTTTTCAAATCCGGCAGTAAGACTGATCCTAGTAATTATAGGCCAATATCGATACTACCTGCCTTTAGTAAGATTTTTGAAAAGATCATACTCAAGCAATTACTTAGACATTTTAATCTAAACAGCCTCCTTCATAGTGAGCAATATGGATTTACCAAGGGTCACTCGACAACAGATGCAGGAGTAGCGTTACTTAAACACATATTCAGTGCACGGGAGAATGCCCAAAATGCTATTGGTGTGTTTTGCGACCTTTCGAAAGCATTCGATTGTGTCTGCCATGAAACGCTCTTATGCAAACTTAGACATTACGGCGTACAGACTAAAGCATTGGAAGTCATTAAGTCATACTTAAGTGACAGAATCCAATGTGTTGAAATAAACGGCTCAAAATCCAGTGGCTTACCTGTTGATTTAGGAGTGCCACAAGGTAGCATCCTAGGGCCTTTCTTGTTTCTTGTTTACATAAACGATTTACCTTTTTACTTGAAAAACATTTGTGACGTTGTACTGTTTGCTGACGATACTTCTTTGATATTCAAAGTAGATAGAAATAAGGAACATTTTAACGAAATAAACAGTGCGCTCATTCAAGTAACTAAATGGTTTAATGTAAACAATCTGGTACTGAACGCCAAAAAAACCAAATGTATTAAGTTTGCTCTGCCTAATGTCAGAAACCTTGGTCCTAGTATAGCTCTAAATGACGATGTTCTCGAAACATCTGAATCTACATTATTTCTAGGAATAACACTTGATTCGAAATTACAGTGGGGTGCGCACGTTACATATCTCTCAGGGAAACTTAGCTCAGCTGCTTATGCCATTAAGAAGGTTCGTAGGTTGACTGATGTCGATACGGCTAGATTGGTTTATTTTAGCTATTTTCATAGTGTTATGTCATATGGCATATTATTATGGGGTAGGGCCGCTGACATCGAAAATATTTTTATATTACAAAAACGGGCAGTTAAAGAAAAATTAAAAAATATTGGTATTTTTACTGTAGCATCACAATATATTTATGCCAGTGTTATGCATGTACGACTACATATAAATTCTTACAAAATGAATAGTGACATTCACAATATTAATACTAGGAACAGGCACAAATAATGTGTACCATATTTCCGTTTACACAAAACGCATAGCTCTTTTATTGGGCTTAGTATAAGATTTTATAATAAAATACCAAGTAATATTTTAGACTTGCCTTTAAGGTCGTTTCAGACAATTGTTAAAAATAATCTTTTACTAAAAGCATATTATAGTTTAAATGAGTATCTTGACGACAAGTACGCTTGGAAATAAATATTATTTTATTAGGTCAATTTCTTTTTATTATTAGGTCGGTAGGCAGTTTTATAGTGTAGTTAATTACCGTATTCTCTTTTATACTACATTTGCATTCTTGTTCTACTCTTTTTATTATAATTTATGGGATTTGAAAGGTGAGGGTAACTCGTGGTCATGAACTGCTAACTAATAGATTGTAAATTGCTGCAGGTTCATATACCATTACTTTTTCGGAACATACTGTTCCACCATAGATCAGAACAGTCATGTTCGCGAGTTGCTTACATCGAAAGACGTAAGTGGATACTCCTGTTTCACCATATTCACTTTGGAAGGCTTACTAAATGAACATAATTTATTGCTTGAGTATGATATCAATAACTATTAACTTTTGCAATAGTAGATAACTCGCAATGTGAAACAGTTGCAGCTCCTTACAAATATAACATGTAAAAGAATTATACTGGCAGTTAAAAAGAGTGGCCACGAGTTTTATTGCCCGTTCTTTCTCGTGGTTCTACGTATTGCATTGCGAACGTTGCAGTAAATGTAAATGTAGAATCATCTAGTAATTAACTTTAATCTTTGACGTTCATAAGCGTCACTTTGTGACCTAAATGAATAAATGATTTTGAGTTTGAGTTTGAGTTTGACTTGTATTTACTTCTGAGATTGGATATGAAATCAGATTTCATATTGAAAAAGTCACTACTATTTTTTACAAATTGACACAGTTCTACTATATATATACCCGTCAGAGTGAGAAAACCTTTTCTAAAGACTGATCGCAGTGATTCAGTATTTTGCATATTAATAATAGTTCGCAAGCACTTTTTCTGCAGGATGAACGTAGAGGGTGCGTCTGTGGAATTGCCCCAGTATATGACACCATACAACAGTAGAGGGTACACATAACCAAAATATGCGGCTGTTGCAGTAGAAGTCGACGTGGTTCCTACTAATACTGATAAAACGTAACAGTAGCTGGATATTTTTTTTATTTATTCTTTCAACGTGATCTTTCCAGTTTAGGTTATGGTCTATTGTTACACCCAAAAAAACAGTTTGATTCACCTCCTCAACTTTTGTGCCATTATCATAAACTTGCAATGGTACTGTTTTTGTTTTATGGTTCATAATTGCATAAGTTTTGTTTTATTGATATTTATGTTTAGGTTAATGGCACGTAACCAATTTGTGATGGTATTGAGAGTGTCATTTACCTCGATTTCAAAATCCTGACTGTGGAATTCATCATTTCTGAAAAATATTGTAGCATCGTCGGCATACATAATACATTGATGACTAGTTAACCTTGGGAGCTCATTAACGTATATTAAAATAGGGTTCCCACCAAGAACTTAGGGTTCCAAGCCAACCTCACCTGCAAGTGGTGCACCTGCCGATCAACGGACGAGGCTCTGGCAAACAAAATATCCCGATAAGCGGCAATAGGCTCGCCACCTATTACGTGGGATCAAAACACTGGCGAAAAGTGGGCGTTTAATATGCCTCTGCCTACCCCTTCAGGGAAACAGGCGTGAGTCTATGTATGTATGTATGTAAAAAGAGAAGTGGCCCTAAAATGCTACCTTGCGGCACACCTAGTAAAACCTTTTCGAAACTCGATTGAACCTTGGTAACAGTTTTCGTTGAACCATCATAAAAACTGATTTCAGTGGTCTGAGTTCTAACAGTCAGGTAAGATTCTATCAATTCTAAACATGGTCCTCTGATGCCAACATTATTTAATTGCTTTAGTAGTATTGTTACGAGCTGGGGTTCGTGATAAATTATATACACTATGCCAGAAAAACTGCACTTTATTCACTAACACAATACACACACTTATTTTCACAACACTAATAAAACACACTATTCACACCACTAGAACAACACTAAACACTTCCGACTTATTTCTCTTCGCTTCTTGATCGCTGTCGATTCTTCCAATTGTAACTGTCCGGTCCGTTCGCTCCCGCTCTATTTATACTGGCCGGATAACATCACTAGGCTTTTCGAGACGACTCACGATATTTCTGGAAACGTGTAAGGTGTTTCTAGAATTGCGTAAATGTTCTATTTACACCTACGCCATCTATTAGAGGATAGATGAAACAGCCTTAAACAACCGATACATCTAATCTCATGTAGTTCTCCCATTCACTGATAGATGGCGTTATTTTCAATTCGTAACACGGCCTCCCTCTTAAACGTGTTCGTCTCGAACATCGTTAGACCCATAGTAACGAGCCAACCGGTCCACATGAACTATCTTCGGTGCACCTCGCGACCCCTTCTGGATTCGATAGGTGACGTCGTTCATCCTGGTAATTATGCGATATGGCCCGTCCCATCTGGCTTGTAACTTAGGCGATTTACCTCTGCTTCGTACTGGGCCATGAAGCCACACCAATGACCCCTCATCGAAGCCCTTGTCGTTCGCCCTCCGGTCGCAGCGAGTCTTCATCCTCCCAGACATCCGCCGTCCCGACCCCCATGGAGCTCCTACACTGCACACCTTGAATGCACCTCTGCTACGAGTATGTGGCCCCTTCACAGCCGCACAACTTGTGCATTTGCGGCACCAATCCTCGACGTCATTCCGACAGTGGAGCCAATAAAACCGCTCTCGGACCTTAGTAAGCGTCTTCTTAACACCCATGTGACCTCCCGAAGCACAATTGTGACAGAGCCGCAGTACTTCCGGCACCTTAGTCTTGGGCACTACCATTTGCAGATGGTATTGGTTATCTCGAGCGTTTTCCCATTTGCGGCACAGAACTCCATCCTGGACAACCAAGCTTTCCCACTGTGCCCCATAACCTTTGGTGACAGGGCTCATTGCTGCGATATCACTCCATTTGGGCCTAGGAGCGCCTGATTTCTTCCATTCGAGAATCGCCTGTACGTCCTTGTCTTCTTGCTGAGCATTCTGCAAAGCTTCTTTCCATCCGTCGCTCAGATCCGTCTTCAACATTAATCTCACTAGCGCTGCCGGCTTCGCTTCCTGTCTTGCACAGTGTTTGCGTTGGTCGGGGTAAGCCCTACCTGTCAGAGCATCTGCGCTACGTTGCTCTTGCCACCAGACAGGTACGTCAGGTAACCCCTTTGGTGGAGACAGGGTACCAACGTGCCGCTTACGCTTTGGGCAGCTCAGGCGGATATGGCCTCTTTCCCCGCAGTTGTAGCACCGTGGTGAAGAAACAACTTCCCTGATACGGTAAGTTCGATCCTCGTGACGCGCTGCTTCCACCTCCAGAGCGTAGGCTAAGGCTTCCTTGACGGCCTTGAAGTGCCTAAGTCTTACCGCTGCTCTAACCTCCAGGTCACGGATTCCATCGGTAAATACCTGGACGAGGTTCTCATCTATCAGCGCCGGCAACGACTGGTATGCCTTCCTGACCAGCCTTTCCACCTCCAGAGCCCACTGCTGCAGAGTTTCTCCGGTGCGTTGCGTCCTGTCCTTCAGCTGAGCACGATACACATGTTCGAGGTGCGCGTCTCCGTACCTCGCCTCCAGCGCCTCAAGAAGCTTCTCGTAGGTGACGTCTTGTCCGAGTGCCTCCAACACTGTCAAGGCCCGGTCGCGAAGGCCCAAGGTTAGGGCGGTTAAGGCCTGTTCTTTGGTCCACCCATTCGATCGCATCACAGCCTCAAACTGGATCTTGTATGCAGACCATGATGACGAGCCATCAAATGGTGGAACCTTAAACCCACGAGGTGAGGGCACTACAGTCGCAGATGTCACTTCGTTGGATGCGAGCCCACGCAATCTCCTCTCCACTTCAGCGACACAGGTCTCGTGATGGTCGTATACACGCTTGTTCCTGACGTCACATCGAGCCGCTCACGGCGCGCGACCTTGTACATTCACCGCGGTCGCTGCGCCGGCGCCGAGCCGGCAACCAACCACTCACTCGCCGACATTTACGACGTGCGCACATACATATCGGCTATCTATATATCGGTGCCTATATAGTGTAATACAGTCTTTTCTCGTGTCGAAGTTGTTTCATTCATTCAAGATCACCAGCAGCACACCTGGAGCTTGATATTCAACCATTGGTCCTTCGAATAAAGAAGATCGCCGTCTTTTGCTGTGCGCGCGCCTCCTTTGGACTTTGGACTGGCCGTCCGTACCGCAAGCTTAATCGCCGTAGAGGACACATCAAGGACAGTTTGCCTAAAGGGACATTATTTTGAGTGAGTCCGTTCCTTTTTATCCAAAATTTCCAGTCTTTTTGCTTCTTCTTCCAGGTATTTAAAATGGTGCTATTCGGATCGGCATGTTGATCTCTTCATAATAGCTCATCATCATTAGTAAAATAAATACCTACTTTATGCAAAGTGCATTAGATAACGTAATCATTCCATTCATTTCGCACGCTAGCTTCCTTTAGTTAATAATAATATCTTGCCTTTCGTTTGCTGACCGCACACGTCGATGTATTTTAAACGCAAACAAAGTCATTAGTGTTTCTTAGAATTTTTATTCATTCATTGAATCAGTTTGCACACGGTGCTTACCTACAATATCAGCTGTTTTTACCGTTAGTTTGAACAGTTATAATCATATTATATAATAACTCGTTAACATTTTATGTAATTCTATAACTTTGTTTGCACTTCGGCCATTTTGCTTTAACTTTATACGAGCTTGCTAACGACCGTTATTATGTCTGACGCAAAAATAAAAGAACTTATTAGGAGGCGTGGTGGCTTCAAGGCAAAGCTTACGCATTTTAGTAACTTTTTAAGACTATTACCTAGTACAGAATTGGATAGTTTCCAAGCAGCGGAATTAAAAAGCCGTCTAAGTTTGTTGGAAGCTTTATATAAGGAATTCGACGTGTTACAGACGGATTTGGAGCTGTTGTCGGAGGATGCGGAAGACATGTATGCCGAAAGGGAGCAGTTCGAATCGCAGTATCATGCGCTGGTGGCCCGCGCGAGAACATGCCTCGTCCCCGTGCGTGCCGCCTCGCCTGCGCTCGTGTCTGCTACTCCCGTAGACGATCTCCCACAGAACGGCTCTGGCTGCAGACACGACTTTGTCCGGCTGCCTAAGATAGACTTGCCTCACTTCGGCGGGGACTATCAGCACTGGCTTGAGTTCCGAGATACGTATATTTCTCTTATTCACAACAACAATAGTATACAACCAATAAACAAATTTCATTATTTACGTGCGGCCTTAACAGGCAGCGCGTCTTTAGTTATAAAAAGCATCGATTTCACGGCCGATAACTATGAATTGGCTTGGCAGTTATTGTCTGAGAGATACAATAATAAAAGACTGCTTATAAATAATCATGTGCAGGCATTATTTAAATTTGAACATATTCAATCTGAATCATGTAGCGCATTACGGAATATGATAGATGTCACAAATAAAAATCTTCGTGCCTTGTCAACATTAGGTCAGCCTACTGAGAATGGTGGTCTAGGTGAAACACTTATCATATACATGATGTCAGAAAAGCTTGACAGGCTCACACGAAGAAAGTGGGAAGAATATAAAAATAATTTAGATGCCTTTCCATGTTTAAAAGATTATATTAAATTCTTAGGTACCAGAGCTGACTTATTGGAATCATTAAACTTTAATAAAAATACTACAACTATAAATATAAATGAAAATAATAAATCTAAAAATTATCTTACAACAACAACAACAACTAAAACTAAATCAATCAATTCAGATAATTTGAAATGTCCTGTGTGTTCTCAAAATCACTTTTTATTCAGTTGTAAGACTTTTAGAAATCTTGAGGTTGATGCACGCATTAGAAAAGCTTCAGAAAGCAATATTTGTTTGAACTGCCTTCGACCTGGTCATACAGCGAAGCGTTGCAGTCTATCACATTGCAAATATTGTAAGGTCAAACATAACACCCTCTTACATAGGGAATCAACAAATGAAAAACCTTCAGGGGAAAACATTGCATTGTCAACAAACGTTATGTTACCTTGTTCAGATAATAATCAAGGTCACATTTTGCTATCCACAGCTTTGGCGAAGGTGAAAGATGTCAATGGAGAGCTTCATACAGCCAGAATCCTGCTGGACAATGGCAGCACCTCCAACTTCATCACCCAAGAGCTTCATGGGAAGCTTGGCCTGGTAAAACGCAGCACTAGCTCCACCGTCTCAGGTATAAACGGTCAAGTTTCTAGTACCTCAGAAATCTGCAGTCTTCATTTGCAGTCTTGTAATGGTGGTTATCAGGCGAAAGTAAACTGTTTTGTTATACCAAAGATAACACAATCGCTACCTGGTTCTTACGTGGATAAAAGGTACATTACCATCCCGCCAGGTATTCAATTAGCAGATCCTTCATTTAATATACCTACTGCTATCGATATCCTTGTAGGTGCAGAGGTATTCTGGGACGTCTTAGATACCAAGACTATTAATTTAGGCAAACATCAACCTAGATTGCAGGCGTCCAAACTAGGTTGGCTTATCTCAGGCCGCGTCAATCAGCCTCGTACACAGCCTTCTGTTTGTCACTTTCTTTCACAAGAGGAGTCTGATCAGCTGACTCGCTTCTGGGAACTTGATACTGTGTCGTCTGCTACCTGTTTCTCTTCAGAAGAACAGGCTTGTGAAAAGCTTTTCCACGAGACCACACGTCGGGATACGCATGGTCAATTCGTTGTCACCATACCATTGAAGGACTCGCCTGAGTGCTTAGGTGACTCTTATGCCATGGCGAAGCGTCGCTTCCTATCCCTAGAGCGTAGATTCGAGCGGGACTCCACATTTAAAAACAAATATTTACAATTTATGCAGGAATATATTGACCTTAATCACATGACAGAATATTCAAGAACAAAACATTCAGAATTTAATTACTTTTTGCCTCATCACGGTGTTGTACGCGAGTCTAGCTCTACTACAAAACTCCGCGTAGTTTTTGATGCTTCAGCCGCCAGCACCTCGGGCAAGTCCTTCAATGATATTCAGATGGTAGGTCCAACTGTGCAAGAGGACTTGCTATCTATACTTCTGAGATACAGACAACACAAATATGTTGTAAAGGGAGACATTGAAAAAATGTATAGAGCCATTTTAATAGAGCCTTCTCAGCGCTCCTTACAACAAATTGTTTTTAGGTTTAATTCTTCAGACCCTTTAAAGACATATGCGCTGAATACAGTGACTTACGGCACAGCTTCGGCCCCGTACCTAGCTACAAAATGCCTAGTATCTCTGGCAGATCAATGTTCGGACCCAGAGGTTAGTCAGTCCATCAGACGTGACTTTTACGTCGATGATTATTTAAGCACTGGGGATTCTATTGATTCAGTTGTAAAGGTATGTAAAGGGGTTATTAATACTCTCGAGTCCGCCAAGTTTCACCTTAGAAAATGGCAATCTAATTGTCCCAAGATATTACAATCAATTACAAACACTACAGAAAATCAAGATAAACAATTAAATCTAAATGACTCGCCTAGCAAAACACTTGGTCTGTACTGGGACTGTAAAGCAGATAGATTATTCTTTTCAATAAATTTAAAAAATATTTCAAAAGTCACTAAACGTAATATTTTATCTTTAATAAGTCAGGTGTTTGACCCTCTTGGCCTCGTCGGCCCATGCGTAGTTCAAGCCAAACTTATGTTACAGCAGCTGTGGATACTTAAATGTAATTGGGATGATGAAGTACCAACAGAAATAAAATCACAGTTTCTTGACTTCATACAGTCACTTCCAGCGCTTAACTCACTTCAAATTCCTCGTTGGGTATCGTGTAATAATGCTTCTTCAATAGAATTGCACACTTTCACAGACGCATCTGAACGAGCCTATGGCGCGTGTATTTACGTTAGAACGATAGGAGCCGACGGAACAGTTTGCGTTCGCCTTTTAGCTTCCAAAAATAGGGTTGCCCCTATAAAGCCTACAACCATACCAAGGTTGGAGTTATGTGGTGCTTTACTGGGTACAAGACTTTTTCTGAAGGTACGTAAATCACTCACTCTACAGTTTAATCATTGTTATTTCTGGTGTGATTCGACGATTGTGCTAGGATGGCTGTCTTCATTGCCAAGTCGACTAGATCAGTTCGTTCGCAATAGAGTGAGTGAAATCCAGGAAGCTACGACTGGACAGACGTGGAGTTATGTGCCTTCCAAGTCCAACCCCGCTGATCTCACTTCTCGGGGGGTGAAGGCTGATTGCATCAGCTCGTCCACTCTTTGGTGGTCGGGTCCTGATTTTCTTAATCAAAGAAATATTCAATTTCCAATTAGACCAAATACACAAATTCAATCTTTACCTGAAATATCTTTACACACCGCTGCTGATACACTCAAACAAAATAATAATAATATTATTTCAAATTTAATTCATAAAAAATCATCATTCACCTCACTTATAAGAATTATGGCATACATACAAAGATTTATTTTTAATTGTAAAAAACAGAATATAAAAAAATCATCGTACTTATCACTAACAGAACTAAAATCATCAGAATATCTTATATTACAGATTTCTCAGCAGGAAATGTTCCCTGAGGAATACAAATGTCTTAAAACTAACCATGCCCTACATAAGAAGAATAGATTAATAAGTCTTTCTCCATTCATTGATTCAGTCAATTTAATACGCGTAGGTGGACGTTTAAATAATTCTAACTACAGTTACGATGTTATGCATCCTATTCTATTATGTAGCAAGCATCACTTGACAAAAATCATCTTTGAAAGGGAGCACAAAGCACTATTTCATGCAGGACCTCAACTACTCCTAGCGCATATGAGACTCACGTACTGGCCTTTAGCAGGCAGGAACTTAGCAAAGCACGTAGTGCGTAACTGCGTTCGTTGCACTCGTTTCAAAGCCCAGCCTGTTCAAGTCATCATGGGCAACCTACCTGCCGACAGGACTCATCTTGAGTACCCTTTTTTTAATACAGGGGTTGATTATGCCGGACCAGTGCTGATAGCCGACCGTAGGGGTAGGGGTTGTAAGTTGCTTAAGTCTTACATTTGTGTGTTTGTGTGTTTTGCAGTCAAAGCCGTCCATTTGGAGCTGGTTTCCGACCTGACCAAGGAAGCTTTCCTAGCGGCTTTCAGTCGATTTATTAGTCGTCGAGGCAAGCCACAACGCGTTTACTCCGACAACGGCACTACATTTGTTGGAGCCTTCAATGAGCTCGCACGCTTCTTAAAGGTTTCTTCTAGCAGCATAACATCCGATCTTGCAAACAAAGGCATAGATTTTAAATTCATTCCCGCTTACAGCCCACATTTCGGTGGGATTTGGGAGAGTGCTGTAAAATCTACAAAGCACCTATTGCGTAGGGTCATGAGTCTGACACATATGACTTACGAAGAGCTCTCAACATGCCTGATTCAGATGGAGGCTATTTTAAATTCCAGACCATTGACGCCCCTATCCACTGATCCATCTGATCTTTCTTATCTTTCTCCTTCACATTTTCTTATCGGGCGACCACTCACATCATTCCCTCGTCCTCATATAAGTGACGGCAACATCCAGCGGCTGCAGCGCTACGAGCGTATAGAGAAGCTACGGCAGCATTTTTGGCAGCGCTTTTCCAATGAATATGTGTCTCTCCTGCAGCAAAAGACCAAATGGCAGGTAGCCGGGCAAGACCTAAAAACCGGTACTATGGTTTTAGTGAGAGACCCTAATCTTCCTCCTCTTCTATGGCTGCTGGGCAGAGTGACTGCAGTGAAGACTGGGTCTGACGGACATTGTCGGGTCGCCGACATCCTTACCAAGAAGGGCACCATTACACGTGCATATAATAACATATGCCCTCTTCCAGTTTCATCATCATCATGTTGAAGCTTTCCCTTCAACCCGGGGGAATATGTTCCTGACGTCACATCGAGCCGCTCACGGCGCGCGACCTTGTACATTCACCGCGGTCGCTGCGCCGGCGCCGAGCCGGCAACCAACCACTCACTCGCCGACATTTACGACGTGCGCACATACATATCGGCTATCTATATATCGGTGCCTATATAGTGTAATACAGTCTTTTCTCGTGTCGAAGTTGTTTCATTCATTCAAGAACACCAGCAGCACACCTGGAGCTTGATATTCAACCACGCTTCTCTATAGAGGCGACGCGAGTCTCAAGCTGGTCGTGTACGAGCTTCTCCACGTCGCTGATACGAGCCTCGTGCTGCTGGAGCTCCTCCTTTACCACCTTCAGGTCCTTCCCTACAGCGGCGCTGAGGTCTTTCATCACCACCAGCTGTTCCTCCAAACGGTGGGCCTGCTCCTCCTTGTCGCGCTGTAGTTGTTCCTCCAGGCGGCGCGCGTGCTCCTCTTGACGGCGAGCCTGCTCCTCCTTGTCGCGCTGTAGCTGTTCCTCCAGGCGGCGGGCCTGCTCCTCCTTGTCGCGCTGTAGTTGTTCCTCCAGGCGGCGCGCATGCTCCTGCATGAACGCCATCAGAGCCGCGATGTCGGGCACCGCCACGGAGTGTGCGCTTGTAGGCTCCACTGCATCCGCGGATTCGCCTGGTCCACCAGACGATGGAGAAGGAACGTCTCCGAAGCGTCTCTGGTCCAGGTCTTGCTGGCGCTGGTTCCTGGTACGCACACCTTCAGTTTCTTCCTTCGGCATAACCGGCATAATTTATCCCACTTCTGACACCAATTTGTTACGAGCTGGGGTTCGTGATAAATTATATACACTATGCCAGAAAAACTGCACTTTATTCACTAACACAATACACACACTTATTTTCACAACACTAATAAAACACACTATTCACACCACTAGAACAACACTAAACACTTCCGACTTATTTCTCTTCGCTTCTTGATCGCTGTCGATTCTTCCAATTGTAACTGTCCGGTCCGTTCGCTCCCGCTCTATTTATACTGGCCGGATAACATCACTAGGCTTTTCGAGACGACTCACGATATTTCTGGAAACGTGTAAGGTGTTTCTAGAAATGCGTAAATGTTCTATTTACACCTACGCCATCTATTAGAGGATAGATGAAACAGCCTTAAACAACCGATACATCTAATCTCATGTAGTTCTCCCATTCACTGATAGATTGCGTTATTTTCAATTCGTAACAGTATGTTGTATATGACGCAGTCAAAAGCTTTTGACATATCTATAAATAGAGCGCAGCATTGAGATTTGTTGTTCATTCCATACCAAATAGGCTTAAATAGTTTAAAAATTGCTAGTGTTGTAGTTTTATTTTTTTTGGAAACCAAATTGATTTTTATGTAAAATGTTATTAACAACGAGGAATTTAGATATTCTGATGTGAATGACCTTTTCGAATACTTTAGATAAACTCTGCAATAATGCTATGGGCCTATAATTATTAATTTCGTATTTGGCTCCTTTTTTATAGAGCGGCTTTATTATAGCTTTTTGTAAATCATCCGGAAAGACACCATTTACCAGCATTTGATTTATAATGTGAACTAAAGCATCCACAGTGTACCTAATAATACATTTGACTATACTTGTAGGTATACCATCAAAACCTGAACTAGATTTGTTCTTCAAATTTTTTACAATTGTCATGATTTCACTTACATCGACCGGATAAAGAAAAATACTATTTTTATTACTATTGTCTATTGATTTATATGAAGTTTTGAAATCAGTATTATAGTTTTGTTTTATGTATAGTTCATTAAATGCTGTCCCTATATCTTTTGGGTTTTTAATGGTATTATTTTCGTGGATTATATAATCAATTGTACATTTCAAATCATGACGATGAGCCGTGTGGTTGACGGCATAGAATACAAGTGTATATATGCCGTGACGCCTATCTTTCCGTGGGTGTCGTAAGAGGCGACTAAGGGATAACACGATGCAAAGACCATCTTTGCGTAGAGATGGAAAACTCGACATCAAACCCTATACCGACTGCCTCGTTGGTCTCGCGGCATAAATGTGCGCGTGGGATCGGGAGGTCCCAGGTTCGATTCCTGGGTCGGGCAGTGTTATTGGGCTTATCTGTCACGAAATTCTCAGTAGCAGCACGGAGTCTGGAAATGTGCCCGGTACGGCAATAGGCTCGCCCCTTATTACGTGGGAATAAAATATATCTGGCAAAAAGTGGGTGTAGAAATACACCTCTGCCTACCTCTTTGGGGTTATAGGCGTGAGACTATGTATGTATGTATGTGTATTTCAAATCATCAGTAGGCTTACTTTGCCGCTTTATAAGTGCCCATGTATATTTTATTACATTTTCACCATTATTTATGAATTTTATATTTGAAAGCTTTTTTGATTCTATAGTGATATGCTTTAATAGTCGATAATATCTTTTATAGTTCATTTTTATCTGATTAGAATTATTATATCTAATATTTTGATACATTTTTCTTTTATTTTTACTTGATACTACTATACCTTTTGTTTTCCAGTTATTTTTAGGGTTCCGTACCTTACAAGGTAAAAAAAGGAATCCTTATAAGATCACTTTCTTGTCCGTCTGTCTGTCTGTCTGTCTGTCTGTCTGTCTGTCCGTGTGTCACCACCGATTTTCTCAGGAACGGGTGGACCTATCAAATTGAAATTTATACCAGATACTGAGGTCTATAGTTCCTATTAGGTGTATAAAAATCAGGGTCCTGGGTCAACCCGATAAAAAGATATGGTCAATATTAGATTTTTGCGAAAACTTGTAAGTACCAAAATTAACCTTAATTTTCAACTTTTTTTAATTTTCGGAATTTTTCCTTCATTTGTGCTGTAAGACCTTGGTTTTGACCAAAATTGAAAATTCTAGGTCAACCGTAAGTACCCTATAGGTTTTGGGTCGAAAACCTAAATGGAAGTTCCCGTTGAACTACAATCACGAAATTTGGCCAAAAGCAGGGTCTTACAGCACAAATAAAGGAAAAATTACAGAAAATAAAAAAAGTGGGAAATTTAAGGGTGTCCCCATACATACATAGTAGACTCCATTTAAGATAGTCCCCTAAGTTGTATGGGCGCTCATACAGATTTAGGGGACTAGCGTAATTAGCACCAACCTCAAAATTAAATAAGGTAAAATGCGTACGGAACCCTCGGTGCACGGGTCAGACTCACACTTGCCCAATTTTTTTTATTTGAAATTGACTTTTATGCGTTCAAGTGGAAAACAAAGGTTGAAAATTAATCTAAATAAATCAATAAATTTAGTAAAAGCACTATTTGTGTCTGTTTCTTGATGAAAGTTGATTTGGGATATGTATTTCAGAAATATTTCTTTATTACCTTTAATGTCGCGTTTGTACATATACCAAAATTTCTCCCCGAAGCCTAGACTGCATGGAATACTAACTATCTGCCCAGTATGATCAGAAAGGCCAAGATCCCAAATCTCTGCAGTACACGTTTTATGGTTTGTTATAATATTATCGATACATGTAGCGGAATGTGATGAAATTCTGGTAGACTTATCGAGCTTTAGTTGTAAATTGAACATTTTAAATGGATTTATGAAAGTTTTACATTTTGTGTTCTTAGTCAATGTGTCTATATTAAAATCTCCAAGAATAAATAGTCTTTTGGTTACATGCCTAGATCGGATAGTAAGCTTAGATAACAATGACTCTAGTTTATTAATAAAAATATCGAAATTACTATTTGGTGTTCTATACACGCACAGTACAAACAAGTTTGTTTCGGGTATAACAATGCCACAACACCCAAAATGTATTTCTACTGAGTAATCAGATATCCAGTCCATTCTCCGAAAATTTATAGAGTTCTTAACATAAATACAAACGCCACCCTTGCGCTTGCCCTTTCCAGAAAAATGTGAAGCACGTTTGTAACCATTTAGCTTTAAAATCTCTGCACTTTCGTCTTTCAAGAATGTCTCACTTACACAAAGAATGTCAATTTTTCTTGACGGCAATAGCAGTTCTAATTCGCATTATTTAGATCTCAAGCCCTGTATATTTTGGTGAAGTATAGTTAATCTATTGTTCGAGTCGAAAAAACTCTTCATTTGAGTCTGTTTGCACACCAGAACTTGTTACAGACTTTTCACAGACTGTTTCAGTTTGGGTGTGAACTGAAATAAAGTTTCTTGTGTTATTCTGAGAGCTAATAAACATTTGGTCTTCTTCTTTTTTTTTGCCTGCCCTGTTCCCATATTACTTGGGGCCGGCCGGCGCAGAATGTCTTTTGCTTCCATTCTCTCCTATCAGACGTCATGTGATTATTCACTCCCTTTTCATTCATGTCATCCTTCACACAATCCATCCATCTTTTCTTTGGTCTTCCTCTTGCCTTATATCCGTCAACTCTTATATTCATCACCTTTCTAGTCACATGCTTTTCATCCCTCCTCATTACATGTCCATACCACGCCAGACGATTTCCTCTCAGCTTTTCTTGCACCAGTGCAACTTTCAAACTTCCTCTAATATACTCATTTCTAATTTTATCCATCCTTGTCACTCCACACATCCATCTCAACATCCTCATCTCTGCTACATGTAATCTTCTTTCATCCGTCTTCTTCATGGCCCAGCATTCCGATCAATACAGTGCGACAGGTCTTATAACGAATTTGTATATTTTGCCGCATCCGCATCCGTGGGTCGCAAGTTGTTCCTGTGACCTGTCGCCATTTCATCCAACCTAAGTTGATCCGGTGAGTGATATCGCGGTCTATTTCACCGTCCCCTTGAATGAGTGACCCGAGGTACCAAAAGTCGGAGCAGACTGATATGGGCTCTCCAGCAAGGGATATGGACACAGGACTGGAGAGACCGCCGAAGTCGCAAAACATGTATTCAGTTTTGCTTTTGCTGACTTTCAGGCCCACACTCTCCAGTCTTTGCCACCAATTTGTCAGTCTGCTCTGGAGTCAAGGCCACTCTCGGCGATTAGCACAATGTCATCGGCGAATAGCATACACCAGGGAGCCTATTCCTGTATGTCCACCGTAAGGGCGTCCATTATTAGCAGGAAGAGGTAAGGGCTAAGAGCCGACCCCTGGTGCAAGCCTACAGCTACATTGAAGTTGCCGGTATTGCCCGCTGTGGACCGGACATGAGTTGTACATCTACTATACATCGCACGGATCAACTGTACATATTTCCCAGGCACTCTTTTCTTCTTAAGGGCCCACCACAAAACCTCACGCGGTACTCGGTCATATGCCTTTTCGAGATCCACAAACACCATGTGCAAGTTTTTGTGTGCACTTCTGTACTTTTCGCATAGTTGACGAATCGCGAAAATGGCGTCTGTTGTACTTCGACCAGGCATAAAACCCAATTGGTTTTGTGGAATTATACTCTCTTTTCTCAATCGTCGTTCAATCACTTTCTTCCACGCTTTCATACTATGTGAAATTAGCTTTATTCCTCTATAGTTGATGATGGAGATGGGCACCAGCGAACTGCTACACCATACATCAGGTATGGCTTCTTCCACCAACAACTTATTGAATAATAAAGCTAACCACTTCCATCCGTCTACCTGTAGTATGTTCCATACTTCAACTGGTATTACATCCGGCCCCGCAGCTTTTCCATTCTTCATTCCATTTACTGCTACCCTCACTTCATCCATACTTATCATTCTTATTAGCCCCTCACTCACAGGGATATTCTCAAGCACACCACTCCAATCATTTTCTTCATTCATCAGTCTCACAAATTAATTCCTCCATCTATCCCTAATTTTGTCATCCGCGCAAAGTACCGTCCCATTTTCATCTTTTATACACTTAATGTTACATACATCCCTTGCTTTCTTCGCTCTAGCTTTAGCTAGCCGGTAAAGTTGATTTTGACCGGGCTCTCTAAGTTATTATATAAGCTTTCCTCGGCTTTTGCTTTTGCCAAAGCAACGGCTTTCTTAGCTTTTTTCTTTAGCTCATCATACTCTGCCTTTTTTTCTTGTTTCAGGCTAACATTCAATTCATCCACACACTGCTATTCCTTGAATTTCATCTTTTTATCCTTCAAAAGCGGTTGTACTTCTGTCAACTACCACCATGTATCTCTCTATCTATCGTACCTTTTCCTTTTGATTCTCCTAAAATATCTTTCGCTGTACTAATGATACACCTTGCCATTTCACTCCAGCATTCATTCACATTTCTACATTCCATATCGTCCATCTCTATCATTTTATTCACAACTCGCTCTCTAAATCTCCTTTCATATTCTGGCCTTTCCAAGAAGTGCCATTTAATTTTAGAGGGTGGTCGCTCTTTGTCTTTGTTGCGTATTACTTCATAATGAGGAGCCTATGCTGCGATAGCTGCTGCCTAGATCTTCCCCGGGTGTGATTTTGCAGTCTTTGACGTATTTTAGGTTGTTGCGTCTGATGATGAAGTAATCGATTTGAGTCGTGTGATTGCCACTTTTATATGTAATTAAGTGGCTACTTTTCTTCTGGAACCATGTGTTGGCAACCGCCAGGTCGAAAGCAATTGCCGATTGTAGCAGAATTACGCCCTCGTTTTTGCGATTACCAAATGCCCATCCCCCGTGCACTCTTTCATAACTACTATTCATTCTTCCTACATGCCCATTAAAATCGCCACCAACATACATTGCCTCGTGCACTGGAATATTCATCAAAACACTGTCAAAATCGTCCCAGAACTTCTCTTTCACCCTTTCATCACATCCTGCCTGTGGGGCATAGACACTTATAATATTGAGACTGCCTCCGTGGTCCAGTAGATATCGTATGCAACTGCTGATCGGAAGTCCTAGGTTCGATTCCCGGGTCGGGCAAAAAGTGTTACTGGGTTTTTCCAAATTCTCAGTAGCAGCACGGAGTCTGGTGATGTGCCCGGTAACGGCAATAGGCTCGCCCCCTATTACGTGGGACCTAAATATTCATGGCGAAATGTGGATGTAATATTACGCCTTTACCTACCCATTTGGGGATACAGGCTACAGGATACATAAATAAAAAAAAATAAAAAAATATTCAGCATCACATTTTCTAACATAAGTTTCACCACTATCATTCTATCATTCATCATTCAGTCTATCATTTACCCTATTAACTTCCATCACTCTTTCTTTAAAATTACTATCTGAAACAATTGCCACACCATTTCTTTTTCCATCACTGCCGCTGTAGTAAAACTTGTATCCCTCACCAATCACTCTCGCCTTCGTGCCTTTCCACTTAGTTTCCTGTAAACACGCTACATTTATCCGTCACCTTTTAAGTACATCCGCTAACTCTGTGGCTCTTCCACTCATTGTCCCAACATTCCAACTAGCATACCTCATCCGCACTTGCCAGGTTAACTTCTTACGTTGCACCCACCTGCCTTGGTGCAACAACCCTTGTCCATTTGTCACCGCGGCCTGAATTAATATTCAATGTGCAAAATTTGTCTCAGTAAATACCTTGAAATTGAGATATTATAAAATCTTACAGGCATTTGAAAGTCTACACTTACATTAAGTACAATGTTTATGTTGTAAACTTACATAATACAATAACCTATTAAGTTGTTTCCCGTTTAAAGACCTACTTTGATTCACGTTACAAATTAGAATGTTTGTGTGTGTTACTCTCTTCAAAAAATAGTACAAGATTGATTGAAGTTGGAAAGGGTTTTTGTCGTTATTACCACAAATAAGTACTACGAAGTCTAACTTATTAAAGTCTCTGCACATGTTTACACTCGATTCTAGAAGTTGATCACTGGTGGCACCTGGCACCTGGTGGGTTTGCTTACAAGTGATACAAAGTATGAAAATCCAACAGTACTTTGAAGCAGGCTTCCTACATGAGAACTGTGCGAATCGGATATTATGAGTATTTTCTTTTTGTTTTGAGTACTAGTATTTTGTAGAATTATTTGAAAATTATCCTTATTTTTATTTGCACTCTTCTTCTTGAATATCAATAGACAAATTTTCTGTTGGATATAAAGTATTTACAGTTTTTAGTATTTCTGAGCTCTTATCATTTTTCACAATATTTAATTCCTTATAACTGTTGTCTAAATTACATGTCTCATTTTGGGTTTCATCTATAATTGGTTTTCTTCTCTGTAGTTGCCTGTTCCGTTTGGATGTGTTCGTTATGTCCGGTGAATTTGTACATATAAGTTTAAATTGATCAATTTTCGATTGTTGCTTTTTACCTAATTTTTCAAGGGAACAGTTTTCTTCATTTAGTCTGTAGACCTCTGCTTGTGTATTTTCTAGTTCAAGTTGTATATCTTTTAATTTTACTTTAAGTTCTATTACTTCTTGATTTAGTAAAGCTTTAGTTATATCCGTTAGACTGCAAATCGATTTTGACATGGAATTTGTATATATAGTATCTCCGTCGCAGCTGCTTGTTTCTGAAGCAGTAGGTGTTTTTGAAGCAGATCTAACGCAGTCAATATTTTAACGGCGCATTGTTACATTGTTTTCATCTAAGTTCATTTTTCAGATTATCTCAGAAGCATACACTATAATTTTTTATTGTTAAGTTTGAAAATTTTCGAAATATACAATTTCATTTTCAAAAGTTGCAAGTTGAAAATGTTGAAATATGTCAATAAAGCAAAACTTCAATCACAAAAGTTCATATGACACGATGATTTGAAACCCCGACCAGGCTGTAGTGCTTGTTCCAATTTATACCATTCGGCTACCGCTACAGTTGCGGGATGTGTTAAAATGCTTGACTATATTATTTCTGTGACAGAATAGTGTAAAACCGGAATATCCACGGTAGTTTAGACTTTGAACTCTGTATTGTATGTTCGATTGTGGTGAATGACAACAAACACTATTTTTCTGTTCAAAGTTTTAACGTAAATAAGTTTTTAAGATGTCTTAGTTTGGCCGTTATTAACACTTTACTTGATATTTAATTATATATTTCACTGTAATTTGCTATTGTTTATGATTAAAGCACTATTTAAATTGTTTACACAATAGTTTAGATATTTCAACTGTTTTATTGATGGATTCGTATAAGTCACTTTTGTGTAGTATTTCGTTTTGCAAACACTTTCACTATTTATTTGTAACACTTTGTAGATGTTTTAATAGCTTAGGATTTTAAATTGTTCTTATTTGTATTTTAATTACACTTTTTATACGGAGCTCTTGTTATCTTGGTTTTGGTCGACTACCCACTCTCACACTCATGATTGGAAGATTTTTCCTCGATAGAATTTTTATTTGAATTTCTTTAAGTATTAGAGAATTAAGGATTGTTATGGATATTTTAAATAATAAGTACTTAATTTTCCGCCTTGACATTGCTACTCACTGAAGGAATAGCTAGTTTAATAGTAAATGCAAAGGAGAATTGTTTTTATTACGAT
The DNA here is from genome assembly GCA_944739405.2 of Euclidia mi. Taxonomy (NCBI): domain Eukaryota; kingdom Metazoa; phylum Arthropoda; class Insecta; order Lepidoptera; family Erebidae; genus Euclidia; species Euclidia mi. The sequence goes on from OX123203.2 coordinate 21,532,405, forward strand.
TATTACTTTAGTTATGAACGAAATAAGATTTCAGATATTTTCAGGCATGCACGCGGTTACATAAATCATGCGGTATTCAATGTTATAGTGTTTAGAGTGATCACTTAAGCAATGAGTATTGAACGATTTTTAGAGTTTCGAGATAGCCTCTTAAGACAATATTTCAGATAAATTAAAAATCGGAACGAAATTTGTATGAGTTATTTGACAATTTGACAATTTATCAGAGAGCGGTGAAACCGGCCCTTACTATTATTTCAAATATGGAATTTTTATAGCATAACTTACAGTAGAGAGTCCAAATCGGCCGCACCACCTTGAACTTCAGCGGCACCAGCATCTCCACCGCCGCCGGGAAGGCCGGGGGCACCCTTTCCTTTGTCACTACTACTACCCTGAGCCAGTTGAGCAATTGGATTCGATGCGGAAAGTTTATCCGCTTTTTGACCCAAGTTTGCAATATTCATTGGTGCTCCACCACCCGATTGAGCTACTTGAGCCATTTCGGCAACTTGGGCCAATGAACCCGCTGAACCACCTGCTAGTCCAGCTAATTGACTCAAATCTGCTCCACCACCACCCTGGGGCAACACTTTGTTCAAATTACCCAAAGCGGCCATTGGATTCCCACCTCCCGACATTCCAGCCAGCATAGCCGCTTGAGCCATGTCACCCATTGCTCCGCCACCCGCGCCACCAGCCATGCCAGCCAGCATAGCCGCTTGAGCCATATTACCCATTGCTCCGCCACCCCCGCCACCAGCCATGCCAGCCAGCATAGCCGCTTGAGCCATGTTACCCATTGCTCCGCCACCCGCGCCACCAGCCATGCCAGCCAGCATAGCCGCTTGAGCCATGTCACCCATTGCTCCGCCACCCGCGCCACCAGCCATGCCAGCCAGCATAGCCGCTTGAGCCATGTTACCCATTGCTCCGCCACCCCCGCCACCAGCCATGCCAGCCAGCATAGCCGCTTGACCTAAGTTACCCAATCCTCCACCACCTCCTCCCAAACCAGCCATTCCAGCCATACTAGCCAGTCCACCAAGTCCGCCTAGTCCGCCCCCCAGTCCGCCTAGTCCGCCCCCCATTCCGCCCCCCATTCCGCTCCCCATTCCGCCCAATAGGGTACCGAACTGGCATTGCACAACTGGGATCACTGGAACAATATTATCACCTATATTTTATTTCTCTTCATTCAAGCAGCGATCAATACATAATTATTATAAACTGAAATATCCTTTTTCCTGTCTGTAAGAACGCGATAAACACAAACACTACAAAACGGACTTTTGTACAGTTTTCACAATTAGGTGGTGATGCCTGAGGAATTTTTAGGTGGGTTCGCGGGCGAAGTAAAGTTTACTTATAAAAAAAAAATGAAAATAGTATGACAATCAGTTAAAATAATATAGGTATTCATAATTATTTTATATTCCTTACTAAACTGCATGACGTGTTCCTCTATAATAGATTATGATAATGTATATTTGATAATATGTTCACGCGGGCGAAGCCGCGAGGTTATGGTGATGATAATACAGATTATTGAGAAAGTCAACAAAATAGCGTGTGTCCTTCTCGAAAGACGTCGTCTTCTGGCAATAGAAGCAGTATCTTGCCTAGGCAAGCCAAGGTAATCGACATAGCTCAAAGAATTAGTAGGCTGGATTGCCGGTGAGCTGGTCACATATGACGCAGTACCGATAACTGTTGGAGTAGTCATGTTCTAGATTGGAGACCGCGCCTTCATAAACGTAATGTAGGACACCATCCGGCTAGGTGGGGTCACGATATACGCGAAGTGGCTGGTAGCGGCTGGACACGAAGAGCCGAAAATCGGGCTCAATGTCAGCAGTAGACTATAGCCGGCTGATGATGATGATAAACTAGAATCTTTATAAATGTTTATATTTATATGACAGATAAATTTAAAGAATACTCTCAAATAATTCATTCCTTGTATTACTTTGAGTTGGCTTATAATTGGCCTAGCTAAGCCCGTGGTCACACCTGCGTTATTCAGGGCTATTCCTGCGCAACTTGATGCTCATTTAGTAAAGTTATATAGCCTTCCTTAATAAATAGGCTTCAAATCCAAAACAAAGATAATTATTTAAATCGAAACAGTGTTACCAATATAGCGCGTTCATCCAAAAAATCTTTTCAGCTTTATAATATTAGTATTGGTTCGAGTACATATTTTTTTTAACATTTCAACATTTAAATTTTCAAAGTACTTACGCTGTGCAGATAATAAACATATTGTTAAAATCTTATACTTTTCCAATCGGTCAAGAAACATGATTAATAAGAAATAAATGTAAAGTTATTTTTATATTTAAGAATTTAAGTCATCGAGAACATTATTCACTGTACAGCTATTTTTATAGCGGAATTAATTGAATTTAACTTTTATTGACTTCCAAAATTAATCGTTATTGATATTGAATATTTATGAAGAAAAATTTTATTACTGTGTGTAGTACTTCTGTAGAGGCATTCCATTGATTTATTGGTCTTATGCTCGCTGTACATATTGGCCCAATGTGTAGAGAGCTACTAGGCGCTATGTTGGCTTAATTGGTGTAGTTGGCGTCAACGTTGGCCGGCCAACCGAATAGTGTTGGTTTTTTGTGCACACATCAAATGATCTTGGTGCGCTCCGCCAACAGCGTTCACACGTTGGCGCCTTTTTCATTTCGTTGTCGCTCTTCAGCGGAGACAAGTTCCTATAATGATAGCGGCGGCGTAGGGCAGCAATGAGGTTTTACAATTTATAGAAATTGTACCGAAATTGAACAATAATATGTATTTTTTACTAATTTTTATGTTGTTTTTTATTAATTTTTATAAAATTAAAACGAAGTAAGTTGAAAAACATATTTTTATTAGGTACCACATTGTTATCTTCTTGACTTGGTAGTTGGGGTAGGTTATTTAACCAAAATTCCTATTTTTAATAATAAGCTACCTATTTTATATTTCAGGTTAATGAAGCGTGGAGCCGTATGGCGGATAAAATTGAAAAAAATTAATATTAATTTATCCGCCATACGACTCCACGCCACTATTAACGAAATGAAAAAGAAAATATAATCATTAATGACATCATTTAGAATTCATCACATTCTACTTTAGTCCACATGTACACGCACGTACTAATTAAACGCACTGTATAAATAAATAGCCGTGGCTGCAAGTACTTCTACGTCCATCTTTGTCTAAGCACCAAATGCAGAATGATCCGTCAGCCAATGTGTAAACAGCAATATTGGCGTCGTATCATGTTGACCCAACACACTGGGCCAGCTAGTTGGGCCAATGTGTACAGGGGCTTTTACAGATATTACACGTGCCAAGAACGTGATCTTAACGGTTATTTTCTTTGTGGATCATAACTCAGATACGGTAATTTGATCCCAAATTACCCAGAACCTGTAGTATGTATTTTAGACAGCCGTGAACATACTTAAACATTAATAAAAAACATGGTTATCTTAGTATATAATATATTTTTCCCATAAGTCCTCTTAAATGGCTGGAATTTTTTTTATGTAATTTTTTGTGATTCTGATATGTTCGAAAATTTTATTGGATCTTTTGGTGGCGTTGCGTTTGTTGTGTCACCATTTGCACGTAGCCCGAACGACGTCTGCAGGGTCTGTCAGTCGTAGATAAGCAGAATAAGTAGCAATCAGATTAATTTAACTACTCGACAAACTGATCAGTCAAACGAAAGGCCCGTCTTGGCTTTAGAGTGATCTAAAAGTAAGAATGAAAATAAAACATGGTGATTAACGAAGCGATTAAAAAACCACAATATCCGTCACATGGATTTATATAGGCCAATTGAACTAACCTGTACCATTTCAAAAATATTTGTGAAATTTATACATGATCAAGTTTACACGTACTTAGAAAAGTCAAATATTCTTAATGATACACAGGAAGGTTTTCGTAAAAACAAAACCATTAATATATAATTTTATGCAAATAGTTATTGTTAGTGTCGACAAAAAAAAACCATTTGCTCTCCTCTATTTTTTGTGATATGACCTCTGCATTTGACTTTTGAATCACGACAGTTTATTAAATAAATTAGAAGTTTATGGCACAAGGGGGAAACGTGTTCAAACTATTGGAAACTTACCTTAAGAATCGTATGCGATACACTCAGATTTCTACAATTGAATCAGATACACGTCGAGAAATAGTAATATATATGCCTAATCCAAGAATGGTTCGATACGGTGTTCCTCAGGGGAGTGTGCTAGGTCCATTGTTATTCATTGCTTATATAAATGACTAGATGTCGCCAGCGGCTTCGCCCTCGTCAATTATACATATAAACCTTCTTCTTGAATATTACTTACTCTGCTGTCATTTTACAGACATGAGGTGGCCGTTTTCGTGAAAGGAAATCCGCACGTGTGTAACAAGCTATAAGTTATCAACAATCGAAACAGGCGTGATAATGAACAACTAACTAAAAATAACCTTGCTCATGAATGTGGCTATCACACACAAAAATATTTTTTGTATCGGATTAGTAGTTTCAGAGATTAAGAGTATGGATATATACATAGATAACACTTAATTTTTTTGAGATTCCCGTAGCTCACATGAATGCAACTAATGCCATAGTAAATGAGAGCCATGGATGAATACACTCTGCTATATTTTGTTTGTGTCCGCCATGGGTATGGTTTCCATACTAAGGTGCCCATTTACCTTTCTGCATCATCAGTGAGGAGAATCGTTACCAACACATCTTTATTTAGTTTCAGAATCAAAATGGATCTCAGGTTGCATCCAGATTTTTCTGATCAGTTTGGCAGTATGCGAGGATTCACCTCGTTTTAAATTTCAACTTGGATAATTTTTTGCTCTCCGGTTTTACATTCATTTGTACCCAACGCGCAGAGACCTTTTTCATATGCAATTCGTTCATAAGGGTTTTTTTAATGCTACCATATGTGACTTAGCTTAAGCGTGATGCGGCTCAGTGTGAACTACATAATAAATAGGAGGTGGAGACGGATTTTTTTAAGCTTTAGGTACCGACGTGTTGGCTTACAGACACTTTTAGAGTTCGGAACTTCGAGTTTCATATGTTAGGAAAGGCGTAACCCCTTGTGATTTTCTCTACCCCGGCATTGTTTATGGGGAGTGGCTAGGTCGGTGCGTTCGATTTTTATAATATTGCGGGTGGTCTGTCGGACCACGCGTCGGTACTTATGTGACTTTTATTCGATATGATTTATTAAAGATTATATTAATAGTATAAAAATGAATAAGCCACAAACAAAAATATCAAATCCAGTAAAAAAATATCAAACAAGGCTTCAAAATAAAGATGATGTCTTCATCATCTTTATACTTTCTTAAGTTTAGCGGAATGGCTATATAGGAGCTCAGAGTCCGACTGTAATGATATCGAACCAAATTGTATTGCTTTGGAGAGTGACTATGATTCAACATCTTAACAGGAAGGATTTGACGGTGAAACACATCTGCCTACAATGGAGCAAACCTAGCTTGTAGAGTGATTATAAACTTTGATAGTATATACATATTGGAACCTTATGATCTTCTAAAAAACTATTGATTATGTGCTATATTGTATTTTTTATGGTTTACGTAATTATTAAACAATAAGAAAAACAGTATTGTTATGAAAAAATATAGCTCAGTTGATAAATCATTATTATTAAAGTTTTTCTCCAAGAGAATTAAAGGCCGTAATGTAAAGAATTAGAGGCCGTAATGTAAAGAATTAGAGGCCGTAATGTGAAACTTTATAATTAGTAATAAATATTATAACTGTTTTCTTTTCCTTTATTTATATAATAACTAGATATATTAACAATACGTAGGAATGATTATTTTAGAAAAATATGAAACAACTTAATGTTTTTAGTTATGAAGGAAATGGTGGTCTGCCTGGCCTCACGTTGGTACATATGCAACTAAAATAGCACGACAGTACTTAAAGGTTAAAAGAAAGCAATTAATCAGCTCTAATTTAATGTTTGTAAATTTTAATTTCACCAAGACGCGATCACATGCATTTGTAGTAAAAAAGGCAGTCCCACAGGGTTCAATACTCGATGTTTTTTATTTTTAGTTTATATTAAGGACTTACAACACCGCGTAGTTAATGACAAGCCCGAGATAGTACTGTTCCTGATGACAACTCCATGTTATTTAAATTAAAACGCCAACAAATTGATATGGACGATGTAAATATTGGTTGTAAGCAGGCATATCACTAAAAAGCTTTTCAAATCAGCAACTTTGCTGTAAAGTTCAAATTTGTGTCTATTGGTTTGACCTGCGTACAATGTACTATCAAATTTACAACCGCATCATCAAATTTTTTTTTTAACTGCATCTCTGCTGAACATAGGCTTCTCCCAACATGCGCCACAGAATACGGTCCTCAGCCTTCCGCATCCAGTATATCTCAGCCACCATTTTAAGGTCGTCGGTCCACCTAGCCGGGGGCCACCCTACCTTACACTTACCGAGTCGTGGTCTCCACTCTAGGACACGCTTGCTCCATCCGCCATCAGTCTTTCTACTTATATGGCTAGCCCACTGCCACTTGAGCTTACTCATTCTGTGGGCTATGTCGGTAATTTTGGTTCTTTGATTTTGATTTTATCCTTTAAAGAGACGCTAAACATAGCCTGTTCCATAGCTCGCTGCGTGACTTTTAGTTTGTGGACTAGTCCCACTGTGAGTGTTTACGTCTCGGCACCGTATGTCAACAGGTAGGACGCATTTATTGTAGACTTTGTTCTTCAGGCATTGCGGTAGGGGCGAAGAAAAAACTCGACGTAGCTTGCCAAACGCTGCCCAACCAAACTGGATCCTGCGGTCGATTTCTATCTCGAAGTTGTTTCTACCAAGCTGGACTACTTGCCCAAGGTAGACATAGTCTTGAACGACTTCATAATATTGTTACGAGCTGGGGGAAAATTATAACTCACTATGCCACTTAAACTGAACTTTATTTATACACAAACAATATACACACTTATTTACACAACTAGTAAAAACACCTTATTTCACACTTAATTCTCAAGACTAATAAAAACACCACTAAACACTTCCGAATTACTTCCCTTCGCTTCTTGTTTGTCGCTCCGCTATTCACTTGTTACTGTGTCCGTTCCGTTCGCTCGTGCTCTATTTATACTGGCCGGATAACATCACTAGCGCATTCTAGATGCTTCTACAAAACTGTCGAAATAATCTCGAACAGTCGATTACTCAATACAGCAACGCCATCTAGTACAGAGTAGCCGAATTACCTTTAAACCACCGATACATTCAATCTCTTCTAGTACCCCCATTCACCGATAGATGGCGTAACAATATAATTAAATGAAAGATAGATAAGATATAGTTAAACGAAGGCATAATCTGTTCGTTGAACATAACTTTGGTTTTATTCAAGTTCATGCCGAGACCGATCCGCCGAGAGGCTCCATTTAGGCTTAGCAGCATCTCGCTCAGCTCTTCCAGGCTCTCTGCTACGATGACGATATCATCGACAAACCGAAGGTGGGATACATATCCCACCTTCGGCACTCGCCATTAATGTTTATGCCCCGTCAAGTCCAGTCCAGCGTCTCAGTCAAAGACGTTTTCGAGTGCGTTGGTGAAGAGCTGAGAGGGGATATTACATCCTCCTGCCTCAACCCTCGTAGCAACTTGATGGGGCTGGTTTCATGGCCCTGAAGCTGTCATACAAACTTTTTAACACATCGATATAGCGCCAATCGATGCAAAATTGTTGCAGAGCGTCCAGAACCGCTCAGGTTTTGATGCAGTTATGTATGGCTTTTTCGTAGTCCACGAAAGCCATACATAGCGGCTGATTGTACTCATTGGTCTTCTGTATAATCAGCGGAACAGTATGAATGTGGTCTACGGTGCTGTAGCCTTTTCGAAATCCGTCTTGTTCTTGTGGCTGGAAATCGTCGAGTTTTCTGGCTCTCTCGGCGCAGTGTCAAGTGGCGAGGCGGCTGCTTAAACCACTACGTCAACCGTGTAGTCGAGGTGGTTTGTTCGGACTCTCGAGAATAACTTGTAGACGTGGCTCAGGAATGAAATGGGTCTATAGTTTTTCAGCAAGGTTTTGTCACCTTTTTTGAAAAACAGAACCACCGCACTCCCGCTCCACGCCTGAGGTGTTAGGCTTTAGTGGATAACGGAATTAAAGAGGCTTGCTTACTCTTCCAGAACTGCTGTCCCGCTTGTTTTTAAGAGCTCTGTGGTGATTTCGTCATCCCCTAGGGACTTGTTGTACTTAAGCTGCTCGAGAGCCACTCTTACCTCGCCCTGGCCGTAATCAGGGATGACCTCCGTGTAATGGCGCGTGAGTTGGGCTCTGTGGTCATCATCGCTAGATCTCGTGGGTTTAGGCATCTGTTGATGCGTACAAGTCCTGGTAGAAACACGTAATTTCAGCGAGAATCTCGAACTTGGAGATTACGGTTTTGCCATCCGCAGGATTGAGTTTCAGCAGATGGGTTCTACCAAGCTGGCGAGGCGAAGACTTTGGCGACTCAATTCTGTTCACTGGCAGCCGTAATGGCGCGGGTGTTGAAATATAGGAGGTCACGTCACACCAGCTTCCGGATCTTCCGGTTTAGGTTTCTTCTATCCGTCAAAGATGTCTGCGCATATGACATTCCCCTTACTTGTCTCGAGCGAGAGTTTACTCTGCTTGTTAACGCTTTTTCCGGGAAACACCCATCGAGACACATCCTGTAGCGTTTTGACCACGGATTCAATTTTCTCGTCAACCGTACCATGGGTTTCTAGCAGTCCGAAATGATTTTGAAGCTCCAGTTGAAACTTTTCAGATCCTACTGCAAGCTGAGGTACAGTAGGTCTAAGAGTAGACTTTATCATGCGAAGCCTCTCGGCTCTGAATTCTATATTTAGAGTGCCTCGGACAAGTCGGTGATCTTTACCGGTATTAACTTTGTTGATCACTGAGACGCCTCTAAATACAGGGTGTAAAAAGACCCTTTACGAAAACTGAAAACCCTTGTTGTATCAATCACTACGAACATTTTTTAGTTCGGCACCATACCTGGGAAATTACTGGTTAAGGAGATATTGAGGCTCAGAGTTAGTATGGATTTTTGCTAATTAGGTACAAAATCGTTGCATTTACCCCGACAATATGTTCTTTAGATGCCCTATGACCCCATGGATAAGACGGTATTTCGAGCATTGCACGCGCGTGATTTTAATTGCGGTATGAGAAATATGAAAGCTCAAAAAAAAAGTTCGTATCCTAGGTATTATTTTCGGTTAGAATGACTTGGAATGATGTCCACAACGATTAGACTTCGGCTCGGTGATGGGTCGTGAGACACCCTGTATATACTTTCGGTCAGACATGATGAAGTCTATCTCGTTCCTTATCACAGTATCGGGGCTTCGCCATGTCCACTTTCTATGAGGCTTCTTCTTGAAGAAAGAGTTCATTTAGAAGAGCCCCTGTGACTCCAGAAAGTTGACAAGCATTTGCCCCCTGTGATTTCAGCGCTCTACGCCATAGGAGCTGATTTTCGTTGCGCCGCGTTCTTGTACTCCCATCCTGGCATTAAAATCCCCAATAATAACGCTGTAGTGTGTCTTGGTGGTATGATGTAGAGCCTTAGTCACATCCTCATATATGGCTTCGTCTATGTCATCGCAGTATGTCGAAGTCGGCACATATACCTGCACCAACTTCAGGGAGTACCCGCGTCCACGCACTGATGACCTCTACAACGCTGTTAGCGAGAGATTTGATAACGAGGAAACCGACACTGCCCTGAGAGGGCTGATCGCCTTCTCAAAAGTAGAACAGGTTGCCTGACTTCAGACAACCCCAATATATGCCAGTTTATACGACCTAGTTCTACTTCGACTTCAGTGATGTGTTGGTCCAACTGTAGAGAGCGTCCATTAGACGCAGCCAGGATCAGTTTCTTGTGGAAGCCGTTTGCCGTAGCACGTAGATTCTTAGCTCCCCCTGCTGTTACCGCGACCGCTACCGTAGCTGTGGACAGCGGGACTACCGGGAACTTGGGGCCTTTTATTTCTTAGTGCGTTCATTGGGTGGCATTTGCCTACTATACCGCGTTGGTCAGACGAGTTGGTATAGAGTTTAGTTTCAAGTTTGCCATCTCTTTTATTTAAGGTGTAAATACCTCTATTTACCGATTTTTCGGCCGACTTCCAACATGGTCGCAGCGGGCTGATTTCATCACATCGGATAAAAATAAAAATAGGAAACAAGTGAGGGTAGCTGCCGAAACCCGCACTTCACAAGGACGGCGATACCTTAAATTAATTAAATATCGCGAGTAAGACCCGTTTCAATAAAATTACATGATGTATACAAATCGTGAAAGTTTAAAATCGTTTATACATAGTTGACTTTGAATTAGTCGATTACGACTACGCAGTCGAAGTCGACAGTAACAGTTGTTACTAATGTAACTGCAATGTTTTTTTTCTGCTCTGTTTCTCTTATAATTTCAATTCCCTCAAGTGTACTCCCAATGTAAAAAAAAGTCAACTACTTTAATCTTTTTACACCATCATGAAAACCACTTATCAAAAATATATATTGCTTAGTAAAATAACTGCATTTGCTTTAAAAGCCTTTGTCAGATTTAATATCATAGACGCCGAAACAGTTCGTAAACACATGCACTTAAGTCGAAATTTATTTGCTCTTACTAGTCACGTATAAAATAGACCTATTTGTCTCTAAGTAAAACCTGGTTTTATGTCAGTTGTTCTTTGCGAGGCCTTGGGCGTATACGAAGCCCTTTGATATATAGGTCGACTTGTAGAGGATCGTATTTCCCTTAAACGTCTATAAACAACTTTATTTACGATACATCTGCCCTGTAAATAAAAATTGTTGGATTTTGTTCTGAAAGATCACAGTGAATTTAAGGTAGATTTAATTCCTTTGTAATATGTAGGGCTTTAATGCAGGATGAAACATTGAAACACAACACACAATTTTTCTGTTTTATTATCATTAAATTTGGCAATTACAAATAGATAAGGTGACAATATAATAATGTGGTACCACTGAGCTGGCCCTATGATGGAACACGAAAGTAGAAGGCGAACCTCGCAATGTTTACTAGCAATCAACCTCCAGCGGTATCCTAGTTGCAACCTGAGGTCCGCTGACTAGTGTAACCAGATTTGACTGAATATTAGCTTTTTCAAGGAAGAACTGCCTGTCTGACCTCCGCAACCCAAAGGGTTAGGTACTTTTATTGTAATTTTTTTACCTATTTATTTATATCAGTTGCGTTAACGTTGCACTACCAGTTGCAATAGTCTTTACTCTATAGAAATCACACGACGTACAATAATTTATTAGCTATAAAACGAATATTCAATTAGTTTTTTCGATAAAATCCGCTGCATTCAAGTTTGTATTGAGTTTTGATTAATGAAACTAACATTGAATGTGGTACAGAAATGTCAGGGATAATTTTATTTTGTGTTTAAATTGTGACATAGAGTTAAATTGCGCAGTTATTCAGATTATTGACCATCCTTTTCGTAAAAAGAGAGGAAGTGAGAAATTGTAGGTACATGCTGTCTCTTTTAGGCTCTGATTTTCGGAACACTAAAAAGAGATAACAACCTTAACATATAAGTGTACCTTTTCGCTCATTATAGACAACTTTTAAGAATATTCTCATTCCATATTTTTATGTGTGTTTTTTAGAACATTCATGTTTTCAATAAATGTTTTGTTTACATAATATGCCAAGTTTATACAGTAAATAATTTGATGTGATATCAAATAATACAAATATGAATACTGCCAAATTTATGATGGAATTATTGTTCCTGTTTACAATCATGCGTGAGTATTTTAGTATTATTTTAGACTTTACACTTTATCACCGGGTTAAAAAGAATGACCAAATTTGTATGGAAGATGGGCTAAGTTTGCTTCTCGATGATTTGACCAGTAAAATATAGTCAATATACTCTAAATAAATTATGAATAAATGAATACGATATTCGGCGGCAGTTCTTAGCTATCGGACATCAAAGATTTCAAATATTTTGAGGTTAAGTATTGTGATAGTTACATGATTTAATTATATTAATAGTAGTAAATTAGTTACAGGTCATGGCAACTTTAAGAGCAAGTTATATTCATTTAAGCTAGTTGATTCACCGTTATGCCAATGTTCAACATCTGGCAACAATTATGAACAATCTGCTCATCACAGTCTATGGGAGTGTAGTCTTTGGCAAATTGAACGTAATATCATGCTTAACGAATTAGAGGTAACTTCTGGAGTAGTGTACTATACGGATCTTGTGGCAAGTAGGACGAATTTCCGTGCGTTTAGGCGTTTCTGCCATACATATTACTGGAAACAGGTATAGTTCACAATTTAGGCTCCCTTAATGCTCATGTCCGTGGTGCTTATCTTTTCTCATCACTATATCTCTTCGTTGCTTGTCTCCCGCTTTGTTAAGGAGGGAAGTGGATTATTCATTTTCCAACTCCTCCAATATACTTCTGATTAAGTTCGTTGCGGGTTCCAAGACAGTTTAACTTTCCCCGGGACTTCACGAGTGTCAAAACTCGTTGTCATCAATGGTCACTGCTGCTGAACCTGGCTACACAGGTGACACAGTAGTGGGAATGAGGGTGAGATTAGTCCCATAAAAAAAAAAGTAGTAAATTAGTTAATTATCGCCCGAGCTTCGAAGAGTACTTACGTTAAGCCGTCGGTCCCAGTTGTCATGAAGATCTTTCACCATCGCACGTCGTTACGGGGAGTCAGTACCCTCCATTAAACCGATACTTACTGGTCTAAACCATACAATATCGATATCCCTTTGGGTTATGGCGGTCAGACTATGGAAAAGCTAATATTCTGTCATATCTGGTTAGACTAGTAAGCGGACCCAGGGCTCCTAGGCGTTGAAGTCTTGGATGCAACCGACATCACGCTAAGACGATGATGATATGATTGAATCATATTACCGGCATTTATTAGAAGCCTCTATGTATATTATACAAAATATAAAATAGTTGTAAATAGAAGTGGAGCTACGAAACAAACAAAGTTTGCGTTTTTTTCAGTCTAATATATTTCTTACTGAGAATTCTCAATACCATGTCGTACAATTATTGAGAATTTCAGTGAGGCTAGTTCACAAAAGATAAGCTCATTCCATTGGACTTTATTACAAAGTTGACATTAAAACTACACTGTTTTATGCTTAATAGGCAAATGAAACACAGTTTTTATGTTATTCTTCATTTTATTTGTTATTATAAATCTTCTTCAAATAAATCGCCTCAAAATGAAGCAGGAGCTTGTATATCGTATACCATAATGTGGTGCAGGTATGACCTCAGAAGTTACAACAGCTTCAATTAATGTGTAGCATTCTAAATATAAGACTCCGTTCAATTCTTAAAACAAACAATTAAAGTCGTTTGAATATTCGGTGAGGAGAGCACGAGAGAATTGTAGGGATTAAGAAGAGAAGTAGGTAAACAACACTTACACAGACTAGCGCTATCCATGATGTCAAATTATTGAGCGCCGAATCAGATAGCTTGTCCAAAGAACGGACGTGTTGCTGCCGAGGTACCACAAAGGAAGAGTTAACATAACCGCAATCCTCACCACAGCTAGTTATTCTACGTCCAGACGACATACTAATGTTACCAATAAAGACTGTCTCATACTGTAGTCAAGCCATGAGTCTTGATAACACGAAATAAACTTGTTTGGTCCACAAAGGATTGTTCAAGTCAATATAAACGACGGTAAATTACTTATTTTCCAATAAAGAGATAATAATTAGGTGAAAAAGCAATTTGACTGTTTTTATGTCAACATAACTGACGTAGGACAGTATAGATGCCAGTGTAATAAAAATGTGTTCCCATATTTTCGATAAGTACAAAACATTATTTCGTAGGTAATATGTTGCAAAAAGGATAAACATATTATTTATAGAAAATATTTCACCACAATACATTTTTCAAAATATCATAAGATTTTGGTGTTATTTTGCTTATTAGAACTTTTATTATGTCACCCTGTTTTCACTATAAATGCCATTTTTCCCAATTAAAAGGAGTTTGCAAGAAACTGTAAACATTTGCCGAAATATGCAAAATGAGTTTTGAATATGAAATGGCGATGTCACGACCGGAACAACGCAGATACTTTTATTTTACAACTAAAAATCCCCATTACGCTTTAACATAAAATTAATTTACATAAAATTATAAAATAAAAGAAAATTTTCCATATATAAATGGTTTAGAAGCAAACGTGCCACAAAATAGCCCAGTTTTGGTCAATCTCCAAAGTTTAATGTCAAGATCGGCGATGACGTATCAATGCAGGAGGCAACGTAAACCTAATGGAGATACCAACAGACTGCACTGCATATGGTATCGGGTTTGAATCGACGGCGCGCACCCTTTTTCCAAATATTTTTTTACAGACTCACACCTGTATCCCCGTAAGGGCGGACAGAGAAGTAATATCACACCCCCATTTCGCCAAATTATGAACTTTAGATGTCACGTAATAGAGGGCGAGCCTATTGCCGTTACCGGGCACAATTCCAGACTCCGTGCTGCTACTGAGTATTCGAAAAAACTCAGTATCCCTTTTTCCCGACCTGGGAATCGAACCCGGGACCTCCCGATCAGCAGACGCATTAGCTATTCATTGGACCACGGAAGCAGTCTGAGCATATAAATTGTCAATTATAGCTTACTCCGAGCCTCGGTAAGCGAGCAAAGTCAGCGCTGCCGCTGGAATGTAGCTCCTAAATGAATGAACCGATTTGAGTGCGGTTTTTTTAATCGGAAGCATTACACAATATACAGGCTAATTGTTGGTTCTTTTTTATGTTATGTTATGTTTATGTTACAGTTTTGCATATATGTCAAAAAGGAGATGGACAATTCGCCACCAATTCAGGATATAGAACCGTGGGTGGATTAAAAAAAAAAGATTTCGACCTTATAGGTGGTGGAAATCGAGATGGACAGCAGAAGCTGGATGATAGAGTAAAAGTGAAGAAACAACCAAAAGACGAAAAGTTTGTAGCACATATTATTATTGTTATCTATCACATTTTATTTTAATTTAAGTGTTTCTGCCCGATCCCTTCTTAGTGCACGCCGACAGTCCCAGAGGTACAGTCGAACAACTTCTCGCTCGACCACCATAAGGGTGAGAATCGCTCAGCAAGACATCGTTGCTTCCAGTGCTACTTTACACGTAAATTGACACTCGTATACAAAACCAGTTTCCCGTGTGCCTCGACTCTATGAGCGAGCCAAAGGATTTTTTTTCAAATTGGTCCAGGGCCAACTTGTTGATTGTACATACATTCCAAATTTCATCACCTTGCGTCCAATAGTTTTGGCTGTGCGTTGTCTGTCAGTCAGTCAGTAATGCAAGAGTTTTATATATTTTATACAGATTATCATATCTGCGTGGAAACGTCCAGTGCTGGACGTGGGCCTCCTCCAAAGCTCTCTACAGAGACTGATCTTGAGCCGCCCGCATTTAACCGCTTCCCGTGATCTAAACCGGATCGTCGGTCCCCTTGTAGGAGGCCTACCCCTGCTACGTCGTCTTATACCTGACTGACAATTCAGCACCTTCAGTACAAACATATAAATTAAATTGAAGCGTCGTCTATTTTCTTAAAGTACTTATAGTTTTACCTGTATGACATCCCACCATAAACCAATTTTTGCTGTCTGTTTTTGTGTTCTGTTTTTGGGTGATCTTTGGAACATCTGATCTGATTATAATAAGACTCACAGCGGAACATAGAGGAATGTGTAGACGTAGAGCAATATAATTATACGCTATGTACCAGACACCAGAACCAGTTTATTTTTTTACCACATGCACACATCACCATCTAGTCCCAAGCTAAGCAGAGCTTGTGGTATGTGTACTAGATAATGGATAAACATACTTATATTCTTTTTTTTGTAAATACATTCATATTATACATAGAAACACCCAGACCAAGACAAACATCCATGTACATGCACACAAATGTTTGACTTGAGCGGAAATGGAACCCGCAATTATTTCGGTGTCATTTGTAATTATTTCATGTTATATTAACAGTTCCCTGCGGCGTAGCCCACGTTATTATTGGTATCTCAGCCTTTTCATCCAGTAACTTTTACTTGATAAAATCGGTTATTTTGAGTTCACATGCAGACAATCGTATTATGTCTATAGATATTTTATTGTAAACCTACGGCAAGATAATAAAGACAGACAGCAAAACTTTTCCCCTTTTGGTAGAATCTTCGGGAAAAGTAAGAAAATCTAAAAATCCAAAATCTGGCTTAAATTTGAATCTAGTCAAGTTATGAGGTTCATTTTAACTGTAAAATGTGCAGTGAAAGAGATGCTATCGGTGCTTGTAACATTATTATTGCGTATCAAGCTTAGTTTAAGAGGAATATCTTTTTTTTCTAAATATCCGCTTTAAAATATGAAGATTTTCAAAAAAGTTTTTCTAAAAAACTAGAGATGCTAGCTTAATGGGGATACGAAATATTTCTTTTTATTGAATATATCTATTAGCTTCTTTAATAAAAAGACGGTGTCCGAAAAATGGTCTTCATAAAACACTGTGCATTGTGATGTATTATATCTGCTTTAAATATAACACTTATTAAAACATTCTCTTACAGAAAAAAAAAGAAGAAAACAACAGCAAAACCAAAACCACGACTCACAACAGGGTTAACTATGTCTGTAAAGCATTACTGTGACAACTTTGCTCTATACTGTTTAAGGAGCTACCAGTCAAGTATTTTATTTTCCTCATTAGATATAAGAAAACTCTCAGAGCGCTTCTACACGAAAAGAAAAGTCGCCGGGCCTGCGCAAGAATTCGTGTAGTCGCTACACACAATACATCGGCGCTGAATAACGTGGCGTCCTGCCTGAGCGGCTCACCGCGATCGCGAGTTCGTATCGGTTGGATGCGGTTTCTATGCGGTGCGGTTGGAAGCGGCGGTTCTGTCCTACGTGCACGCGAATCGTTTTATTCCATCCTGCTGCGTTCATTTGACATTAACAATTTGACATTGATAGGACAGCTTCTTTATTGGAAAATTCATATCTTAAGTATTGAATACTCAAGAATTATGGACGACAGAGAATATTCTTATTAATTATTTATTCCGACATGCCAACATTTATTTGTAAAAAATGGTGACACCGCGTCCAGTTCACGCGGCAATATCGTATGATCGCGTTCGCGTCAACTTGAGCCGCGCCGCATCGCACGTAACGTGCATTTGGTCACGTAGAACACGTCAATAGGTATCAACTGTTTGTTGTTTCCGCGCCGCGCCGCGTCGCATTGCGTTAGTATCGAGACCGCTCACGTAGGACGCCGCGTAAGAAAAATATTAAGTAAGAAAAATGTTCACGCCTAGATCCGAAATTACTTTTATCGTCTGCATGACGATTCCGTCTAATCTGAAGCAGACAAGGTGGATTATCTTAGCGTGTGCAAGCGCCCTCATAATATGAGATCCGTTGAAGAGATGCCTTCACCCATATGTTTATATCAAAGTAAATGTTGTAGGTAGTAGAGCCTTGCTGACTTCACCGTGAATGGGCCGGTTTGACTGGAGAAGTATATATTATAACTATTTCAGCATTTCGACGTTATGCAACAGTATCGATACTGTTGCCTTTCGTTCGCCGAGTGAGAGTGGTGGAGGCCTCATCACCTTTTCCACCTTCTTCGATCTGTTCCTCGTGCCCTTTTCTTTCCCGTCCGGCGGCCGGCGACGCACTTGGGACTCCTTTTCTGATGCGGGTGTTTATGGGCGGCGGTAATTGCTTACTATCTGGCAATCCGTCTGCTCGTTTGCTACCGAGGTAGCATAAAATATTATAGTAAAAAATCTAGTAATATTGAAAAGGCGTACCATCCGTTTTTCATGCTTTTAATATATTTCAATGTATTTTTAGGGTTCCGTACATCGAAAGGAAAAAACGGAACCCTTATAGGAGCACTTTGTTGTCCGTCCGTCTGTCAAGACCCTTTTTCTCAGGAATGCGTGGATGTATCAAACTGAAATTTATACTAAATACTTGAATCTACGGTTCCATAGAGCTGTAAAAAATCAAACTTCTAATCCAACGCAATCAAAAGATACAGCCGTATATGCTGCAAATTGCAGCATATTTTCAAACTCGCATTGCAATCAAAATCTAAAGGGTACTTCCCATGAACTCAGAATCTTGAAATTTGGTACGAAGCAACGCCTTATTGCACATATAAAGGAAAAATTGCGAAATCCATAAATTTTAAGTTACATCATATAAGAAAATATTTTTAATAAATTTAAAGTTACTACCCCTTTCTCTTGAACGCGTGGAGGTGTTAAATTGAAATTCATATCAAATACTCAAATATATAACACCGTTAGACTGCAACAAAATCAAACATCTATGTCAACGCAATCAAAAGAAAGAGCAATATAAGCATTTTTCAAACTCGCGACTACTCGCAAGTGAATCAAAACCTACAGGGTACTTCCTGTGAACTCAAAATCTTGAAATTTGGTACGAAGCAACTTCTTATATCATTTATAAAGGAAAAATTGCAAAAACCGTAAATTTTTAGTTACATCGTATAACAAAAATATTTTCAATGAATTTAAAGTTACTACCCCTTACTCTTGAACGCGTAGAGGTATTAAGTTGAAATTCATATCCAATACTCAAGTATATAACACCGTTAGGCTGCAACAAAATCAAGCTTATATGTCAACGCAATCAAAAGAAAGAGCGATATAAGCATATTTTCAAACTCGCGCCTACTCGCAAGTGAATCAAAACCTATAGGGTACTATCCGTGAGCTCAGAATCTTGAAATTTGGTACGAAGCAACGCCTTATAGCACACATAAAGGAAAAATTGCGAAAACCATAAATTTTAAGTTACATCATATAAGAAAATATTTTTAATAAATTTAAAGTTACTACCCCTTTCTCTTGAACGCGTGGAGGTGTTAAATTGAAATTCATATCAAATACTCAAATATATAACACCGTTAGGCTGCAACAAAATCAAACATCTATGTCAACGCAATCAAAAGAAAGAGCAATATAAGCATATTTTCAAACTCGCGACTACTCGCAAGTGAATCAAAACCTACAGGGTACTTCCCGTGAACTCAAAATCTTGAAATTGGGTACGAAGCAACTTCTTATATCATTTATAAAGGAAAAATTGCAAAAACCGTAATTTTTTAGTTACATCGTATAACAAAAATATTTTTAATGAATTTAAAGTTACGAGTACTACCCCTTACTCTTGAACGCGTAGAGGTATTAAGTTGAAATTCATAGCAAATACTCAGGTATATAACACCGTTAGGCTGTAACAAAATCAAACTTCTATGTCTTCGCAATCAAAAGAAAGAGCAATATAATCATATTTTCAAACTCGCGACTACTCGCAAGGGAATCAAAACCTACAGGGTACTTCCCGTGAACTCAAAATCTTGAAATTTGCTGAGGACCGTGTGCTGTGGTGCGTGTTGGGAGAGGCCTATGTCCAGCAGTGGACTGCGATAGGCTGATTGAGATTGAGATTTCAAATAATTACATAGTCTTCAAACCTTTTTGCTAATTATTCTGTACTTTATAAGTATTTTTGTAACAGATTTCTAATAGTCACTAAAAACTTTGTAAATCAATACTTTGATAAAAAATCTTACCATCATTCATCAGCAGACTTTTGCAAGGTTGCTGCCAGGCTGGTATAGGTACTTAAGTTATATTATAAAATAAGCGATATATGTTAATATAAAATAAAGGATGACTGATTACAAACGACAAAGACCCCTTTTTCTTTAATTTATGCTCCTCCAGCTTTCCATACTGTAATGTAATGGATTTCATTTGGCAATAAAAATACCATAACTATGACTGGTGAACTTTTACTTATATATCTACAAGTTTGTACGGAACCCTCGGTGCGCGAGTCCGACTCGCACTTGACCGGTTTTTTTTATTTTAGATTCTATATGAAATATTTTTCATCCATTAAACTTATGGGTGTAGGTTACTTCTTCTACAGCTGATATTAGACTACATATCACACTCATAGATTTTTGTTGCTTCTTTTACACATAGCGGGTGATAGCCCATAAAATTTGCCCCTACATACAAATTTGGCTAAATTTGCATGAAAGGATGATTTTTAGGGGGCGTATGGGCCTCACCCACACAGCGACAATGCAAGCTAAACAATAGCTGTATGATTTTTATACTTATTTCCTACGCCATAAAAACGAAAATGTGTCTAGCTTGACGTTTTGGCGTGTGTACAAGTGGACGTGTTCTCAAAGAATGTACCTACTTAAGAAGTTAAAAGTCTTTGTACTGGTGGGTTTTGTTTTACAAGCGAAACTGCTAAAGTGGAAGCTTTTCCCCTCCAAGTCTTTTTTGCTGTACATTCTTTGTTTGGATTTGTAATTCATTGCTTTGACTTATATGATACTAGAAAATATGACAATGGCTTTGTATTTAAACAAAGACTATCGCTCACCATCATGTAGACAACGGGACTTTAGGCTGAATTCACATTGGGCGTGCGCGTTCCTCGAACGCGCGCCTGGCATGTACCTGACGTGCGCTTGGCGTTCACTCTTTACTACAAATTGAACGTTAGGAGCACGCCGAACAAACGCCGGGAGCGCGCCGAATGTACGCCGGCCGAACTCCACGCGCATGCTCGAGGAGTGCGCATGTGCAATGTGAGAGAAGCCTTAACAGGTCTTAGTCTTTCTTCGTTTCCGTGTGAATGTGTGGTCTACTCTGGTGTCGGAGTCTGAAGACCGCCCGAAGAGCTTCGACATAGCCTAGTTAGGCCATAATGTCGAAGGTCTGCGGAAGGTCAAACAAGTATCGTTATTCTAGTCCTCAGACAAGAACTGGCACCGACAGCTGTACGTGCCCTCTAAAGCACGGTAGCGCTTAGATATAAATGCCACACGCGGTCACCCACCCATGTTGTGAATTTTGCGGACAAGTTATTAAACGCATGATTTTTCTCTTATAGAACTGGCAGACTTTGTGCAAGGACGAGTTATTACAATTACATGACAATGAGAAACTATTGCATGATGGATTATATAAATTGTTGCGAAATGTATGAAGGTAAGCCGGCATCCAGGTTCATACTACCAAATGGCCCTTCTTTGTGTTCGTTTACTGAATATTTATTAAATTCTCCGTGATACAGGATTTATTCCTAGGGTTGGGTAGGGAAGTCAACTTCAGCCTAATTAGGTTTGGTTGAAAATCTTCTAAACCATTTGTTCGTAAATTTAAAGATGACTTTTGTCAAGGTGAAACCTATATAATGAATTATTTTTTAAGTTGGGCCATAAAAGTAGTGAATATACTCATCAAAGCCAGAACCATCAGATTCTGGTCTATAAATATAATATCAATAAGGCTGTTTTTAGTCTTACGCTGACGGCACGCGCACCGTCAGCGCTGATAGCCGAGATATATGAACTTCTAGGAAGCGTTTTTGAATGACGCGTAGCTATCAGCGCGCACGGTGGTCAGCGCTGATAGCTACGCAGCCGTACGCGTCGCGCGTCAGCCCCGCGTAGCTGTCGGCGCTGACGATCGCTCGAGCGCCTCTGCTTTCAGTGAGCGTTTTAGTGTCGAGCGGAGTGGATGACATCAGCGCGTACAGTAATGGCGAATCGCGAAGTGGATACAGGTCGAGTTATCGATGAGTCGTTCAATCGGTGTTATAGGCAGTATAGGAACAGTTTATACTGTATCTTTGCCAGTAATTCGTCAAAAGTTCTATTTGACATTCGAAAGTAATTAAAGAATTTACTTTTGTCAGCCCTCAAAGTACTATAAAACAAGACAAATTCTCCTGCAACGGCTCTCCGCTCAATCAATGGATGAACATGGAGTCTTCGTCGTCGCCAATTTTTATTTTTTTTGGGATAGATAGTACAAAGCTGCAATAATTAATACACTCCAAATTTTGATCGTTGACTGTACAGTAAGGCGGTCAGTACGATACTAAAACGAGCCACGCTGAGCCTCAGCGCTGACAAACTACGCGCTGAGCTATGAGCGCTGACGGTCAGCGTGAGACTAAAATCAGCCTAACGAACGTTTTTCGTAACTCGATGATGATGAAAAAGATGCAATGGCATCGATATAATGAGTTTGGTCCCGCTCTCCACATTAAACCTACGCGTAACATCTCAAGCATAAATATTGCTTGGCTGGAGGGGTTGGGTGACTGTTATCTGTCTGAACGTATAAACGTTCAGACAGATAACAGTCGGTATACCTACTTTATAGTAGGTATACCTGACAGAACTTACTGCCAGAACTATTGGGCGCAAGAAGCTGAAGTTTGGCATGTATGGGCACAAAATTGGGATAGCCCAAAATTCGCAAGGGATTGGGAAGAAACAGTTAAATAAAAAAATACCCGGCTTTCTAACGTTATTTACTTATTTATCTATGTATGTATAAAAATAAAAAGGCTATGTTTATTTTCTCACAGTATGGCAAATAGTTCACATGGGAGAATGTTTTTCGCTCAAGTTAAACGATGAACTAATTCGTAAGTATATTACATATTTACTTTCTGAAGACTATTGGCGTCTAAGTATGTGACAATACACGTAAAGTTGATATAATTCTTATGCCATGCCAGCATTGTAGTCAAAGTGCCTATAGTTGGAGAATATTTTTTTTACCGACGAATATCGATGTAAAGTAAAACAGTAGTTACAGAGGCAATTAAACAAATGACCAAATCGCTCGATTCCATTCTTTTCTGTTCTCCTTAGACAGAAACCAAAAAGTGGAATTCTGAGAATTGTAAGTCTATATTATGCTGGATCACAAGCATCGCTTGGATTCGCTACTCCAAATTGGTCTGTATAAAAAGCCTTGTTGGAGGCCTATGTCCATTATTTGATGTGTTCCGAAACTTATAATGGTGATGAATTTATACTGCATGCAGTTTCATAGAGGAATATGCATTTCGCACAACGACGGATTATGAATGTCTGCTCGTTCATTCACGTATTTTCCAGTGAACTGAAATCACTCATTTTGACGTTTTGGTGGATTTTTCTCTGTACTGGCAATTTTAGTAGTTGCTTTTTACTATTATTGAATTATCAACTTATTTTTATTATTTATTAGCTTGTGGCATCCACTGCAGGGCAAAGGCCTCCCCATTAATCTTCCACGTATCTGTCCCTCTTGGAATCCATCCTTCTTGATAATGTTTTATGTCTCGTAAATACTTGGATGGATTTTTTCAACAAAAGGATTCAAACGCCTTATACAAATGGTTGAAATAAACTGATAATAACATACGCCAATCGGGATCAAGAGCCGAACTGTTTCTGGTGGATACAACATCGATATCTTCTTTCTCTTAGCGTTATCCCAGTTTCAATCTGGGGTCCGCTTGCTAGTCTAACCGGATTTGGCTGAATATTAGCTTTTCCACAGAGCGACTGCCTGTCTGACCTCCGCAACCCGAAGGGATAGCGATATTCCATGGTTTAGACTAGTGTCAGTTGATTAAGAAGGTACTGACTCCCTGTAACGACTGTCAAAGATCTTCATGACAACCGGGACCGACGGCTTAACGTGCTCTCCGAGGCACGGGACAAGCGATTATTAACAATTCAATACGCACATAACTCCGAAAAGTCATGGTGCGTGCCGTGGATTCGAACCCGACACCCTCTGCATGGCAGTCTGTTGGTATATCCACTCGGCTATCGCTGCCTGGATACAACATCGATATAATGAACAAAAATATGCCGGTAATATATCCGGGATTTTGGTCAGCTACCACGTAAGCTGGATTTTTAGCTTTTTCTGGAAAACCGTCAATTATTCAAAAGCTATGTTTGAGGTTTTGAGTATTATCAATGTACTTATTTTTTCAGCATATTCTTACAAAACAGATTCGTTTTTAGATGGTTATTACTGGCAAGACGGTACTCTTGCGTAACAGCAATATATACTAAGTTCATGCAGAAGACAGCGTCAACAGTTCCATTTGAAGAAAACTTGGTCAGCAGATAATCTTATAATACAAGCATTTATATTTTGCCACAAATAATGATGTCAATATAATCTATATTTTCTTGATGGCGTTGGTTTGACGATATCAAGAAAACATCAGGAGTGAAATGGATTCAATTCGCCTAAAGCCCTGAGAAGTGGCATTGACTGAACAAGAGAGAAGAAAAACCAATATATTAAAACAAAGAGCACTAGGGGCTACTAATTGAATTGATTATTATATAGGTTCATCAAAAGTGACTCCAATTCCAAAAAGTGACTGGATGAAACAGGTACTGACTAGTTCGTTTGTATGAGTAAAGTGAAGCAATCTGACTGGAGTTAAGATGACGAATAGCAATTATGCGACGGTTGCTGATTTTAAATAAAGGATGCTATAAGACCATAACTATGAAATAACTATTAAATATGGTTTTCTAGGTTTTATACTATTTTATTGTTTCTTTTTTATCTCGTGCTGTAAGATCCTTATACACTAACACGATTTGCCTACAGGGACAGCCGTTCCAGATGTAACCAGTGTCACTATAACATATGAGTATAAAAATAACTGCTTCGATACTTGGATAGTTCAATTGTTGCTGGAGCAACTCTATAGAAAAATCAATACAATGGACTCACGTGGTTGGGTAGCCGCACAGTTGGTGTTGTAGTTTAATCGGCCGCCTCTCAACCTGACACTTCGATGCGTATTGCAGGTTCGATTCTCACACGAGACTACACTTTGTGTGATCCATGAATTGTTGTTTCAAGGCTGGGTGTTCATTGTGTCCATTGATTGTATATTTGTAAAGGTCCGCGACAGAATTTAAGTACGCCTAGTGCAGGAGACGTCTTTACAAAAAATCTGGTGCTACATGATCCAATTCTTTAGGTGTGATCCGCATTAACAAAACATCAATCCTAGTAATTCGCAGAAGCAAAGAATGCTTATGTAATAGATATCCACATACGTTATGTTCGGCACAGAGATAGATTGCCTCCTCAGCCTTGAATAAATTTAAACTTATTTTTGACCGTTCGATACTACATTTTGCATGAATTCTGAGACAAGCATGGATAATAGTATAGTCGTTGTAGAGCCATAGTCCTATAGCGAGATTGTAAGGTAGCGATAGCCCGGTAGAGATCAAGAAACTGTTACATAGTGATGGTTCAAACCTGGGACGCTCCAAAATATTCTTATAAGCCTTATGAAATCTACAATCCCGAACTTAGTCAGCATGGTGGACTAAATACCTTAAAAGTCCAGTGCCCAGCAGTGGCTGTGGTAGTTTATATATAGTGCTGTCAGCTTATGATGAGAGTCAAATTATTATTAGTTTAAACTCTGTGTGCCCTCCAGCACGTTAGTATTTGACGTTCATTGATAATGTCTAAAAGAATCGCAGTTCTGTATTGGTGTAATACAAACATTTGATATAATCTGTGACTGATGAAGCCGGCAAAATAGTAAAGAAGAAGAAGAAGCAACAGTAAAGAACGTTATATGTGGAAGAGGTTCTGCGGAAAAGCTAATAATATTTTGTCTATGGTAAGATCAGTTTCCAACCCCCAGGTGCCAAGGCGACCTGATGCTACCATTATGAAAGCAGATGTGACCCTGTCGGGGACACAGCGCTGCATACGATAGTGGAATGCTCCGCTTGGGCATCGCAGCGCTGTGACCTGGTCGCGGCAACTGGTAGGGACACCTTCTTGCTCCCAACTCTTTTTTTGGTGGAAACCAAACAATTTACGGGCCCTCTAGACTGGGCCCTTAAAGGGCTCAAACTAGGTAGAGTGTGGTGACTCCCCGACGAGAAGCGCTGGTACTATCCACTAAAACCACCATGGTTTTCCTCTATCCGATCCCAGTGAATGGCGGGGTCACGGGAACTGCTTCCACGATTGGTTCCAACCCTGGTTCTGTCATGGTTCGAAGCTCGTAGTCTTAAACGCCGCTGTCTCCTTTTTTATGGCAGTCATGCAAACAAGGAGACGATGAAGCAAGGGATATCTTCTTTCACCGGCTTTTGAGCAGCGACTGTTCGAATAGTAAATACAATCAATTGATTTTGCGATAGGAATTAACGAATCAAATGCACACTCGATTAATTTTTTAATAATAATGTGATATTAATGTCAAACGTATAGACGTACGAGTCAATTCAATTGAATGACATCTACTCATGTCCGAAGCAACGTTAAATTTCAGCTTTTTTCAATTAAAAGTTCCGAACTGCTATGTGTATAATATTAAATGTTTTTATCTTTACTCTAGGTATGTATTTATATTAAACACTAGACCGCGGCTCCCCCAGCATAAGGTTATTAGCCTCATAAGTTTGGCTGTGCATTGCCTGTTAGTCAGTCAGTAACGCAATTATTTTATATAGGTAATATTGATGATGATTGCTTGAAAAAGTGCCCAGCAGTGGGATAACAAAGGTTAATAAAAATATTTTAATTATAAACTAGCTTGTATAAGTATTTTTTTTAAACTCATGTTCATGTAATAATATTCTATAGATAAAGATAAAACAATAATTGGCTGGATCGCACCACATGACTAGCTGAATTCTCTCTCAAGTTTTATTGAAAAGTGTTTTTTTTACTGTAAGTGATTTTCATAATTAAGTTTCGAGGTTTTAATGCAACCGGGATCTCTTATAATGCTCATATGACCTGCATTTCTTCCTTAACTAACAGTAGAAGTACCTACTACTGCTACCTGTGCATAGTACCTATTATAAAATATACTTTTTTATGTTCCAGCATTATACGAGTACAATTGTCAAAAACATGTGACATTTAAACAGAGTCGTCCTAAAGCAACGCTGGCCAATAGGCCGTTTTTTACTCCAGGGCCAGGCCAAGCGGGCAAAGACCCATATGCTCATCTGCCTGATTTTAAGTCAAAGCCAAACCTGACCACACTTCATCCATTTCTAAGGTTAATTTAAGTCAATACACAGGTTTTCATAGTCTGAAGACGTAAAACTTGACATTGAAACCCGTACGCGTCTGATCAGCGTGGTACAGTAGGCCAAATCTTATTAAACCACAGTGCTACTGCAAATCTGACCAGATTGGGGACATCCTAAAAAAGAACAGGTCAGAAGTACCCTAAACAGAAGAGCATGCATGAGAAACTTGATGGGAGTGAATTAAGCAAGAGAGGTATGTCAGGATCGTTGCAAATGGCGTTCCGTAGTCTCTGTCTACCCCTCCGGGAAACAGGCGTGAGTCTATGTATGTATGTATGTTACTGTGAAGCACACTAGGAGACTCTGAAACCCAGCAGTGGAATTCGAAAGGCTGTTGGCATTTATTGGTGGGGTTTAAAAATATTTGTGGGAACAAGTATGTCACGGTAGACCTCGTAAGACTTTCAACGACCAATTTGGGAACAATTTTCAACCCATTCACGCCGGGTTAAAGTCACCTGTCGTACTAGGAATAAATTCTGATTCGCCATTCTTGTTTCGCTTCACGTAGATAGACTATAGGTTAAATAAATTCAATGTGTGACCACATATGAGAATCGCTGCCGATTGCAGTCGTTTGCAGAGCAATTGATGAAGTTAGACAGTCATGAGTCGTATTCTCCATTTATACTTTGAATATTAGCGCACCAGTCGCGCACAATCTGTCTTGAACCACAGACACGCGAAGCTGCGAGTGCTCGAGTGCACAAAAATTTATATGTTAACTGTGCAATCATCTTCCTAAGTGAGATAACCCAGTCTGAACCCAGGGTTCGCTTTCTAGTCTAACCGTATTTGACTGAATATTAGCTTTTCCACAGAGCGACTGTCTGTCTAATCTCCACAACCCAAAGGAATATAGCTATATTCCATGGTTTAGACTAATGTCAGTTTACTCATAGGTACCTACTGAATCCCTATAACGGCTCAAAGATCTTCATGACATCCGGGACCGACGGCTTAACGTGCTCTCCGAGGCATGGGGAAAGCGCTAATTTCCAATTTAATACGCGTATAACTCCGAAAAGTCATTGGTGTGCGCCGTGGATTTGAATCCTATACCCTCTGCATGGCAGTCTGTTGGTATCTCCACTAGGCTATCGCTGCTTAATATGAATATAACCTATTATTTACGTTTTGAATTCATTTCTTTAAGGTCTACAACAAAGATTATTTACTATCGGTCGTTGCCTGATTATATTTCGACACACGATTATTGTGATTACATTGCCGTGTTATGCCTACAAGCTCACAAGTAAGTATCTACGTATTTCCCATTAATTATTTATTTAATACAACTGCTTACCACACTTAGTGTCTAAACACACTATGTCGAAGGTACGCGACCGAAGTTCCGCGCCTGATTTTACGTTCCAATGTATTCGGCTGATATGACATACCATAAGGGCTGAACTTACGCTCATGCTACGAACTACACTTGTGCTCTACTACTAGAAAAGTTGCCGCTGAACTTACGTCCGACCGAAGTAAGCTGTAAGCTTTAACGCAACGTTATTTCGGTATAATGTGTCGTAATCAGTCAGGCGTAATCATGTTGAACTTCGGTCGCGTACCTTCGGCATAGTGTGTTTAGACACTTACAGCTGCCAAAAACGTGTAGTATATAATATACTAACGGCCGGTTTCCCCACTTATGGTTAGATCAAATCTTCGAGATAAATTCATAATTGGAAGGAACTTTGTATGAACTATATAGCAAATTAAATTAACAGTTAATAAAATCAGACACCGGAGATACTGCAGCAAACTTAATCTTCTTTGTTTAGGGCCAGCTATATAGGTGCCACAAATATCGATTAAAATAGAAGGACACACAAGGGACACGAATCGATTAAAATAACTAGACAGACTATACCTATACAGTTATAAAATGACTGCCTCCGTGGTCCTGTAAATAGCGTATGCGACTGCTGATCGGAGGTCCCGGGTTCGATTCCCGGATCGGGCAAAAGTGTTACTGGGTTTTTTCCGAAAACTCAGTAGCAGCCCGGAGACTGGTGATGTGCCCGGTAACGGCCAAAGGCTCGCCCCCTATGCGCGTGGTATCTCAAAATTCATATCGAAATGTGGGTGTAATATTTACACCTTTGCCTACCCCTTCGGAGATACAGGAGTGAGACTATAAAAAAAAATAAAAAAAAGTCATAAAATGAAGTCTCCCTTTCGTTCTGTCTGCCTGTATGAACGCGATATACTCAAAACATACCCTACGAAATTGCATACGGGTTTCACCCTTATATAGTGTGATTCCCTCAGAAGGTTTAGGTGTATAATAATTAACGCGGGCGGAACCGCGAGGAAATTCTAGCCGTAAGGTTGGTTTCAATCGAGATCTCTGGATAGTTACCTATTATTCTCCAGATAAAAAAAATAGAACAGTATCTGTAAAAATAATATAAAGATTACAACGAATGCAAGAATGGCCTCGCTTTATCAGTCTGCTTTTCGCTCCATTTTTCGCCGCACAGTCCTATGACGAGTGCGGTCACCACACTAGACTATATTATATATAATTAAAGATAGATAGATAAAAATATACCACCCTATATCATCACATGGGTGTCGTAAGAGCCGACAGAGGGAGCATATTATTCAGAGAACAGTACTCTAAGTGAAGAAAAATTTGATACGAACCCTTTACCAACCCGTTTGGCCAGCGTGGTATAGTAGGCCAATTCCTTCTTTCGAAGGAGAGGCCTAGTCCAGCAGTGGACTGTTAAAGGCTGATGATGAGATAAAGACTTTGCTTGCCCCCGCCGGGCCGTGGTAAACGTGGCAGACCTAAGAAATGCTAGCTTGATGTCGTGAGATCTGATATGCGTGCCAATCGACTCCCTACCAGAGATACCGAAGACTGGGGGAAGTGGAGAAGATTAAGCGGAAAGGCAGACCCCAAGACCAAGACGTCCAAGACGGAGGTCTTGGGGCAAGACAGTTATAAATTATAGTGTGATTTGATACCGTCACCGTAGCCAAGTTTCGGGAACAGAAAATCTGTATCACCGACACGATGAAGAAGAAATGTGATTCACAAATCATTTTGAGTTTGAGTGTTCTTTGAGTTCGTTATAGGTTTGTGAAATCCTTCACGACAAGGATTTAATCGTGAGGGCCGGCTCGAATCATAAAAAAGTGTTCTTTTTCCTATATAATTTTCTATAATATTATCTATGCTAAATATTAAAAAATCAAAGGAAAATAATTATTGTCATAATAAATATTATAGTATTGAACTCTTCTTACAGGACTGGCAGAATTTGTGCAAAGACTCTCTACTATAATTATCTGACGTTCCAAAATTATTGTAATTTGGAATACGTAAATTGTATGGAAGGAGTTGATTGTGAGTATCGTCATACATTTTTATTTAAGTAGAATCGCGTTAATGAACTATCAAATTGATATCCGAGCTATATTACTCCCAAATATCATAGGTAGCCTTAGCACTGATTCAGTTGCGATCCAGGGATCGCATGAACACTCTGGATGACATGAACACTTTAATAACCAGATTTGACAGAAAATAAATTTAAGGTGATTCTATTTAGTACCGTCTCAAAATTTATTCGAACCCTAGCTTAATTGGCAGATCTTTTGTCTGGAAGATACAATATCTCTATAATACCACATTAAAAGGCAACAAGTTCATGGCAGTCCAGTCAAAATAGACATTTGACTTAGCCATAATTCACATAGAGCTGAAAATTGGCTGAGACGTTAAATACATCATTATAAATAAAATGTCAAAAATCCCCATTGATCCTACTTCATACGATCCTACACAAAAATAAAATAGTTTTTTTTTAATCAAGATCAAACATACAAAATGTGGGATTTTAAATTTTTGTCGAAACGGTGAATTTTATCACGAAAATAGGTCAGACAAAGTTGTAGATCACACAATTTTGTACAAAAATGGTCCAAACACTTTTTCTCGTACGATTCAGAATTCGTGAGATATCGCGGCTTTAACAATTACACGATTGATATTTTACATAACATATTATGTAAAATATCAATTGTGTAACTTCTGCTATTGATTGAAAAAATGTTAAAGTTATATTGGTAAAGATCAAAGTGAAATACTACAATTACAGATAGCGGAAGCCTAGTGGAGATACCAAAGGACTGCTATGCAGAGGGTATCGGGTTCGAATCCACGGCGCGCACCACTGACTTTTCGAAGTTATGTGCGTATTAAATTGTTAATTATCGCTTGCCCCGTTACAAGTGTTGAACAATAAAACAATACAGTTGTCTTGTCTGCCTCCAACATTTGCTTCTGCCTTTTAAATATTAAATTAAATACAACAGATGAAATATGAAGAGACAATTGCTGCATCCCCTTTCTTAGAACAGAGAACAGAAATTCTGCAAGAAGAAGAAAATTAAGATAAATAATTGTGGAATTAGAATTAGACAATTATCTATTATAATAACATTTAGAAGAAAACAACCTATTCCACTTAGATCATCATCATCATCGTCCTAGCGTTATCCCAGTTGCATCCAAGACTTACACGCCTTGGAGCCTGGGGTCCGCTTGTCTACTAGTATAACCAGAATTGACAGAATATTTGCTTTTTCACAGAGCGACTGCCGTCTGACCTCCGCGACCCGAAGGGATAGCGATATTACATGGCTTAGACCAGTATCAGTTTATTTGAGGGTACTGACCCAGTAATGTATTATCCCTCTAACGACTGTCAAACATCTTCATGACAGCCGAAACCGACGGTTTAGTCGTACGAGAAAAATAAGTGTCTGGATCATTTTTGTACTAAATTGTCTACAACTTTGT
This sequence comes from Euclidia mi, assembly GCA_944739405.2. Classification (NCBI taxonomy): domain Eukaryota; kingdom Metazoa; phylum Arthropoda; class Insecta; order Lepidoptera; family Erebidae; genus Euclidia; species Euclidia mi. The sequence continues at coordinate 21,564,416 of OX123203.2, forward strand.
CCGACCTATTTTCACGATTAAATTCACAGTTTCCGAGAAAAATGGAAAAATCTTTAATAATTTACGTTTGACCTTGGATAAAAAAAATGCAGAAGTAGGAACGAAGGGGATTTGTTACATTTTATTTATAATTATTTATTTAACGTCTCTGCCAATTTTCAGCTCTATGCGAATTATGGCTTGATTATGACTTATTTTTGTATATTTTGACTGGACAATGATGTAAGTAACGGACTGCCGAGACAATGGTCTCGGGTTCGATTCCCAGGTACCCCAGGGACCTCGCGTAATAATGTACCCGGTAGATGGCAAAAGACTCGCCCCCTATTACATTGAGACCGAAACATAACTGGTGTAGTGTGGGTGTGTAATACATCCCTGCCTGCCCATTCGGGGATTAAGGCGTGAAGTTATGTTATGTTTGTCTACATATCAGTCATTAGATGTCTACTACTGGATGTAGGCCTCCTAAAAGGCTCTCCACTCAGGTCAATCTAGTGTAAGTTTCACAGTGAATCATAACCCTTAGGAGTATGACAAACGACGGGCGTTCTTGTGTCAATTATGGGTGAATACTTTTAAACCACGCCGAAATATCTAAGAAAATATAACGTCTTTTGCCTAAATTTTCAAATATTTACGAGATATAGAACCGTTGCGTTAATATTATTTCAATGTTACTTCAAAGAATAGTTGTTACTGATTTTAAACTTTTAATCGTTACATTACAGTGTGGCAAATAGTTCATACGGGTGACTGTTACTACATGAAAGATTTAGGAAGGGAGTATATGCGTGAGTATATATTTTTCTGTATTGTATAAGTTATCTTGTACAGCTACGGCCGCATTGTGCTTTTTTTATTTTACTCCGTCGGCCCCATTTCTTGGTAATTTCAGGAATCGCTTCCTTAGTGCAAATTCCCCACATTGCTCATGGGATATAAATGAATGTTATAAATGTCAGCCTAAAGATGTCTACTGCTGGACATAGGCCTCCCCCAAGGTTCTTTACACAGACCGATTTTGAGCCGTCCAAATCCAACCGCTTCCCGCTATCTTAACCAGGGCCCTGTTTTATAAAGCTGACAATGCGACAAGTCCGACATACCAAAAAGTGACAATTTGACAATTTGTCTGTTTAATAAAACTTGCAAGCGACAAAATTGTCATGGTGGAAAATTCACAAATATGTTGGATTGTCGCGACAACCCGACATTTTTCTGTTTAATAAAACTTTTTAAACGACAGGTGACAGGTGACAATATGTCGTGAAAAACTTGTCAAATCTGCTTTATTAAACAGAAAATTGTCATGACATATTGACATATTTGTAGAATTGTCCGACAATTCTGACAGGAGCTTGTACCCTCTGTCGCGAAATCTAATATTTGCAAATATGTCAAAAGTTGACATAATTGTCACGACTCCGAATCCGACAATTGTCAAAAATATGTTGACCGTGGTTTTCTGGCATAATATGTCGAGTTTTTTTAAACGCTTTTTTACATGACAAATATTACAAGATTTCATCTGTCGATTTTTGACATATTTGTCACTTTTATTAAACAGCTTTAGCGCGACAATCTACAATTTTGTCTTTTTTTGACATATTTGTCTAATTGTCAGCTTTATTTAACAGAGCCCAGATCGTCGGTCTACCTTGCGGGAGGCCTACCCCTGCTGCGTCGTCCGGTACGTGGTCGTCCAGTACATGAACGTTATATGTATTATTAAAACCATAGCAAACAGATATTCAACCATATTTTGGTAGACTTGCACTAGCAGACCTCTTGCTCCAATGCAGTGCAAAGCAATTGGGAATTCTCTCTCTTGTATTGTGTTTGTTTTTTTTTAATAAAAATTATACGTACTAATCTTTTTTGGTAGAAACTCTTTGAGTGCGATCTCGAGTTGAAACTGGGTTGAGTTTTAACAAGTGAATCTTGTCACTTGTTAAAAAGGGTATGTTGCACTGACGGCAGAGGTGTGTAAATCTCTACTCTAGAAACGTTCGGGTGCAGGACATCGGAGTAGATTCAGGGAGTACACTATAATCACTGCGGTGTCCTCAACGTTCAGTTGTTGGCATGGACTCAGCATACCTACTTTACTTCGATCGTGTCGGGAAAATAATACTTACCTACTTTTTGATGCAGAGGTATGCATCACTATGTCCCCTATGAACGAGATGTGGGTTTGTTAGTAGGATCATATTTTTTGGACCACGTGTAGTGTTGGTCCATTTAGACCCATTCTAAAGGAATGGGGCTAGTTTTGCTCTGTTATACGTAGTGTAAAGTCGTAATATAATTGAATTGCACACTAAGGGCCTTTAAATACATTTGCACGTTTGGCTAGCAATAAATGGAGTAGCAAATATATATAGTTTTTTATTTTATTTCGCAGATTACGGCTACGTCGACGATTTCCACTTGGATCAATATTATGTGCTAGATGATTGGTGAGCTGAAGCTGTGGGAACATGGATGGTTGTGAATTTGGTGAATGATTTAACGGTCTACCGCTCAGCTAACTTGCTCAGCTTTGATAGATATATAGCATTTATATAAGCCGTTGCATTGGAATGTTCATATTACAATTTATAATTTTATAAAGAATGCAAGTCGTGTAATTTAGACACTACTTTGTAAAACTTATATTGGAGAAGTGGCTGATGACGCTTACAGTTTTGTCACAATGGGGTTGATCCGAATAATCGGCCACGATTACTTTGCCTGGTATTATTACTACACAAGATTGTTAAGGTGAAAAATAACTGGCTGTTATTACTGTGGTGAATGCGACACTGTTTGTCATGAACCCCGTTGATGCATCAGGAGAAAAACAGAACAGTCTAGAAGCTTTTACGGTCTGGTGCCTGAACATAGTAGTATGATCAGTTGACAAAATTGACCATTGGGTCAAAATAATTATTGAACATTCCATGAACGCACCAAACATCTTGCTGCAATCATTCACATAGAAAGAGCTCTGACAAGGCGCTGTCGTCGTTGAAAGATTTTACTAAAATAAATAGTTTAGAAAGCGGCCATTGGTCTCCAAGAAAGTATTGGATGCAACAAATAAAAAAACAAGTACAAAATAAAATAACACTATAAATAAATTAAAATTACTTACTAGTACATAACTTTTTTTGAAACAAGTTTTTACATAAAATAATCAAAGTACTAGTCAAACGAAACGAATAAAAATAGCACAAAATTGATGGGGTTTTGCCGTGTCATTGCGTAGTGCCTTTGGCCACCTTCCTTCTGGCTCCGTCATCAGATCAGCGTCACGCGATTTACACATAATGCTTTTCAGCTTAATATAAAAGCAGCAAGATTTCATTAGAGACACCGGCACAGGTGTAAGTTAACAAAAGCCTGTAATAAAAAAAGCTTTTAATAGTATTACAAGCTTTTACCCGCGGCTTCGCTCGCGTAAATGCGGGGTTCTCTAGTGACAGTAAGTACATATATCATCTATGTTCGGGGTAACACAAATCTCCGCTATTGGGCGGTTGGGCGATTGGGCGGATATTTTCATAATATTGTCGTTTTAACTGCTTTTTTGTTCATCTGAGGTTAATTGTTTCATAGAAATATAACTGCAAAAAGTATTTACACATACAAACTACTTAGTACTGAGACTTAGTAGTACTCAAAATGTTATCCAGTATCAGTGACGTTACGCTAGAGTGGCCAATACGGCGACTGCGATTTGTCTGTCAGAACCATTAGAATTTAACAAAATACTCGACAACCCGAATTTTGAGGATATAATTATGTTGTCGACTCGAAATCTTTATTTTTTAATGTTTTATTATTCAGGTAAGGTTTCGGTCGAGTCTACCGTACCCCTTGAAGAAATTATTAATATAGATTTGACACTGCGATGGCAGCGCAGTCGGTCGGTTCCAATATGAAACATTCCAAAATCAACAAGTACTTGCAAATTAAAAATTTACTAAAGAAACATTTGCCAGTGGACTAAATTGTGAATCTAAGCCATTCTCAAGTCGCCTTGAACACACACAAAAAATTTCATAAAAATCGGTTCAGTCGTTTAGTTTAGTTCAGTGACATAGGTGCACACGCACACAAGAAATATATATATAAAGATTATGTTTCTCGTTATCACGGGTGTTGTTCTAATTTTTACGTTAAAACAATACGCGGCGCTTTCGGAGGCTTACACGGAGACATAGGTCCAACGTGCAGAGGCCCTTAGAGAGTTTTAATCTAAAATGAGATAGGACACATGCTGCGGGGCCCCCACGACTGCACTACTGAGAACAGCCATGGACTAACCGCAGCATGTGTAGGACTATTGCTATGATGTAGAGTCTAATTTAATTGGGTTATGGGGATGGGTGTTAAATGTACTGGTAGGTAATACATCAACGTTGCATGACTAGCATAAAAACAATTTTATAATAACCTCCATTAATGCACTACTTTTATCGTTTAAGTTGCCTCACTAAATATAACAAGCGAACCGTAATGTACTACTCGTTCATGGCTTTTAAGCCGCTCATGATGTAATATATGAAAATTAGTTTAATTAGTTTGTGCCGCGTAATTGTGGTTAGTATGAAAATAAATGTGAGGGGCTCTGTTTATGTCAAGTAGTGTGAAACTGAAGGAGCGTTGTTTGTAGCGTTTTATACTATATGTTATAGGTACTTACATCAATAAATCAATCAGCCTATTGAAGTCCACTGCTGGACATAGGCCTCTCCCAACATGCGCCACAATGACTGGTCCTCGGCCTTGCGCATCCAGCCCACTCAAGTCACCTTTTTTAGGTCGTCGGACCACCTAGTCGGGCGTACGTACATACATATGGAATACTAGCTCGTGCCCGCCGCTTCGCGCGCGTTAAATTCGGGGTAACACAAATCTACTTTCAGTCGCAAGTTGTGTGAAGACACTTCTGATTATTCTATAGACTTCAGGAACTCTACGGGGTACGAAGTAACTCGATCTATATCTATGACATTATCTACCGAACTGAGCTCTTTGCGGAAAGATACATAATGACATCACCTTGCATAGCCATGTTCCAATACATAGCCAATGCATATCTATAACCACTTTCGCATTTATAATATTAGTAGAGAATATCATTTCAGCCGTTTAAGCGTGGTATATAATTATTAGTTTATATGCGAACAATGTAATCACCGTGAACAATATGACATTATGTACGATGTGACAGTACTTACTGACAGATAGCACATGAGTGGCACTCAATTATTACAGGCGCATACGTTTTTACTTCCAAGAGGGAAATTTGTGCCGTACAAACTTCTACCCTCCCTATTATCCTTCCCAGTTTAATTTTTGCAACTTATGGTAGCCTATGTCCATCTCCATGGTCCAATATATTTCTATATTATTTGTTTTCTTTTTTGACATCAAACCCTGTACCCATCCGTCTTCACAGCGTTATAAGCCAAATGTTTCTTATAGACTCAGTGCATTGGAAGCAAATCAAGAGAGGCCTATGTTCAGCTGCGGATTGAGATAGTATGTTATGTACCTATAGTATGCATAAATATACTATCTAACGGAGGGTAAGCAGAGGTCAGACTGCACGTATGGCGTAAAGGTTTAAACAACCGTCTCGCCACCTAACACTACGCCTCGAGTGCTTTGTGTTCGATCCCTACATAAAGACAGCACTTTTTGTGATCCTCGAACTGTTGTTTCAAGTTTGAGTGTACTTTCAAGAATATTTTGGTAAAGTCTCTCGTGATAAAAAATATATTTCAAGTGCGAGAGTTACTTTTAAAAATATAGATGTGTATGCTTATTTTACTTTACTACCCATTAATACATTATATTACTTTACTACCCATTAATACATCGTACTCAATTATTACTACAATGGACAGACTTTGATTATAAACTTGTCATCATCATCCTCCTAGCGTTATCCCGGTTGCATTCAATACTTACACGCCTTGGAGACCGAGGTCCGCTAACTGGACCTATGACAGAATATCCAATGGGTATGTTTAACTTACCACCAGATATAGTAACATAGGTATTACTGACAAAAATAGTAAATGATCACCAAACTGAAACCCGCATTTTAATGTAAAATTATTATCAAAGATTTAACATTTCGCTATCCTATTTAGGCAAAATGACTCCAAATAAATCATTGCTAAACCAAAACTAGTAAATGATCACCAAAATTAAACCAGCATTTTAATGAAAAATTATAGGTAACCAAAGTTTTTTTGTTTGTTTTATGAATTACCAACTTATAAATTGGATTTGGTTACACCACCTACTTTGATAAACTAAGTTGACAGAGCCCTGCTTCGCAGGGATCCTATTTTTGAATTAAAGGTCTCAAGAGAACCTAACATAACCTATTTATTTGGTGATCATTTACTACATTTGAAGTTCGAAAACAATTTGAAGTGCAGTCGTGACTAAAATAGCTAGTACTATTGTATTGGGTAAGTGTTGTGTTGGGCATTCTAGGCTAACGAAGCGAAGGCGATCGCCGGAGCGCAAGGTGGCCTAAAATGCCCAATACTATACTACTTGTACGAACGCGATAAACTTAATAACTACCGAATGGATTTCGGTATGGTATTCACAGATAGTGTGATTCCTGAGGAAGGTTAAGGTGCATAATTCACATGGGCGGAGCCACGGCCAAAGTCTAGTATTATTATAAAAATACTCACAATGACAATACATTAAAACACACAGTCAGAATCATAACACAGTCAGAGTCATTCATCTATCGAATTTCTCTAGAAAGTCCTAAAAAAACTCAAACATACACACAAGTGAAATATGTATATCAACACATAAAATCAAAATATCCTATAAAAGTTATTCGTTTTCTCTCTTCTGCCGATGAATTATTATAAAAATACTCACAAGTACAATCAATAAACACACATAATCAGAATCTTCTATACAAATTCTTTGCTTTTCTATCTTCTGCTGTTGACATTAGCTCGCACCGACTAAAGAATCAGGTCGTTTTGTGAACTCACGCGCAAGTGACGACAAAGCGTACTGATTCTAATGCCTGTGGCGAACCATCTTCTAGCTTCTATCTTCTTTGATGATGATGATAGCTGTGGGAAGGAAAATCTACTTAACTGTTTTAACCATATTGCTGAGCTGATATTTTGGCAATTAAGTGAATATTAAAAATGAAAATCTCATGTCAATGGCAATAGGCTGGCCTATAAATAAACACAACTAGCAAAGTGTAAATACACCCCTGCGTACCACATCGGGTATAAAGGCGTAAAGTTATGTTATGTTATGTGTTTAGTTATTATTTTACTATTTTACTAAAGCTTTTATGTGCTTACTTTGAGTTATTCGAGCTAGGAGTTAGTTAATTGATAAAATCTTTCACAGAGTAAATAACTTACAGTAAGTTTTAACTTTTTAGTTGATAATATTAAAAATATTAACTCAAAACACATTAAAAAAAACAAAAATACTCAAAACATCAGCTCATTGGTTATTGGTGGTTGTATACATGGTCAAATTATAATTTTCAAAGTGGCACATAAAAAATCATTCAATCATAATCATACGTGTAAATAATAGAATTAAAATTGTTACGAAAAAAAATTTAAAAATTGCTTTTATTTTTTGTCGTCATGTTCACCTGCTTAATTATTACAGTGATTTAGTATTTAATTAGAAATAAACACACCTTATACAAAAATATTGTTAGTGCAGCATAACATATTAAACATACAATGACAATTCGTAAGAAGCGAAACACAATGAGTCCTCTTCTAAAATTTACAGAAAATATATATTTTTTCAAATTGTAATCACATAAAAATCCTTTGAAGCTACACATAATTCGCCTTGTACAAAATAGTGTAAAAATTGCATCTTGCGCTTAATAGCGTTATTCGCAGAATTGAGATATACCAAATCTCTATAACACACTACGAAAGCGCCGTGTGGTTGACGGCATAGAATACAAGTGTCACCACCCCCTATCTTCCCGTGGGTGTCGTAAGAGGCGGCTAAGGGATAACACGATGCAAATACCATCTTTGCGTAGAGACGGAAAACTCGACATCAAACCCTAAACGACTGCCTCGTTGGTCTCGCGGAATAAATGTGCGCGTGGGATCGGGAAGTCCCGGGTTCGATTCCTGGGTCGGGCAGTGTTATTGGGTTTTTCTGTCACGAAATTCTCAGTAGCAGCACGGAGTCTGGAAATGTGCCCGGTACGGCAGTAGGCTCGCCCCTTATTACGTGGGACTAAAGTATATCTGGCGAAAAGTGGGTGTAGAAATACACCTCTGCCTACCCCTTCGGGGATAAAATGCGTGACGATGTGTATGTATGTACACTATTATAATCCCACTCAATTATCTAGAGTAGTCTGATGTTATAAAACTCTGGATTCTACGCAATATCGAATTAAAATAGAATTGAATTTTCAAAAGACTAAAGATAATTGAAGAAAATTAATAGTCTTTTGTATTTTTTGTCTTCCATAACACGGCTGTTTAAAAGTATTGTTCGCGACAGACATTAAAAAACTCTATAGTGAAAAGTGTATTCGAAACCGCGAGTGAAATTCATGTAAAAATAGTGCTATCCAATCGTGCGGTACACCGGGTTCGGTTCCCGGACGCGTCAAAGTGATAAAATAACGCTAGAATAGTGAAAATTCGCAAAACATTAAAGAAGTGCTACGTAGTTAATATACATCAGTTTTAAACTTGTGCTAACTGTAGGGACTTAGATATCGATCATAAATAGTGTTATCATGTTGTAATAGATAAGAACTAATAGTTGATAAACAGCTGTTTTGTTTACATAGTAGTTTTATAGATTTATAAGTGTTTTTTAGCTTCGAATTGGCTTGAAATCATGTCTATATACTTTCACATTGCTAGTTATTACCTTATATAGTTAAAATAAACATAATAACAAACATTTGCATGTTTATCATAAACTTTGTTCATGTACGATAATGTTTACTTAAGAAAATTTGTATTTTTACTTATGCATCGTAGGTTTTCCTGTAATAACTTAGAATTTAATAAAGATATTTTCATGGCGTTTGTTTCATTAGATGCTCCATATAGCTGCACACAACGGCCCACTAAAATTACATATATAACTATAGTATTTAATAGTTTTTTAATAGAAAATATAGTGGGCGGGCCCTTGCGTGACGACATTTTTCGATAGTTTTTCTTGAATAACTTAGTGACGCAAACAGCTATGCTTAGGTATTGTATACTAATAGATAGAACTTTTTGAGACCTATCTAGCTTTGTATAGAACATATATGCAATGTATCTAAGTTAATGACATGTATGTACTTTATCGAAAATAAAGATTCGCTGTGCATATGTTCGGTGCGGTGGTCGTCGTTAAGGTAAAGTCTCGAAGTACCTAAGCGATATTTGCGGCCAGTTCATTGGCGTCCCAACCACCATCTTGTGACCAAGTAACCATATGTAACCACCAAGCACCGAACACCTTAACAGCATCGCTCCCAACGTATGAAGATGTTTTATTTCTGAAGCCCCGAATAGATCGAAGCTATACAGTCCACACATATAGAAGAACACACGTCGTCTTAGGAACATTCGCCAGTCACACACCACCAGCGCACTGTGGCGGACCAGCTAATGTTCAATTCCTGGCATCCGTCACAGGTATTATGATAAAGGTGTAAATGCTGTTATATTTTTAAGAAGAATATGGATCGTAAAGTTGATGAAGTGATTAGGCCATTTTAATGAAGAATCCTCGTGGTCTGCCTCAGCCTAGCGATCGGCAGATTTGCCGCTCGTAAGTTCTAACAGCTAGGCAGCTTTTCGGAGTCGATTTAATAACCATAGCTCGCACAGTGAACAGCTTTGGCAATTCCCTGAAAAGCCTGCTTTCGTTACATATTGTATATGCTTTAGTTAATACTCAAATTAATATTAATTCTTGAGAAAGATGAAGTGTTGTGTAACCATATTATATGACTTTAAAATAGTTGTTGTTAACAGTAATCGTAGTTTTTAGCAATAAAAGACTACTACAAAATAAACATGTTTTGATTTAAGTCTTCAAAACAAAGCTTTGGAAGCAATCACAATAGTCACATCAACAAAATGGCAGACAGCATAAAATTCAACGACTTAATCATGATAAACAATCAAAGGTAGGTAAGGTTTCAAGGTAGTCGAGCCTTGCTGATTTCAGCATGAATGGGCCGGCTCGACCGGGGAAGTCCTACCCTCTCACAGAAAATTGACGTAAAGTAACAGTACTATTAAACTGTTGCATTGTTCGGTGAGTGAGAGTGCCGGAGGCCCTATCCCCTATTCTTTCTCCCTACTTAAAACTACCCGCTATTGACCTTTTCTTTCTTTTAGATGTATTTTTTATTCTGAAAAATAATAAATAGAGTACTAGAGGCCGTTCAACTTAGTGCTGGTTGGGTGTAGGTGTAATTTTGGACCCCATATGACGCGGGTCAATTTGTTGCAAACATAACATAACATAACACATAACATATCTTCACGCCTTTTATCCTCGAAGGGATAGGCAGAGGTGTATTACACACCCACACTTCGCCAGATATGTTTCGGTCCCAATGTAATAGGGGGCGAGCCTATTGCCATCTACCGGGCACATTGTTAAGCGAGCGATAATTAATATTTTTAATACACACATAACTTCGAAAAGTCATAGGTGTGTGCCCGGGGTAACTGGGGATCGAACCCGAGACCATCGTCTCGGCAGTCCGTTACGTACACCACTGGGCTATCGCCGCCCATATTGTTGCAAATGGCCTCAAATATAACCTCCTTCAAGGAATAGATCGAATTACCTGTCACCTTGTATAGAAGTTCATAAATAGAAAGTTGTAAGCTACGCTATTCTAGAATGTCTTATTCCAAGCGTTATCCGTATGTCTCATCAATCATCATAATCAACAACCCTATGTACTGTCCCACTGCTGGGCACGGACCTCTTCTCACTATGAGAAGGGTAAGGCCATAGTCCACCACGCTGGCCAAGCGGGGGTTCGCAGATTTCGCATGTCTTTCGAGAACATTATGGAGAACTCTCAGACATGCAGGTTTCCTCACGATGTTTTCCTTCACCGATAAGCAAGCGATAATTAACAATTTAATACGCACTTAACTCCGAAAAGTCATTGGTGCGTGCCGTGGATTCGAACCCGAGACGTACGAAGCAGTCTGTCGGTCTCTCCACTCGGCTATGTCTAACAGTGCCGAATTAAATTCTTTTATAGGAACGAATTGAATTCTCTAATTTGATACTTCTTCTTTTCGTGTCGATGACAACACTTTTCATACGGTTTTAGCCCAGTACTCGGCAATGCGTATCGCATTTGGCCTTGCTTGATACATGACTTGTCGTCAAGGGTGCACGAGTCTGGGCTCATGGTACACGTCAGTATATGGCTCATTGTCTGTGGTGATACGCCGCAGTCACACTTATTTTCGCTTGGGTGGATATAACCCCACCTTGACAGATTATCTTGATACTAAAAGAAATATACCACAAAGGTCACAAAGTCTAAAATTGGCATGACCTAACGGACCATGCTTAAAGACAAAAGTGATTGGACCCAGTTAATTACATAACTTTATTTTTGTTAGAGAGAGTCGGTTTGGATCGAACTTTCAGTGGCTTAGAAACTTTCATATCGAGTTTGGTTTCGGTTGCAATTTCGTCGTATTCAACAACAAGAAATAAGATTATAACGGCAAACTAAAAATATTATCCTACGTTTATAAAATTGGAACTACTTTGGGAATAAGTTTTTGTAGTTCTGTGAAACTTCAGGTTTTTGCCATTAAGTTTGTATTTTAGAGTAGTAATGAGAAGTTAAATAGAAGTATGGACTGTCTACAGGTACAAACTTTAGTTTGAATTTCTAATTGGTTTCGCAAATTCCGATTTAGAACTATTTTTCCCCTTTTTTTCAGTGCCTCGTAATAAGAATGGAAAAACGCGACGTAAGTTATGTTTAGAGACATTATCTGAGGCAATTAAAGAGGCGAGAAAAGGATGTTCCTTGCGAAAAGTTGCAGAAAAATATCAAATACCAAAATCTACTATATTTAAATACCTTCACATGAATAAGGACAAAGATCTGGACAATAACAATGTACATATTTTGAGAAATGACGTAAAGAAAGTGTAATATTTTCTTGGGTTTACGCGAATGTTACACATTGAAATTAAACTACAGTTTACGGATTTTATCGCGTTATATTGGTTTCACTTGTTATTACATTTAAACCGAATGATCTAAAAAACTACATTTTTATTACTAGCCGACGTTTCGAATTCTTTACAGGATTCATGTTCACGGCAGACTGAGGTGGTATTTGTCTTTGTCTTGAATTTCAAAGTTATCTCAAAGTACCCGAACATTTTTCAACTATTGGTGTTACTATCTACGCAGAATGTGCTCACTGTGTCTTGATGTCTTCTGGTGACTTTGTCCTTCTTGGGTTTCATTAGCCTGATAACAGGGTCCCAAGCTGGAGGAACATTCCAACCATCTTCCCTATTGAAATTAGGATGTTTTTTAATTTCAATAGCTTCACGTATCATTCTTGGAATAAAGCGATGTTCTTTTGCGAGTATCTGTGGTTTATCAAATCGCAGGTAATGGTTGGTTCCTTGTTCTACATGTTCTGTGTTCTACAGTCTGCTGTGTGTGTTTGTTTAAAGACAACATGCTTAAAGAAAGCTCTTTCAGGTTCGACTGGTAAAGCCAACAAATCTGAATGGTCAACTGAATTGATTTTCAGAAAATAACTATTTTATTTTATAAAATTTGCCAAACCTACAAAAAAAAACCCGGTTTTCTTCATAATGGACAACCATGAAACACACATATCAATAGATATAATTGAAAAAGCCGTCGATAATCGTATAGTTCTGCTCACGTTGCCACCACACACATCAGATAAGCCAGATAATGATGGATGCTCAATCACCCCGGGAAGCCTATTACTATTTAATTATATGATATTTTAGACATTGTAGGTGAAGCTTATCCGCTTGCATTTACACCCAAAAATATTATCAAAAGTTTCGAAGTAACAGGCATTTTCCCATTTAATTGACATGTTTTCAATGACGACGATTTTTTACGCTCATTCGTCACTCATCGACCAGAGCCATTGACCACAGTGTCTGATACATCAACGACGACGACAATCAATATCGACTACCCGGAGATACAACAGCCTAATGTCAGTGTAGATGAAGATATGCCTATTGCTGGACCATCTGGAATTTATGAAGCAAATCTGGATACAGAAACTCAGTCTACTGTTAGGTAAGCAGCTCTGTTAGTCAGTTGGACATATCCACTCTTAATGGGACTGAACAAGACAAGGAAAAGCTTATTTCACAAATAACGCCAGAATCTGTACGCCCATTCCTAAAAGCAGACCCTCTAAAAGCAACTCGACGAGGAAGAAAACCTGGAAAGAGTAGAATATTGACTGATACACCTGAAAAAAATGAAATAAAGAACGAAGCCATTAAAAAGCTGAAAAAAAAACAAAAAACAACAAAAATAAGGAAAAAGACAAAACATTCGTCTAAAGAGCTACCAAAGGCTGGGTTTAGCCAGATAAACATCCTATCTTCAGAAAAAAGGGTCACAATTCTTGACGACCAGGACCCTATGCAATGTGTATGGGATGTAAAAGACATGAAAATGTTAACAAAATGCTCAATTGTTCTCTATGTGATTTAAATTATCACAAGAAATGTGTATCTAAATCACATATCGATATTTTTGGATCAGATGATGAGTCGGACTTTTTATGTCAGAAATGTTATGATGATGATTCAGATGCCTCCGATGATTCTGCCTAAGAATTATATGAAAAGCATTGCGAAACCAAAAAATATGATTAATTGATTATTTTATGTTACCTATAAGTTGTTTTATAAAGAGTTTCTGTTTATTTTTGTTGATTTTACAGGATTAATATGTAGGGAAAAGTGATGCGTCCATAGGTACAATGTAGCTGTCCATAGGTACAATCATAAGATGTACCTGTGGACAAATTAAGTGTTTATAATTAAGTGTTTATAAAAAAGTGATTTATTTTTATAATTATAATTCGTACAAAACTAAAGACTGCTAATTGTTAAGCGTTAACTATAATTGTAATAATTGAATTATAATTAAGTCATTAAACCTTATTTTCATACAAAATTGAAAATCGGGCGAATGTCCACAGGTTTAACACCTTCCCCTACTATAGTTAGGACAAGCACCATTCATTCATTTTAATATCTGAAATTGAACAAGGACCATTTATTTGTGATCAAGATTTATGATGTCAAAAAGATGACATCAGATATTCAAAGATGGCTAAAGGATGATCGACGTAATTAAATGAATCCGCTCAATATTTCTTAAATAATTTAAAACAACATTTTACATTTGAAATATTCGTGGAAAATAGAAAAGATTTAATATAAAATAACATAATAATAAAGGTACGGTAGAATTGAGTTCGTCTTCAAGCTCTAGAAATCCGTTTAAGCTCAAGAGCTAGCTTATTATTATGATCAACTTTCTAGAGCGCTGTTCACTGAATTGCATCTAAAGTGAAAGTGCATAATAATATTCTGTACAGTTCTAACATATAAAAATCAGATAATCTGCTACATTATATTTTTGAGACCTGGCTTAAAATTAAAAATACATAGTCCGAAGCATAGTCCGACGTACTTCCGAAGTTTCGTAAACGTCTGACTCTATTTGTTTGCACTATGTAAAATAGACATAAAAGGCGTCATTGTTTACAATTGAATCCGGTTCGGCCGCTCGCATAATATAAACACTCTATTCAAACATAGCGTATGCAGTACGATAAGAAAGAACCATTCATTACTTTGAAAAAAAAACATAAGTTGTTTTTACAGAGGTAAGCGACGAATGCACAAAAACTAATTTATTGAGGTCGTGCGGTTTCAAGTGGCGGCGTCAGCTCGATATTTGACACCTTTAGCAATAGAGGTAATTAAGATAATAGCTGGAACAATCGTGCGGATAAATAACAACTCCTTTGAAAGATGGTTTTATCAATTAATTTAAACCAGGACGGGTAGTGGAAATTTTACTTTTAATCACCCAAATGCTGGCTTTGTCTAGTAACCAAACCTTGCTTCAGAGTCCAAGGTCTACTTTCAAGTCCCACTAGATTCAACATATATCGCAAGGAGTTGTTCAGGAAAACGCGGGCTCCAAGGAAAAGATCTTGGATGGCTACCATGACACTGCTAAGATAATGATGATTCCAAGGAGTATCTACCTTTTGGCTTCCGCAACACAACGCAATACATAAATAATACAGAAACACAAATCTGGGGGCACGGGAGTGCCCCCGCCAAGTCGAGCAAAAAAGCGGCACGGCCGTACCATCCTTTTCTCGAAGCAATTCAGGCCATTTTCGACCCCTATAACTTCGTTGTGGCTAAAACTAGAAGCCTGATTTTTTAGTACCCAAGCAGGCATTGTATAAATATGGTATATTTCAAATTTGATTTAATTTGAACCAGCAGTTTAAGAATTATAACGAGTCAATTTTCGTGATTTTGTCACTCACTGACCGATCATCAAAAGTCTAAGGCACTTCAAGCAGACATAGAAGCTTCAAATTTAGAACACGATTAGTGTTTAGTATATGAATCAAGGAAAAACTAAAACATTTTTCAATTTCAGTCCTGTTTTCGACATACATCGACTGCATAAATAACTTTGTAATCCTATATTAACATATAATATTACAAATTTACGTTTGCAGTTAGGGTTTTAATTAAGCAAATTCGTTGTTGGTGTACAAGAAGTAGAAGGTACCGGAAAGGGAAAAAGTAGGACTATCTACAAAAAGGAATGAGATCCCATAAAAAAACAATACTTGTCAAAAAACCAAGTCTCGCTACCGTAAAAAGTTCTGAGATCCATGTAATACCAAGTCGGTTCATTAAAAATCTTTAATGTTTTAAATAAATATAGTGTGTTTTCACGCGATGGCCGAGCCAATCTACTTATTTAAAACATTAATGATTTTTAATGAACCGACTTGGTATTACATGGATCTCACACCTTTTTACGGTAGCGAGACTTGGTTTTTTGACAAGTATTGTTTTTTATGGGATCATATAATTAAGAACAAAAACTCACCTTCAATGAATGATAAATTGGTCTTTATTCAGCTAACACAAAATCATAAAACAGCTTATTATCATGTAGAATTGTACAATAGTTTATAGATCTATAATAATAATAATAATAATAAAACCCCTCTGGGCCAGTCGTTATTTCACTATGAGACTAACGCAAACTCAGAGGGCAGAGTAACAGCTTTCAAACATCACCTCATCTTGTGATATTACCAAAAAATGTATTACAAGATGAAAAGAAAGCTTACAAACCGCAGGGCAGCTTTGTGGCGAGCTGAATGTGTGTGGCGACACTGCGGTCCCGAATGCTTCGGAGAGTCGGTCAGGGCCTCGCCTTCGGCTTGCCTTTACTGGCTGGTTGAAGTGGATGCCCAAGAGCGCCCGCAGGATTCTCAATTCTGACTTGCCCGGGTCGGCCGGTCAGAGGGAAGCCGCAAGAACTATTAGCTCGGGGGTGGAAGTGTCATTTTCAAGGGCGTAACTACGGGGAAACCCGCTCTGGGTCTCCGTTGTCACGAGACCCGTGATGGAGAAACCGGTGCCGCACCGCTCGACACCCCTAGCCACTCGCACCAGTGTTAACTTCTGGCTGCCTTTATGGCAGACTTTGCTTGCCTTGGCGGCTAATCAGAGAGGGCCCATCCAGTGAGTTGGCGAGTCATCACCTGCCTCGCGGATGGATGCTATAAGAGTATCAGGCAGGTGCCGTCTGTAATCCATAGTTTTTATCATACCGGTCCATTAATCACCCATTCTCATAACCTTATTCTAGTAGATTCCACATTCAAGCAATAGTCCTGCACGTGCTGCGGCTAGTCCATAGCTGTACTTAATAGTGCAGTTGTGGAGGCTCCGCTGCACGAGTCCCATCACATTTTAGATTAAAACTCTCTACGGGCCTCTGCACGTTGGATCCATATCGCCGTGTAAGCCTACCAAAGGTCCGGTTATTCTTTTAATACCAAATGTTAGAAGAATAACCGTGTAAAGAGAAACATAATAATAATAAACATGTTAATACATCGACTGCAATAGAATATATTTTAAAACAAAATAGCTACGTTTGGCTGGCAATAAAAAAAAGTTTATGAATTTTCTATTAGTATAAAATGCAACAGGTTTCACAGAATTATCCAGTTCATTTGAAATGTTTTATATTTTCTGGCAATGCAAATACGTTGCAGGGCATGTGCTACTACGTTACGTATATAAAAATAAGAGTTGCAGAATATGTGGAGGTCCCATGCAAGCTCTATGTCTTTTATCTTGGGATTAAACTTCCTTATAAATAAAATCAGTATCCTGTGTGAGATCTTTACAAATCTTTTCTTCGAGAAAAACCTATATGGCCATTTAGAAGTCCAGAAAGATCGTAAGTTTACCTGCTCCAAAACCCTCAGTCGCATTTTCTATTTCATTACTATAGCAATAATGTAAATATTGTCTTGTAAATTTGTCCCATTTTAAGACATTATATATCTCTGAGCATATTATACTAAGTTTACGTCTCTTTAACACTTTCACTGTTTGACGCCAGACACAATAGAAATTCAATTGTTATGAGCCACATGTGGCTCATGGGACTGGGAATGGGTTAAAACCAGCTTTGAAATAGAAAACTCGACGCTGTTGCTAGCGAAATACGGTTATTTGAAAGCACATTTGCGTATTCGGATACATACATTCTAATGCGCAAAAGTTTTCACGAAACCGTTTATTCTACTTTTGATAATACTCGCATTTTATTTTAAAATTCTTTTGTATAACTGAATAAGTTAACAATATTCCACGCGCTGTATTATCTAACTATATGCACAGACCAAGTATAGCCAAAACGTTTTATCCCTAAAAGAAATTCCATTACACGCTTTCCGGAACAAATAATCACACAAGGATATTACTGAAACATTTCTCAGTTAGTATTATTGCCAACTGAAATTTCAGCAATGAAAAATGTTCTTTCACAGCGAGTAAAAATACATTACTTTTTAAATTATCTTGACAAAGAAAAGCGAAGGTAACGGTGGTCGGCCATTCAACATTTTAATGCGTTACGTGACTCTTGTATATCTTTAAAGTGACTTACATAAACTTATATAGGTCGGTTCACGAAAGATGACCACTGCGCAGAAATCATTTTTTAGGTCTCCGTGGAGGTGCGGGGTGAGGCGCGGGTGGAATGCCAATGGTGTGGCTCCGTTCTTGACGCATTCCCTAAATGCGTCAAGAATGGAGCCACGCCATTGGTGCATGAATGTACATATGCGCGATGGCCGCCATTTCTGGTCAACTTTCGTGAACCGACCTATACTTATACTAATTAATAATAATAAATTTTAATTTATTATAATTTAGAACATGTCAGCTTTTTGATGTTACGTGATAAAATTACTATAAAGCGTTAGTTTCAATAATAATGTTCTTTTATAAAAAACAATATCCATTTCCGTATTATAAAAAGTATCTTAAAGTTTGAACTTTCCGTTCCACGGTACGTTTTAATGTTTTCTTAAAAGAACAAAATTATTTTACAATTAATGACATAATCCGTCGTGCTCTTTCTGCCACTGGTGTACCAGCTCATCTTGAACCTAATGTTCTGGTACGTGACGATGGGAAGAGACCAGATGGTATGTCATTATTACCTTGGAGGATGGGTAGGCCTCTGGTGTGGGACGCAACCTGCGTCGATACCCTTGCGCCATCACATTTTCTAAGCACAGCTTGTTCAGCTGGCGCTGCTGCTGCATCGGCGGAGACCCTCAAATGGCGCAAATATCAAAATCTAGTTGGGAATTACGTTTTTGAGTCGTTTGGGGTCGAAACGATTGGGCCTTGGGGCCCGAGTGCTCGTGCTCTATACAGTATTCTCGTGACCAGAAGGCTGGCCTATTTTTTGCAGAGAGAATAAGCATTGTCATCCAGCGTGGCATTGCTGCCAGTCTTCTGGGCACGCTACCAGTAGACAGCGTTGCGGAAGAATTCTTGGACGCAGTATAGCATATATAATTATTATTATGTATTTTTTCGTTTTCGTTATTTTTCTTTTGTTCTTTTTTTTTCTTAGTTATAGATTAGTTTTAGGTTTAGCTTTTATATTTAATTATAATAATGTATATCTATGTTTTGTACCTATTACGCAATAAAGATTTTAGAATCCATTATATTAATTTGAAATTCTATTTAAAAGTTATAGTCTATTATATTATAAGACATAATATCAATTAGGGTAGGGTATTATTTAAGATTAGGAACTGCATGACCCGAGAGGGTTGTACTTACACCCTTAATTCATATCATGTCTAGGCACTGTTAATAATATTACTTAAACTATTTCTACAAAAACTAATTAAATATTTTATGTTAACATATTTCTTTTTTTTTGTTCAAAACATTTAAAATATTTTTTGTTTCATTAATAAAAGAGAAAATTAGATCATCTTCATGTAAAATGAAAACTTTTTATATAATATACATACAAATTCTTTATTAGCTGAAGTAACACCTTAAACTGGTTACTTAATACTAACCGATAATAATACAGAATACAATTTTATTTTTCGTCATGGTGAGTTCTGCTACGGACAGTCCGGTTGATGTCTATTTTCCTTCGCTGATTGATTGAAAGTGTTTCCGTTGAATGTAAACTCTAATAACAATCAATGATTGCCATCACCGTAAAATGTTTCTTAATAAAAAAAACTGACAATGTTGTTTTGCTTACATAAGTAAAACGACATTGTCGGATATTTTTATGCATGACGTTTTTGCCTGGTATAACAAGACTTTTACTATACCATCTGCTATTTTATTATCTTTGACTCTACTTCCTCGCACTTTTTGTTACCGCAATATAACTCAATGTTTTAAAGTCATTACTGTTAACCAACTTCTATTAATTACATTTACAGGCATATATCCTATCCAACTTCGCATATCAAGATCAAAAACCATAATATTTACCGAGCACAAAACTGATTTTCTTACAACTAATATTGCCTATCGACCCCAGAGAAATTATCGAAATTGGTATTCTATTAAATAAAGAGGCTGATGGTAGTATATAATGTGGTCACGTAGAAGGAACATTTTAAGCATCCCAATGTGGACTCCCCGACCTTACCTATAAGATTGATTTATAAATCCGATACGCTTGTACCGAGAATAAGTCTGTGTCTATTAGGTTGTGTTTCGACGTTTTCTTTTAAAGGACTAGAACTTATGTAGCCGTTATTATCAAAGACGTTGAGAGCACGTATGAGATGAAGGACATTTACGTAAGTTATGTTAAGACTAAACGTGGAAGACATTAAAAAAAGCATCGTTAAAGTTCTAGAAGGTCATGGGAAATTTGCCAACCAACACTAAACTTGGTCTTCGTGAAGAAGTACCCCCTAACTCTTTTACAGTGAAAAGAATGACCTACAGAGTTAAAGTTTATAGACGGGGTTGCTATGTTAAAATATGTTATGCATTTGTCACAATACCTGAAATAGGTATTGTAAAAATACGCTCTAAACTTTAACTGAATTATGAATAATTTAAATATCTGTTGTCAGGTACAAACCAAATTGGATTAATATTTGAATTCTCTAAATGCTTTCATATTATTTATACGTTAATTGCTACAAATGTACTGATTTCAATATTAAAAATGGTACAACATGTGTCTGTAAAATGCTTGTAGTACTTGGATGTTCTATTTTCTCTTTTATATAATACCTCTATAACATTTCCGGAACGACTTCTTATAAAATAGAAACAATAATCATTAAACTCTATACCTAACAAAACAGTGTTACTGTGAATAAATTTGTACAACTATAAGTTATATCTAAATATAGAAAATAATTTAATCGTGATTTACTTAATAAATCGTCCATTGTGAGTGAAATTATTCTATTTACAATTACTTCTAACTAATGAAACTAGGTTACATATTTTATTTATAATTTTACTGCTATAATATTTGTGAAGAAAGTTTTCAAATCTCAAGAGATTATCGATGATGTAATCAGAAGTATTTGTTCTACTTCTAGAAGTGTTAGGTCTCTCTCACATTGGCCTTGAGTGCATCCGGCGCTCACTTTGTACTACAGAGTGAACGCAAAGCGTACGCTCGAGGAACGCTGACCCGTGAGGTCGGCCTTAAATGCAAAAAAAATAAGGAATGATAAAGTTATTGAAGGTGGTACAAATCTGAATAGAGATTACGTCAGTAAAGTTATAAATACATCTGGAAAATATTTCAATACATTTTTATCAATCACTGTCAATTCATAAATTCAACAAATATTATCAAAATAAAACTTACTTGAATCGTAAGAATGGGTTCCAAATTGTATATGAACGGGAACAAAAATTATTAAAAACAAAACATTTTTTCGTAGCTTTGCTTTAAGATATCATTAGAAACATTATACTCATTTGATATTGTTGCCGAAGAAAATTATAAACTTTGTATTTGGGCAGATTAAGGTTAAGGCAGAGATCTATAAATACAATACAATTACATCCTTGGCCCTCTCAGATACCCTCGCCACGAAGGACCAATACCACTTCATTGGCGGACGCACCCTTATCAAAATAAAAAACGCAATGAAAACGTTTTATACATGAATTAAAGTAAAATACATTTCCTCTTGACTAGATTATAAAGAATATAACATTTTATTAAAACACAGTGAAGGACTTGGAACAGAACTTTGTATTGTATACTATAATATTAATGTATTTGTGTTTAAAGGATAAACTGGCTGAATTATTGATTAATCTATTAATGCAAAGCTCAAATAGACGAATCTAGAGACTTCAATTCTTGTAGATTCACATTATGTAGGCACCGAACAGAGAAGAGGAAGATTTTGATTTTGCATGAAGTAAATATATTGCAAGTGAATAAAGTCGTGAATAAAAGCTTGAAAATTTCTAGGATATGGTTGTAAACCAAAGCCACTCAAGACAAGAACTGGCAGAAAATATTATAATTTAATTCTTACTTGATAGTGAAAATTATGGATAGTAAGACACATGATATAAATTGTTATTAGGTTATATGCTGCTTAGATGTTTTAAATGTTGTACAACAAAATTTTCTTTCTTGCATTATATTTCTTACCGTAGCTAAGTTATAATAAAATGTAGATGAAAATCTTTTATTTTTACTGCCCTACGAATATGAAACATCGTACTGAACTATTATTGTTTCTGTGTCTGTGACACAAATGGCTCCTTGGGGTACGCTACCGGTGACGTCTTCAATCTGCGATCGACTGACCTTATGTTTTATACTTATTACTTTTAAGATTAGTTTTATACGATATTGATTTAATCTTAAAATAAACTGAAAGACGTCTTACATAATAAAACGGTGTTATTTTCCTTAAGGGAGAACTTTTAATATACTCACTGAATTTATATTACGATTATTATATTTTATTTACGCGAAATTTCACGGAATATCGCTGTAAAATATTTATAATATCTATTTTGATAGTTTCGTTTGGTGACATCATCGAATATCTACCTAGTCATGTCCTTTCATTTTTTTAAATGTAGTTTCTGCTCAACAGTTAGCTGGTGTTTCGATAATTTCCCCTAATACTACCATGCCTGTAAGCCCAAGATAACTAGAAAGAGATTAAAGAAAGAATATCAAAATAATCTCAGATTTTTCGTCTAGCATTTTATCCA
Organism: Euclidia mi; assembly: GCA_944739405.2. NCBI lineage: Eukaryota > Metazoa > Arthropoda > Insecta > Lepidoptera > Erebidae > Euclidia > Euclidia mi. Next base: position 21,587,336 of record OX123203.2, read on the forward strand.
AAAATTTTCAACGACAGTATTCCTGGCTTCCTACTGAGATATGATGTAAAATTGATAGTATAACTTTGCATACGTGGAATCATTACATCAGAAGTAATCTCTCTCATTGCACGTAACGTTTTGACTTTCCTGCAAGGACGTATCTTTAGTTTTCCAAGAACAAAATCATAAATCAAAATTCCATTGTTGTAACTAAAGTTTGTCTGATTATAATATAAAAGATATCAAAGCAAGTTTTTACCAAAATGTTGTGCAGACAAAATACTGACAGGCAATAGAATCAAATTAAGTAGACTATTTTATGGATCGTTGGCGATGACAATGTTTAATAAAAAAAACAATTAACTTTCTTAAGATACACTATGTTTATATTTACTCACAACTTTGTTTACACTCATTAATAAAAATTGTGAAAGAAAATTAAAGTGATTTCAGATAAGTATTTGTCAATTGAAACGGGCAATATAATATTTTAAATGTAACTAGTTCGGTATAAATTATATTAAAGAGAAATGCCGATTAACAGAAGAGCTACTGGTTGTTCGTTTATAAAGAGTATGCATGTGCATATATGGTGTGTCACAGGCAACTGGTTGAATTATCTGTTTAATGGGCATGGTAACACATAAAACAATAACATTCTACAAGATGATGCAAAACCACTGGTTAGTTAGGTGAAATGCTCCTTTTACTGTAATTGCTTTTGTTTAGTGATCGACTGCCTCAAATACTTGAAAGATTCTGTGTGTAGTAAAATATTTGACTGAACGGATAGCATGGTGATTTAAAACGACGCCGCGCCGTTTGGTCGCCTTCAAATTGGACACTTCATATTGTTGTACAATTTACAAGTTGCTGTTTTGAGTTCTATTGTATTTAATGTACTTATATTCTTTGCTTTGTACCTGTTTGTGTTTTTTTCTAGAACATGCGTTTCTTTTTTAGATTTTTAACGCCAATAAAAATAAAATGTTTTAGATGGACGAAAAGTAGAATGAATAAGGAGAAGCTTATGGAGCAATTTTCATGCCCATTTGCTCCAGTATAGTAAAAGTTACTTACATGAAAAGTTCAAATTTGAGATATTAGTATACTGTCAAATAAGATTAGGTTATAGAACGGTAGAGCCAGTTAGGCGAAAGAATGAAGTAAAACAATAAACACTATAAACAATTCAACCAAACTAGATTAAAATAAAACAGTATGTATTCCTTTAAACAATTGCTAAGTAGCCCAACTATTCGGAGAACAGAAGTGCTACTCGTTCAGGTCCAAAGATGTACATACATTCAAGTCGAGAAGCTAATGGGTGGAACAAACCACTGGGTAGTTCGGCCACATGCTCGACGCGCCACACGCTTACTTTGATTGCTTTCGTCTCGTAGCAAATGTCACACGCCTTCATGCTTGAAATATTTCTGTCCGACATCTCTACGAGAAAAGCTGAACGTTTCTTAGAAAATATCGTTGGAAACATGAACAGGGCGAACACCCACATAGCAATGTGACAAATATTATGTATTGAAAGTAAAGTCTATAATTATTTTATTTAATATTATGAAAATACATGCAGAAACATTTTGAAAAGAAGACGTATCGGAGATAAATAATTATTTTATTTTGGCTATTTCAAATGCCTTTTGCGACTATGGGTCCAGTTCGCGATTGACCTAAGTGGCTTATTCGGATGCAGTTTAAATCGTAATTGCTCCTTTTTGCGGCTTGTGTGATTCACGATTAGTCAATAGAACATTTTAAATCGTGGTTAGTTCAAAAATCTTTTCAGAAATAGCCTGTAGTAACATGTTATTTAACTGTTTCCTTAATATTTTCTGTAACGACGTCGAACGACATTTTTATCTCTACGGAGCTCCTGTTTCTGATACCATCGATCGAAACACGAATACACATTACTTTTTAATATTCGTACGGGAGTAGTACATTATAGGAATTTAAACGAAAGTTTAAATTCCTATAATGAACTACTACAATATACATTAACTATAATGTCCAGTGTTTATTGAACTTTAATTTCATTAGCTTACCATACTCATTCAAACCATCTTATACTGGAGAAGAATTCTGACTACGTACATATACATCGGGGAACTGGGTTTCAAATTTAACACCCATTTGACGCGTGAAGGCAATTATTAACGCGTATCAAGTACAGTCGCATCAAAAATCCATCGATCATTTCTAAATCAATAGTCGTTTGATGGTGAGTGAGAGTCTCGTTTAAGTAGGTAGAATCAGCTGCATGATACACATTTAAGTGATTTTGAATGGTTATATCGTTGCAATAAATTATTGTCTTCAATAAATTGTAGGGAGTTAGATAAAGAAAACTCACCTAAATCATAAATTATTAATTTGTTTGCTTTTCGTGTGTCTTTGCCTACCCCAACAGAAAAAAGGCGTGAGTATAAGTATGTATGTATGTTTTTCGTGTGTGTGGCCAACTCTAGTGTCGGCGTTTTCAGACCGCCCGAAGGCCTCCGACATGGCCTAACGATTCTTATCCTGAGACAAGAACCGGGACTAACAGCATTACGTACCCTCCGAAGCACGGTAGCGCTCTGATGTATATGCCACACGTGGTCACCCATCCAAGTGGCAACCTGTGCAAGCGTTGCTTAACTTTTCCGATCTGTTACGAACGGCAAGCCAAGTCTCGCTGTGAGCGCTACATTTATTAATTAATAAACTAAGATGTCAAGTTGTGTAGCGAGTATTGTATTTGACTGTACATGATTTTGATGAAAATGTTAAGACTCATCATAGAACTTGACTGTAGCATTAATTCAGTCTTCTTCAGTATTATAAACGTGAAGGTTTTTAAGGGTAGAACAATGTTTGTTAGTCTTGCACGCAAAAACCACTGAAGCAATTTTGATGAAACTTTTCAGCAATAAACCTTACATATCAGAATAATGCATGAGTAGCCTTTTGTCTTTATAACTGACCCCTACACCACAAAAAACTAACCGAAATATATTCAATTTTTTTTTAGTTCCTGAACGTGGAATATAAAACAAAAATGCATTTGGCTTTCAAAAACACTATAATATTCTGACTATGTTATATCTAATAGTAATTGCGTATACAGGAATAATTCTAAGCCATTAAAACGCACATAGCTTTTTAGCGATAATGCCTCTGATATATTATAGTTACTTAGTATTTATATTAATTACTATGCATACAACGGCTGTGGTCACGACATCCAGCTATTATTACAGAAATTGATAACCTATTTAAAATCGCGTGTTGTGTGAAAAGTTGTGTGACTGATATTATATGTGACAGATAAATAAATAATTTTCTTTTAAGTGATAACATTGTTATAAAAAGTTTAAATTTAAATATGCAATAAACAAAATGACACTGTTTCCGCCCGGGATCGAACCGAGGACCTTGTGCGTGTGAAGCACACGTGATAACTGCTACACTACGGGAACTTGAACATTGATGTTCAATTAGAGAATTTATTTCTTCATATCATAAAATTACGTCATATTTACGGAATATGAGTTTTGTCAGGAGTTCCGCGAGGTACGATTTTGCTACCAATATCACAGTTTGTGGTCCAATCAACTTTTACGACTGCGAATGCTATATTTATTGATTTTTGCTTTGTTTTCTGGAGTCTTTGTCTTCTTGCCTAGACAGGTTTAAAGGTTTAGGCAAGCCATATCTGATTGATAAATAATATTTGTTTGAGGCAATTGGCGGCCAAACTCTATAAGTGAATCAATCGATATCAATAGGATTGTATCTTACCTTATAATATTCTTTATCAGACATATTACATCTGTATATAACGTTTATTTTTTTCGGTAAAATAAGTAAGTATTATGTTGTACTACAAAGTTTATTTAATGCCCTGGAATTAACCCAACATTTTGTTTCATGCAAGCCACTTTGGCCTCATAAAAGCGTAAAAAAGGATGTAGCAAGATTAAACATTTTCCGCGCTTAATTTTCCAGCAACGGTAAATGCAGACTGCAGCTTAATGTTGTATTAGCACGATAAACGTGAAACCGGTCACTTTATAGAGAAGCTTTGTGAAATTTTAATCCAGTTAATTTATTCCTCGCCTAGTTCCTATGAAACGAAATTGTGCTTTAGTATGATAATAAGCTGCCCGTTTATTGAAAGGTACGGGTCCGTCATTATTGAAAGAGAAGAGGAAAGAAAGAGACCATTATCACCATACAATAAGACAACAATATGTAGACAACATCACTTCAACTAACCGACCATACGGAAGAAAATTAATTTATTTTCATCTATTCATACAGGATACAAAGCAACCCTCAGCAACGTCTTTTTACAATAAATAATTATGTACTATTATGTACTTACTATTTTAAGTCATATAATTAGTCAATGATAATGTTACACCTCGCATTAAAATCTGTCCAGCCATTTACAAGTTACGGTGAAACAAAAAACTCACATGCGAAATTGCGCATTTACATGAATCCTCAAAAGATTATATTACTTGTTGTAAGCACAAAGTTTTGCCTCATTACGTAGTCATATAATTATACATATATTTGGGAGATCTTTGTTGAAGACATTTTCTTTATGCTTTTACAACTAATCCCATTCTCGTTTGCACGTATGTATTCTACTCACAATGAAATTCGCCAGATTTGTTTTTATTGAAGGAATTGGAGTAATATTTTTCTCTTGTCTTGCGCAGTGCTTTCTTACCACAGCGGAAGACAAGAATAAGGAGATTAAATTGAAGAGACAAACACCATGAACTTGTTTGCCTTACCTGCAAGCTACGAGAATACCTATCTATGTCCAATCTTCATATGTAATTTTTTACTATAAATCCATTTATTAAACAAACTGCTATACGTTTACATAATTCTACAACAAGTCTTAGCTTGTAAAATTGTCTTATCCCGTTGCCAAGATGATGACCTTTTTAACTGAGACACATTATCCTTGTGAGAAAGTACACAGATGGCGACTGCGAAATGTACACTGTATATTTTATTTATACACAGGCTTGATCGAACATTGTGTACTGACTATGTACATACTTAGCTGTGTGTGCCCTTGTAAAAGAAGCGGTGGCAAACATTTTTGTTTGTTAAAAGACTTGAACGGTAAGCGGTAAGTACATTCTGAATCAACAATAATTATTGTAATATGTGTTTCAGTTTTTTGTGTGATTTATATATTATGTTATCTTATTTATTTGGTGTTGGATTTAAGGGTTGTATTTGCAGCTTTGGAGTTTGAATTTCTAATTCGAGACAAAAATATTATTAGGGTTTTTGTTAAACAATTTCTGAAGATTCGTCTAAACATCTTGGGCTAGTCACCTTTGATTTTACCTCCGGTGATTTGAATATGAAATTATGTACCAATATGATTAAACTGACGAGTTTTAGTATTGATTAATGGGCGTGCTATTTCCTATGGTCTACTAGCAGTCGGACCTGCAAAATGTATCAACAGTCGACAATCTATGTTGAGCTTAAAGAAATTTGATCATTAATTGAACGTACTAATTCATGTAACTAGACGGCAAATTGTTTTAGTAGCTTCCAATCGTCTAGCTTAAATAATTTTGAGGCTCAACTACAACTTTTGTCGCTATTATATACTTCTGGACTGAGGATCTTGTTGGGATGGCGGGCAGCGGATGGTTGCGGGTGGCTCAGGATTAGTCTATGTGGAGAGCCTTGGGGGAGGCCTATGTCCAGCAGTGGACGTCTTTCGGCTGTTATGATGATGACATTCTTCTATTTGCAGTCAGAAAATTTACTTATAAAAAAAAACATACAATTAGTACGGAATCCTTGTTAAACAAGTCAGACTGGAACTTTTTTTATATGACTGTGTGCAATACATTAATTGATCGCCACCTGATGATGAACAATTTTTTCATTCATGACTGTGCAATAAATTGCTTTAGAATAATATAATTCTATACAAAAAAAATGTTTTGTCCGTGGTGATGGATTAAGAATACGGATTGTCACCACCCCATATCATCCCATGGGTGTCATAAGAGCCGACAGAGCGAGCATATTATGCAGAGAACAGCACTGTAAGAGAAGGAAAACTTGATATAAACCCTATACCAACCCGTTTGGCCAGCGTGGTATAGTATGCCAATTCCTCCTTTCAAAGGAGAGGCCTAATCCAGCAGTGGACTGTTAAAGGGTGATGATGATGATGATGATACAAAATTTATAAAATATACCTAACTTTACTCGAAATGGCTCACTGATTTACCATATTTGAATGTACAAAATTAAATATCGAATAAAGAAAGCAAATTAAAATCACTGAACTATTACGTGCAGCTATTTTAACCAAATATTTTATGTAGAACTACACAGGTTGTTTTAAATGAATTTTGTTTGATTTTATACAATTTAAACGCAGATTATTGTAGTACTAAATGGGTACTCACGAAATATAATTTTATTGTCTGTATTTTATACTGGTATATATATAAAACATTTTGCTGTGGCAAAATTTAGACTTTAATTCATTAGGTATGAAGGAAGGACACACAATGTAGTAGGTACTAATTTCATTGCGAAGATATTTTAAAATAATTTTACTTAAATGCTAAATGACATATACATACAAAATAAATACACTACAAAATATTATTTTGTTAATTTTTCATATGAACCATAGCTATATTATAACATTTTTTTTTAATTTTTACCGTGAAAAAACAAGCAATTTGAATTTACGACATCAGCTCAAGTTAACGTTATAAGTCGTAACATAGACAAATTCAAAAATTTACACTGCTGCATCCTTGCCCCATAAAAACCCTTAAACCTCCACTGTAAAATCCAAAGAAAATTACTTCCAAAAAAATGTTAATGTTACCCATAAAGTGGGGAGAATTTTTGAGAAGAACGGCAATAAAGTTGGGTTGGGAACACTTTCTAAGCACGTCACGTTTCGTACATCTCAGGCCCTTCACATACAAGGCGAAGTATATCTTCGATACCAGAAGAGTTTAGTCGCTAGCAGTTACCGTAATATTTTCTTGAAATTTACACATTGAAATTAAGCTACAGTTTACGAATTCTATCGCGATACATTGGTTTGACTGAGATTACATTGACACCGTTAATTCTTGCTTTACTGACTGACTGACGGAAACATTACAGCTAAAACTGGTTAGACGCAAGAAGCTGAAATTTGGCATGTCATGTCATGTGCAATAAGAAGGGATTGTCCGTCATTCCTACAGGATCGGGCAGCAACCGTTAAATTAAAAAAGTGCGAGTGCAGCTGCGGGCATCCTCTAGTTTATTATAATCCGACATGTCGATTACTTTACAGGCATCGTGGTCACGGAAGACTGAGGTGATATTTGTACCTAACAACCGAAATGCAAATTCATGAAGGCCTACCTACACAGACGCGAGTCACTCACATGTTGCTTAAACATCTCCGTTGCCTCCTGTCGTACGCGTATTAGCCCAGATGGTCTCTACAAATGTCATCACTATTTTAAATATGGCGAAGAAACTATATTTGACATCACATTTTTATGAACCGTGTGGCTGCTACGTCTACAGTGCCCAACAAGCAACTCTTGTTTTTCGATTCAATACACAAGACAGTTGTGTTGTGTACGGACCGTGTGCCACAAGGTACTCGCGAATTATGTACCTATACTGTTTATATCGGAGTTTTCTCATTACTCAGCACTGTTTGTCAATGTTTACTTGGTCGTTAATTCGTGACGAAGAACGGATCTGACACTTGTAAGTTCTATAAGCTTGTGTGTCACTTGAGTGCTAAGTTATTGCCAAGCGCCAGTGTGTTTGTGAAGTATAATGAAGTCCTTTAAGTTTTGCCTGTTAATGTATATGTCAAAAGGTTGTCAAAGTTATTGTCATCAAGGTTGTAAGTCTTTTTTGTCAGAGTTGTTAGTAGCTGATTGTAGTGATTTACTGAACGAATTTAAATAAATCAAGAAGATGTCGAAATGATCTAAATATCTCTGTGGCCAACTGGTGCCGGAGTTTTCATACCGCCTGAAGGCTTATGAAATAGTTATTGTTTAAAACAAGGACCGGAGTCGACAGCTTTACGTGCCCTCCGAAGAACGGTTATATGATGTACGCTCTGATGTAAAAGCCACCACGCTGTCATACATCCAAGTGATAATTTTTTTTAATTTTGTTTTTGGTTTGGAAAATCCTCATGGAGTCCCTCCGCCCTGTGGGGGAAGGACGAAGGGGACTGTCAGACTCTTACTGACTAAAAACCAACCCGTGCTTCTCAGGTACCGAGGGTTTCACCGAAGCATTCCTCGCTACCCCCCGACGGGTATTGGCCCACCAGATGGTCAGGCGGGCCCCGAACGAAACCCCCTTGGTGGCGGGTGAAGGTGTTGGGCTCCGCCGCCAAAACACCCAGCGGCCGTAGAGGATAGGGAGGACGGCAACGCAACACCGCATCTCCTCTTCCTCTGCGGCCCCACCGCGACGCAACGATGGTGCGCCCGCATTTGGTCGCGGGATATAGGCCGCGCGGCAACGCAACACTGACACGCCTCTCCTCCCGCGACCGCACCCGACTGCGAGGGACAGACAGAACTGTCCTCCGCTCCAGCACCTTGGGACGCATCCTACGCAGGCCTCACGCAAGCCCACGTGGAGCGTCCCCTCCCGGGATCCCGCTTAGCTTCACCGTGGGTGTTGTACCTTAAACCCACGGTTACTGAGCCCCCCCACCACGACAAGGTGGAGATCCCACGGGGGGGATCCAAATGATAACATGTGTAAGCGTTGCTTAACTTTGCCAAACTATTAAGATCGGCAAAGCAAGTCACGGTATGGGCGCTACATCTTAAATTTATTTTATTTTATTTTATTTATAGACTCCCGCCTGTATCCCCGAAGGGGTAGGCAGCGGTGTAATATTACACCCACATTTCGCCATGAATTTTTAGGTCCCACGTAATAGGGGGCGAGCCTAGTACCGGGCACATTACCAGACTCCGTGCTGCTACTGAGAATTTCCTAACGGAAAAACTCAATAACTTTGCCCGACCCGGGAATCGAACCCGAGACCTCCAAATCCCACGCGCACATTTATGCCGCGAAACCAACGCGGCAGTCTAATCCTATCCTTAAATAATACCAACGTTTTGTTTTAGAAGTGGTTACAGGTCGTATTCAAATTTGAGTTGCCCAGCTGAAAATGTCCGCTTATATCGAGAGCCTTGACAAAGTCCGGTGGACGTCTTTCGGCCGAGATAATTTCAAATAGGTAAAATCAGTTAACAAATTGTACGAATTCGTATTTTATTAATGATCACAGTAATCAAGGTATTTGAATTTCTGTGGCTTAGAATGTGAACTGATAATTACTATTTCAGCATTTGAATTTCGATTTGATGCTGCATTGATTAGGTATTATTTGTCGTGTGGTTTGAGCGTGTTTCACCTCTCCTATAAATAGAAGTTAATGTTGATAATTTATTATCCAAAATTTGAACGCGATTAGATATTTGGGATGTCAAAATATGTCAAACTATTATATGGTAATATTTTTAGTGTCTACAATCGTAATTACTGTCACATATATCTAAAATTTGTTATCAAATGCTTGAATATAACATGAAAAACTGACCTATTTTTTTTTAAATGTGAAGCTGGTATTATTTTTGGCTCTGAGCTTTCATAAAAATTAAAAGGTTTGGTCGCTAGCAATGAATAGAATTTATTTCAGTAAAGGCAAAAGTTACGGGGTTTTATTAGTCTTGCTATAAGTTATATAAAAGTGATTAAATATATATGAAAATAAATGTTGCTGTAGCCTTTGTAATGCTGATGTCCTATCCCATTGCCGTAAAGTTAATTTAATGACGCTGAATTCTCATGGTGGCATGTAATGCAATTACTCGCTGCAATAGACTTAGATGACTCGCCTCTGAAGGAAATATACGGCACCGCGGTAGTTATAGTGAATAATCCTGGAAGCTTTTAAGGGTTCTCACAAATCTAATACCAGTGGTAGCGCCATCTACCTTCCTATCTATAACTAATCGCATCAACGTCAATCGTTCCACGCTTGTCTAGTGCGAGCGATACAATATTTCCGTCCCTGTCTCCCATTCCCTAAGGAGGGGCACGCCTTTCGCGGATTGGTCGCCGCGAAACGTCGACGCGAGAGACAGTCCAGAACTTTCGAGAACATTCGATTCGCAAAATACGCGTCCACTATACCGTACCGCTCCGCGCCGCTCCCGCTATAATTATTACCGCTTATATAAACCGCTCGCAAGTGGAAGTGATTTGTGTTGTGAAGTGAATCAAGCAGCTTCATCCCGAAACACCAGGAGACTGCCCTTCTGAGACGAAAAAGATCGCCGTACAAGGTAAGTGCCCCCGTCCTTGGAATATCCTATACCCACTCACAATCATCTCTCCCATTCCAATCCTACAACCTCTTCCCTTATCCTTTCTATGCGAGCAGAACTCGCCCTAATACAGTCCATTTTCCTTCTCCAAATCGCCTAGAACTAGGTTTCGGTGTATCGCCGAACCATTTTTTTTATCCATACGAGTCGGATTCATTTACGTTTTTATACGTTATATCGCTATACCTAGGCAGTTATAGCACCTAGCTATACTCCTAATATATTCACATAACCGTCACATGGTTGTTTACGCCCGCATCAGTAGGTAAACTTTTATGTTGCTACCTACTTACTCAATTATTATTTCTGGAACTATCATAGTTGTCTTGTAAATCTCATATTTCGAGCAACTTTTAATTCCACAGCTCTAAAGTGTTGCCTACTTAGCCTACTTAGGTAAAATAATAGGTACATTAGATATTCTTATTTTGTTTCGCCATCATTAGCTTATACTTACGTAAGCATGTCACAACAAAAGAAGTCACGCGTGTCGGAAGACAAAGAGATGACAATCTTAGAAGCAAAACGCAATATTTTATTTGAGCGCATTCAAAACATATACGAGCGTTCAAAAACCGCTTCTATTTCTGACAGTAAAAGCGAAGCATTTCTCCGTTATTGTATGACACTAGATAGTATTCGAACAGATTTTCATAAGCTGTTAGACGATTATAACGCAAGATTACTTTCTATCAATCCTGATAAAAAACCGAACTATCAGGCGTACACCTCATTCGAAGATCTTTATTGTATTATTAAGCGTATACAATCGCAATTGGAGGGTAAATGTTCAGCAGAGCCCGTTGCCCGCAAACCGAGATTACCACCAATCGAGATTATGTCGTTTGACGGAGATATACGAAATTGGCCGTTATTCTATGCGAGTTTTAAGTCTACAGTGCACGATAATGGTTCTCTGACAAATGCTGACAGGTTGTACTATTTAATAGGTAAACTGTCACCGAAGGCCCAGTCCGTATTTGCAGGTGTCACACCCAGTGCTGAGAATTATCAGGTAATATTTCAGTCACTACTTGACAGATATCAAGACACGCGCGTCCTAGCGTCTACTTACTTTGACCAAGCTTTAAATCTCAAACTGTCTAGCAACGAGTCTGTCGCGAATTTCCAGCTGTTTATTGATAACTTCGTAACCGCGGTTAATTCTCTTAGGAACTTAAAATTAGAAGATCTTCCCGACTTTATGTTGCTTCAACTCGCTTTAAAAAAGTTTGAAACTGATACAATTCGCGCATTCGAGATGACGGAACGCAATAATAAAATACCTACACTAGATAGTTTTATTTCGTTCATCAAAGATCAGTGTCGAATATTTCATAATACGCAGTCTGGTTCACCTGGCCCGTCTAACACTAACAGCAACAAACAAAGGTTGAATAAATCGCGAAATAGTAATAATAACTCGGTCCCTAATCCACAATCTTACGTAACATGCTCGGAATCTAATAGTAATAATTCACAGAAGTGTCTGTGCAGTAATATAGTGCACGACCATTTATATAAGTGTCCCGCCTTCGATAATCTGAATCCAAATGCTCGTTTTAAATGCGTAAAAGATAACAAAGCTTGTATTAATTGCTTAAGCATAAAACATAAAACAAGTAATTGTTCTAGTAAGACAAAGTGTCGCTTATGCAATCAGAAACATCATTCTCTGCTTCACTTCGATAAAGGTAACACGTTGTCAAACCAAGCCGCTAACCTTGACACACTTACGTCGCAGGTGCAGACTACGATAACTGCGTCCCCGACGATTCAGAATGAGATATCGTTGTGTACGACATCCATTGCGCGGGCGGCACGCACGCGCGGACGGCCTTCGCGCGCTTGTAGTGATCAGAGCAGCGCTAGGCCGCGATGTATGGCGTCTAAGACTGTTCTGTTAGTGACAGCGCAAGTTATCGTATATGATGTTAATGGGTCGCCGCACATGGTACGTTGTCTGATAGATAGCGCATCTCAGACCAATTTAATAACGTTAGAATTGGTCAAACGCCTCGGATTATGGAATAACTTTAAAACTACGAACTCAATAGTCCGAGGGATAGGCGGTTCAGGAAAACATTGCAAGGGTTCCGTAGATATTAAAATACACTCGCGTTTTGATGGAGACATTAATTTTAACATTTCTTCGCTTCTCGTGGAGCGTATTACGGACACATTGCCAAACGCTAATGTGGACGTATCGCTTCTCACACACCTCGAGTCATTGCCGCTGGCAGACTCGGAGTTTGCGAATCCGGCAGACATTGATGTTTTGATCGGAGCCGCAATATTCCCGCACTTGCTACTAACTAAAGTGGTACGTAGTGAGCAAAATAACTTACCGCCCGCTATTGAGACGGTATTTGGGTATGTAATTATGGGTACCGTACCTACATTACATACTTCTCAATACCTTACGTCTTGCTGTTGTTCTGTTCTTCAAGAAAACAATATTGATTCTCTTCTCAAGCGATTTTGGGAGCTGGAAGAGGTTACCGCACCTCCCTCGATGAGCCGTAAAGATCTCGAGTGTGAAGAACATTTCCGCGCTACCACTGTTCGTGACGACAGTGGCAGATACGTTGTGGCGTTGCCATTCTGTGGTGACCCTTATTCGTTAGGCGACTCGTACGCTGCTGCGCTCAGACGTTTCCATTGTTTGGAACGTAAACTTGATGCATCACCTAAGTTACGCAGCGCCTATAATGACGTCATTCGTGACTACATAGATAAAGGTTTTTTGAGTGTAGTTGTAAACAACGAGGGCAACTCTCTGCCCTCATATTATATCCCGCATCACGGCGTAGTTCGCGAAGATAGAACCTCTACTAAACTTCGTGTGGTTTTAGACGCTAGTTGTAAGACTATGTAGCTATCCTATACCTAGCAGTCCCTACAGTGACTTTTGTGATGTGTAAATAGAAACATGGATACACACAGCCCTGAAAAGGACTTAAGTGCTTATATAGAAACAGTGATAATAGTCCTGACAAGGACTGTTCAAGGACTTTTGTTGTTGTTCTGAAAAGAACAGTTTTATAGACTTTTGCAACGTTAAATAGAAACAGGAAGAGTTCTCTTGCGAACTCAAAGATGCACACGCTGACGATTTCAAGAAATCTTCGCTCTGCAAATATTATTGCGTCGACGCGCGCCGTGCCCGCTGACGCGCGAACGCACGACGTCTTCGTTCGACGAGTGACCGGCAAATGGAGCCGCCGCGCTTATGCCACCAGTATAATTATGTTCCCGTTTGCGCGGGAAAACGCTCGCGCGACGTATGAACCACCTGGCGGATTACTTACGTAAACTCAACTCAAATATTATTGGCCGATTGTACTTTAAATTAATTGGTTGATTGTTTTGATCATTTTACATTTCTATTTATCTGCATTTGGATTGGCTCAGCCTAGTTGTACAATTTGTATATAAACAGCACTAAATTACCAATAAATTATTCTGAATCCTGGAGTCAAGAATATCATTTCTACATACAATACCTTCATTCTCCAAAGTTCTCCAAAGCGGTGACCCTCTCCGGAACACAAGAAGTACAAATCAAGAACGGAAAAGCTCTGCCCATCAAGCCACCGAAAAACCGCAACATCCTACATTCAACCATAGTACCAACATAGTCGACAAATCCCTGCTCCACAACTCTCAACATGTCACAACAGCAAGAAAATTCTATCCCGGCCAGCTCATTCAACTCTACATCAATCAACACCGTCACTCAAGCTGAAATTGGTGGCATATCGCTAACCATGCGTATCCCACCATTCTGGCGTGATCGACCACGTCTGTGGTTTATCAGTTTCGAAGCCGCCACCAACGACCTGAAGAAAAGCCAAGCCCAGCTCGCTCAGATAGTAATCGCACAGCTGGAACGCCAAGACATCGAGCAGATCACCGACCTTCTATACAACCCACCAGAGCAAGACCAGTACAAGGCGATAAAAGAGCGTCTCATATCTGCCTATGAGGAGTCCGACAGCCGCCAGTTCCAAAAACTGCTGTCAGCGATGGAACTCGGCGATCAGAAGCCGACCCAACTACTCCGGCGTATGAGAAACCTCGCTACAGACAAAGTTCCAGACAGTACGCTGCGACTCATGTGGACCAACCACCTTCCACCACACATACGTTCTGTGCTTGCCGTCAGCGAGACCTTCGCAACTAAGTCGTCGTTAGAAGAGTTAGCGTTACTCGCCGACAAAATGATGGAACAGACGCCACCAGCTGCACCTCACATCTCAGCCGTCCAAACGATAACCTCACCGACATCACCACCAACTCAGACAGCCGACCTACAATTCCTTGTCACCGAACTACGCAAGTTATCATTAGAAATAACCGAATTGAAATCAAGACCACCGCACAGCCAATACAACGGTTACCGCCGCAACCGCTACCCGTCTTACAACCGAAGTCCATCGCAACAACGCAGTCGAGACTCATCACCATCACCTTTCTGCTATTATCATCGACGTTTCAAAGAACAAGCTCGACGCTGCACGTCACCTTGCACATTCAATAAGAAGTCGGAAAACTAGGCCGAACGTTAGCGGAGGCGGACTCTGGCGTTCACGAAAACTCACACCGCCTATACATAACAGATCGTAACTCCAACATATCTTTCCTGGTCGACACGGGTGCAAACATATCCGTACTACCTAGAAAGAAAGGACAAGTCGCAACGCCACTATCGTTCCAACTATATGCGGCTAACCACACAACTATAGCTACGTACGGTGAGAAAACATTAACGCTCGACTTCAACCTACGACGCCCATACAAATGGAAGTTCATTGTCGCCGACGTTTCAAGACCTATACTCGGCGCTGACTTTCTCAAACATCACCAACTTATCGTCGATTTGAAAAACAAGAGATTGATCGACGGCGTCACGAATCTCAAGGTCAACGCCCCAGTTCGCATTTCAAACATGCCTACAGTGTACACCATCGACAAGTCACAGTCGTATCACGACATTTTAGCGCAATATCCCGGCATCACACGTCTCACTTCAATGCAGTTAAGCTCTTCTATCAACGTGCAACACTACATTGAAACAGAAGGCCCACCAATACATAGCCGCGCTCGCCCCATACCACCGCACCGATATGAAATCGTGAAGAAAGAGTTTGAAAATATGATTGAACAAGGGTTATGCAGGCCAAGCAAGAGTCCATGGTCATCACCGCTTCACATCGTCCCGAAGAAGAATGGTGACATTCGAGTCTGCGGAGACTATCGGCGACTCAACGCTATCACAAAACCCGATCGCTATCCCGTTCCACGCGTCAAAGATTTCACACATCATCTCTCAGGCAAGACTATCTTCTCAACAATAGACCTCAACCGAGCCTACCAACAACTGAGCATAAGAGAAGAGGACATCGAGAAAACCGCTATTATCACACCAATGGGTTTATTTGAATTCCCGCGAATGTGTCCCGGTTTGAAGAACGCAGCACAAACGTTTCAACGTTACATTCACGAAGTACTGCGAGGACTAGATTTCGTATATCCATTCATAGATGATATACTAATCGCTTCGGAACACGAGACCCAGCATCGAGAACACCTCCACACCGTCCTGAAGAGATTAGAAGAACATGGTATCACCATCAACCCCGCTAAATGCAACCTAGGCAAGTCCGAAGTTCAGTTCCTCGGTTATCATGTATCAAAAGATGGTATCAAGCCTCCCGAACAAAAGATCAAAGCTATCACTGATTACCCCAAACCCAAGACAATAGAAGAACTACGGAGATTCCTAGGAATGTTAAATTTCTACCGCGATCACATTCCCAACGCCGCCTCACTACAAGCACCATTGAATTCATACCTACACAACGTGAAGAAACGAGATAAAACTGCAATCACATTGTCCGACGAAGCAACACAAGCCTTTGAACAATGTAAAGCAAGCATCATCACCGCAGCTTTACTTGCTCATCCATCTCACCACGCAACACTCGCGCTATTCTGTGACGCATCGGACACATCAGCCGGTGCCGTAATTCAACAATACTTAAACGAAACATGGCAGCCGCTCGGATACTTCTCTAAGAAATTCAACGACGCGCAACTGAAGTATTCTACCTATGATCGAGAATTACTAGCTATTTACATGGCCGTCAAACATTTCCGAAAAATTTTCGAAGGACGTCATCTCATTATATTCACCGATCACAAGCCGCTAACATTCGCAATGAGCAAGATCAACTCCACCACCGAGACACCGAAGCGAACGAGACAATTATTATTCATTTCCGCTTTCTCCACCGATATAAGGCACGTAAGCGGTAAACAAAATATCGTCGCAGACGCCCTTAGTCGCATAGCAACCATAACTTGCCCGTCCGCTATCAACTACAACGACATAGCAACAGCGCAAGAAAGAGACAGCACTATACAACAATTACTACGCGACGATCACCTCGCGCTCAAGAAAATAACAATACCTAATACTGACATCGAACTATATTGTGAAACATCTACGTCACATATTCGCCCATACATCCCCGAGCCATACAGAAAAGAAGTTTTCAACAATGTTCACAACATAAGTCATCCTGGTACCCGTACAACTCGCAAGCTCACAACACAGAAATACTTCTGGCCTTCAATGAATGCAGATATCAGCCGCTGGACGCGAACCTGTATTCAATGTCAGAAAGGCAAGATACATCGTCACACCCATTCAAGCATCGCATCTTTCCCGCCAACCGAACGTTTTCAACACGTACACATAGACATCGTTGGACCACTACCTACAACTGTTCAAGGTCATCGATATCTCGTAACTATGATTGACCGTTTTACGAGATGGCCTGAGGCCATACCTACAGAGGAAATAACAGCTGATCGAATAGCGAACATCGTCTATCAACATTGGATATCTCGCTTCGGATGCCCGGCTACACTAACATCAGATCAAGGTCGACAGTTCGAGAGCCAACTATTTCAAAACCTCATGAAACTAATGGGTATCAAGAAAAATCGAACTAATCCTTACCACCCGCAAAGCAATGGAATCATCGAACGTTGGCATCGCTCACTCAAAAACGCATTACGCGCAAAGCTCACCGACACGCGCTCGTGGATCGACGAAATACCTACAATATTATTGGGATTACGTTCCGCCCTGCGCACTGACACCGGCGTGAGTCCCGCTGAATTAACCTACGGATGCATTTTACGCCTACCAGGAGACTTTTTCACATCAAGCGCATACACACCTACAGCTATGGATTATACCTACGTCGAGAAGCTACGTGAAATCATTCATAGCAACAAACCTCAAGCATTCACCGAGCATCATAATAATAATAGAAATATTTTCGTGCATAACGACCTACTAAATTGCAGTCACGTGTTCGTTCGAGTAGATTCAGTGCGTAAGCCACTACAGACACCCTACGAAGGACCGTACAAGGTTATAAGCCGAACAGACAAAGTGTATTGTGTACAATTACCAGACCGACAAGCAAACATTTCAATCGATCGACTGAAACCTGCTTACGTCGTATTAGAAGATAGTGATAATATACCAGCAAAGCATAACAACATATTACCTTCAAGCAACATTACCATTACCCAGAAAACCAATAACCTTACCGTTACCAAGGATACCGAAGTTACCTTACCGCATTATAACCTTACCAAACAACAAGTACCTGCGCCGGCGAACTCTACGACGCCGACGCCGCCGCCGCAAACGGACATCAAAACAACACGTTCCGGTCGCACCATCAAGCTGCCGGTACGCTTCGCTTGAAGGGGAGTACTGTAGCTATCCTATACCTAGCAGTCCCTACAGTGACTTTTGTGATGTGTAAATAGAAACATGGATACACACAGCCCTGAAAAGGACTTAAGTGCTTATATAGAAACAGTGATAATAGACCTGACAAGGACTGTTCAAGGACTTTTGTTGTTGTTCTGAAAAGAACAGTTTTATAGACTTTTGCAACGTTAAATAGAAACAGGAAGAGTTCTCTTGCGAACTCAAAGATGCACACGCTGACGATTTCAAGAAATCTTCGCTCTGCAAATATTATTGCGTCGACGCGCGCCGTGCCCGCTGACGCGCGAACGCACGACGTCTTCGTTCGACGAGTGACCGGCAAATGGAGCCGCCGCGCTTATGCCACCAGTATAATTATGTTCCCGTTTGCGCGGGAAAACGCTCGCGCGACGTATGAACCACCTGGCGGATTACTTACGTAAACTCAACTCAAATATTATTGGCCGATTGTACTTTAAATTAATTGGTTGATTGTTTTGATCATTTTACATTTCTATTTATCTGCATTTGGATTGGCTCAGCCTAGTTGTACAATTTGTATATAAACAGCACTAAATTACCAATAAATTATTCTGAATCCTGGAGTCAAGAATATCATTTCTACAAACAATACCTTCATTCTCCAAAGTTCTCCAAAACTACATCGGGTCAGTCGATTAATGACATTTTGCATGCCGGCCCCAATCTACAGGGTGATTTATTTAACATCATAATAAAGTTTCGTCTTTTCCAAATCGCTCTGTCAGCTGATTGCCGCCAAATGTTTCTCAATATCGGCGTTCGCGAATTTGACCGTAGATTTCAACGGATCTTTTATCGTTTTGACAAGAAAGAACCTTTATCTGTGTATCAGTTCAATCGTGTTTGTTTTGGACTCAAGTCTAGCCCATATCACGCGTTACGAGTTGTTCGCCAGTTGATCGCTGATGAAGGCGATCACTTTCCCGCCGCAGCGGCTGTTGCCACTTCCGCTTTGTACATGGATGACATTGCCTGTATTGTCATATCCGCTCCGCTAGCAATTTCGCTTTGTGAAGAGCTTATTCAGCTTTTCTAGCGAGGCCAGTTTGATCTTGTCAAATGGACAAGCAACTCTAAGGAGGTTCTCGCACGCATACCAGATTCTCATAAGGCTTCTCCAGACATTGAGTTTGAGAAGTCTGTACCGCATAAGGTTCTCGGTTTACGCTGGGACAAATCCTGCGATAGTTTTCGGTTTGACGTCTCACCACCAGATGATAAGTGCACCAAACGCACTATGCTGTCCACAGTGGCTCGACTATGGGACATAATGGGTTTTGTGGCTCCCACAATTTTGTACGCCAAGCTCTTGATCAAAGAGCTTTGGCTATCAAAGTGTGAGTGGGATGAAACACCCCCTGACCATATTGTCGCCGCTTGGGGCCAGTTTTGTATTGAGCTTACCGCGCTCAATCAAGTTACTATTCCGCGTCATCTTGGGTTGGTAGATGGATGTACCATCAACTTAATAGGTTTTGCTGACGCCAGCGAGCGTGCTTACGGCGGAGTCGTATATCTGGAAGTCCGCATTGGTTCTAACTACTCGGTGCAGTTAGTCTGTGCCAAGTCTAAGGTCTCGCCTGTTAAAACCATTTCAGTTGCGAGACTGGAGTTGTGCGCGGCCCTTCTGCTGTCTCAGTTGCTCCGCAAGGTTCAAGACACAGTTTTGCCCCACTACCCCATTAATAAAATATACGCATTTTCCGACTCCAAAGTAGTGCTCGCTTGGATTCATTCTTCTCCTCATCGTTGGCAGACTTTTGTCGCCAACCGCGTTAGCAAATTGATTGAACTGGTTCCTGCTACTTGTTTCAATCACGTCGCGGGTATTGAGAACCCCGCAGATTGCTTGTCTCGTGGTGTCCCTCCACTTAATCTTCTGCATCATCCATTGTGGCATCGTGGACCTTGTTGGATCTCCCATGATCCGTCAGAATGGCCCATGCAACCCTTTGACCACAGTGCAGAAGACGAAGATGTACCCGAACGGAAGTCTGTTTCTTAACCCGTGATTGCTGAGGTTGCGGAGTCTCCCATCTATGCACTCGCTCTACGCATGTCATCGTGATCTAAGTAACTCCGCGCCACCGTTTATGTCTATAGGTTTCTTAGGCACCTACCTAATGAGACTTTTGTATCAAGTACTGATATCAAATTCGGAGAATGTAAGTTACTACGAGCTGTACAGGCTGTTCATTTTAGTAACGACATTCAAAATTTAAAAGACAATGTACCTTGTTCTCCCGCTATCCTTAGACTCAAGCCGTTTCTCGATGAACACGGCGTCATACGCGTTGGGGGTCGTCTGTCCAATTCGGATGAACCTTATAACTACAAACATCCTTGTATTCTGCCGCGACATGATCATGTTTGTAATAATCGATTTTAAACTTTCGCGATTTGTATACATCATCTTAATATATAAAATCCTTGCGTTACTGACTGACTGACAGACACGCTACAGCCGAAACTATTGGGCGCAGGAAGCTGAAATTTGGCATGTATGTTCCTTGGGGACCGTAGGGGTGCACTAAGAAGGGATTTCCCGAAATTCCCCCGGGATCGGCCAAAACGGGTAAATTTAAAAAAATGCAGGCGCAGCTGCTGGCGTCCTCTAGTACAAAATAATTTAGCGGGTCTTAATCGCGTTAACTCGCTCGGTGCAAGACGAGCGAAACGTCGGAAACAAATAGGTATTTATACCTTAAATAAGTTAAGTTAACGCGATTATGTTGTCGACCTTCTTGTTGATTTTTATCACAAGAAACACCTCCATGCCGGTCCAGAGTTGCTGCTGTCCTTACTTAGGCATAAGTATTGGATTTTAGCCGCTCGACGAATAATTCGTCACAGAATACATAAATGTAACGTCTGTTTCAAATTTCGTCCGCGTCCGACTTTCCCTCCCATGGCCGATCTCCCTAGCCAGCGCGTCAACCAGGTTGCTAAAGCGTTTACACACACCGGTTGCGATTACGCAGGACCACTGCAGTATACGCCAGTGCGTGGTTGAGGTGTTAAAAGCCGTAAAGTCTGGCTATGTATTTTTACATGCTTAACGACGCGCGCTACGCATATTGAAGTTGCGACAGATTTAAGCACGGTGTCATTCCTGGCAGCCCTTAAACGATTTCTCTCACGGCGCGGCCCTATACAGTGTTTGTACACGGATAACGGCACTTGTTTTGTGGGCGCAAGCTCTTATTTACGCGACTTTTATAAGTTTCTCAGGGAAGAATATCGTACTCGTCTTCAGGAGGAACTTTCCATAAATCATATTGACTGGAAGTTTATTCCACCAGCATCACCGCATTTCGGTGGATGTTGGGAAAGCATGGTCAAAGTAATTAAAACGCATCTCTTCAAGGTTATAGGTCAACAGATCCTCTTGTCGCGATTTCTCGCGAACTGTATAGTGTACAGAGCAGATAACCAACCTCTGTGAATACTTAACCAACCTCTATGTAAGTACTGGCCACAACCGACGGTTCTACGTTTGAGGTTTGAACTTGATATATGAAGAATACGAAATTACTTTATTACTTCATAGTATTGACATTAACATTTGAAACATTATACTGTGTAAAATTATATGAGAAATGGAAATATAGTAAATGTATTATTAATGAATATGTTGTGCTAATACAATATTAGATGTGCTGACTACATGGATATCACAAATGGGCGCTGGAGCTAAGTATTTAGTGATTCCTACTGTTTGCGAGCAGCTAGTGTTGTAAAGCTAATTATATGGGATCCTATTGTTTCTACGTATCTAGAAATTGGTAATGTATTGTATGGTAATTCTGTATTGTAATAGTAGAAGTGTTTAGACCTCTGCTGAGGATAAAGACGTTTATGCCTCAGTGGGGAGAGAACGGAGACGTCCGTTACAGAGCGGTGAAATATCCGACACATACAATATTTGAGAGCGGTGATCAGACCGACAGTTATTACAGAGCGGTGAGCAGACCGACACTTACAGAGCGGTGAAATACCCGACACATACAAT
Organism: Euclidia mi; assembly: GCA_944739405.2. Lineage (NCBI taxonomy): Eukaryota > Metazoa > Arthropoda > Insecta > Lepidoptera > Erebidae > Euclidia > Euclidia mi. The sequence continues at coordinate 21,609,630 of OX123203.2, forward strand.
ATTTGAGAGCGGTGATCAAACCGACAGTTATTACAGAGCGGTGAGCAGACCGACACTTAAAGAGCGGTGAAATACCCGACAGATAAAACACCTGATACCTGATATCGGTGACAGACCTGTATACAGGTAGTAGATATTATTATGAAATTATACCCCGAAAGTTATATATTTGTAATCTAAATAGAAATTGATAGAACTGCAATACTAGACTGCCGGACAGTGGAATCATATAACCTTTTAACCTACAGGTCGCACTGAAATGATTCCGGAAGAAACATACTGAGAGCTGTCCATGTGATGTCTACGTCTTGATAGGTAAGTTTCTTAACATTTCATTAGGCCGCGCATTATCAATATATCGGCGTTCAGTTACAAACCCCTCAACATCTAACCTCGCCGACATGGTGGAGATGCTGGGATCTGATGATCCTCATTTTAAAGGCAATACAATATTATATCTTATGAAATAGCGTGGCGGATGGAATGTTTTGAAACTTCTAGTGACACTTAGTGGAATTATTTTCAAATTTTAAATTTGGAATAAAGAAATAATTTTAAACAATTCAAACAACATTTGTCAGTGTGGAACTTCAGTTTCAAACATTATGTGAACTACAATTTTACCAATTCGAGATTATTGGTAGACAATAATTTGAAACAGTTGGTTTATCATATTACTTTATAATTTTATGATATTTTGTTTTGTGAGATTTCGTGTTGTGTGGGATTCACTACCGGCATATGCAGTAAGTAAGAGGAAATAGAATCAATAGATTATTGAAATTTTATCTTAAAAGTATAATACTAGATTTTATTAAATTTAATACTTATTTTTAGGTACAAAATTGATCAACATTGATGGTAAATAATGGAGAATATAATGTTAAATCGTTTGTCTGTGATTGCTAAAGAGATACAATCGTTAAGTTACGAGTATGTCAGTCTGTGGTCCATAACGGATGAAAATATAAAAGATGCACGTATAATATCGGCTAAACTTAAATCACTTCTGTCTCGCTTCAATACAGATTTGAACAGTTACTTTAATATAAGTCAGGAACCGAATGCTGATGAAATATCGAATTTAACTAACTACCAATTACAAGGAGAGCAAGCATTGGCTGAATTAGAAGTAAAAATTCAAATGAAAAATGAAACCTCAACAACATCAAATGAAACCTCAACAACATCAACGAAAGAAAATGGAGCATTATGTTATAGTAAATTACCTGATTTGAGTTTACCTCAATTTGCTGGAAACTTATTAGAATGGCATCAGTTTTGGGATCAATTTGTTTCTAATATGTCCAGAAGGAGACTGAACGATGTTGATAAACTACTCTACCTTAAAAGTTCTTTGATAGGCGATGCGGCAAGACTTATAGATGGACTGAGTATAACCAATAAAAATTATCAAATTGCGGTTGATATACTTAAAACTAGATATGGTAAAGAAGGCGAAATAATTTACGCCCATCATAAAGCTCTCTCTAATATCAAGAGAGCTGTAGGAATAGATGAGTGCAGACAAGTATTAGATGAAGTGGAAAGACACATGAGAGTTCTTCAATCTATGGGAGAGGATACTGAGTCTACGACTATGAGATACATGATTATGGAAAAATTTCCTCAAGAGATAATATTTGAATTGAAAATGAGAATAGGGTCTGATAAGTCCATTGACAATATGAAAGAACAGCTGGCATTAATAATTTCAGCCAAGGAAGAAGCAAAAAGGATAATTGAAGAAACTACACTAGAAAATTCTCAATATACTGTTCAAGCATTATACAGCAAAACGGAAAAGTCACAGAATGAGCAAATAATTATTAATAATAATCAAATTAAACAAGATAGGAAGAATAAAACTCATAACTTCAATTTAATCAAACGAAACAATCAAAATAATCAATATAATAAACGAAATTTTCACACCAGACATGATGAAAACAAGATGGAATTTAAAAGAAGAAAGCTAAGCTGTATCTTTTGTGGTAATGACCATTTTAACGAAAAATGTAAACAATTTAAAACTCTTCAAGATAGAACAACTAAATTGAAAGAAAGTAACCGATGTTTTAATTGCCTTAAAAGGGGACATGTGTATAAGCAATGCGTATACAACAGACCTTGTTGGCATTGTGGTAAATCAGCAGGACATAATAGGGCGTTATGTCCCAAGATATTTAGCGAAGAAGAGTGAATGGGTATCTACAAGCACTATGCACATTGTGAACAGCTATGGTTCTACGATGTTGGTAACAAACATACTTCATTAGAGATTTAATTTAACAAACAAAGTTGTAACCAAAAGAGGCGTTCTTTAAATTTATTGCTTCTGTCTACGACCCATGTAGGTATGTAGTGCCTGCATTGCTACCAGTAAAATTATTTCGGCAAGAGTTGTTGAAACAAAAGATAAAATGGGATACAAATTTATCCACTGAATTATTGGACAAATGGTCATGCATACAAATGATATTGAAAATCAAGAAAACGCATCTACTAAAGCTTATGCAGCAATGGTCTATGTAGTTGGAAATAACGCTAAAAGTTTCGTCATTGGAAAACCACTTCTGGTACCAAACAAAGACCAAGATAACTTGAAAATACCACGACTTGAACTGTTAGGGGTATTAACAGGAAGCCCTTTAATACAATATGTTGTTAAATATATTCAAATTCAATTAAAATTACAAAGCAATTGATATGGACTGATAGTCAGATAGTTATAGATTGGTTCAATTCTAATAAATTACTAACACCATTCGTATCAAAACAGATTAATGAAATTAAAAGGAATAAAAATTTTGTCATGAGACATGCCTCTTCTGAACGAAATCCTGCAGATGTAGCCAATCGACCTGCGACGTGACAAGAAGTTAGACACAAGTGGTTGAATGGTCCAGAATTTTTAGTAAGGATCCAGCTAGCTGGCCTAAGGACAGAAACACAATTTCGACATTTCTCGTTGAGGAGGGTCTCACGAATAATGTAATTTTAGAACAAGATCATATTAAAGAAGACCAGAATTCAAATATTAGTAAACCAATTTTAAGTGAACATCCAGATCAACTAGATTCCAAAGTGATGAAAATAAAAAGGATACAAAGGGAAACAAATCAAAAAGGAATTTAGACATTTAGACAGATGTGGATGGCATACTCAGATGTAAAGGACGTCTTATAAATACGGATTGGTCTTGGGACAAACGTTATCCCATATTGATTCCAAAAGAGAGTGAATATTTAAATAGTATCATATTGAAACCCACAAAGATAATTACCATGTTGGTACAAACCACACACTAAGTATTATACGTGAAACGTATTGGATTCCACAAGGAAGGGCTCAAGTTCAACAGAAAACGGAACAAGTAAGAGATGGATTTGCTTGTTCACGTGTTAAGCCGTTCGAGCCATATACCTGTAAGTTGTTGTGGTTACCTTAGACAACGCTTTAAAATTCAAATTGATATCTGAGATACTATCCAATGCATATTGTATGGAGAATAAAATTTGATGGAGGTTTATTCCTGAACTAGCTCCTTGGATCAGATGATTATACGAACAACTAGCCGGACTAGTGAAACATTGTATGAAAAGGACACTACAAAATACCTTTAAGTAATAGTCAATTGTCAAACATTGTAAAATAAATAGAGGCTAGAATAGATACACGACCTTTAACATGTGTTGATAACGAAATAGAACATATTCTTACGCCATCGGATTTCTACAAGCTGACAGATATATAACATTACATAGAGCACCTTAATTCAAGGGTGGAGAAATCTCTAGTAATGTTAGATGAATTCAAAGAAATGTTCACAATCGATACTTTCAAGTCTCAGAGAGAGATATAGTCACTCCTATATACAACTCTCTTGTAATCTTACCCGGCGGGAGTGTCGCGATTTCTCGCGAACTGTATAGTGTACAGAGCAGATAACCAACCTCTGTGAATACTTAACCAACCTCTATGTAAGTACTGGCCACAACCGACGGTTCTACGTTTGAGGTTTGAACTTGATATATGAAGAATACGAAATTACTTTATTACTTCATAGTATTGACATTGACATTTGAAACATTATACTGTGTAAAATTATATGAGAAATGGAAATATAGTAAATGTATTATTAATGAATATGTTGTGCTAATACAATATTAGATGTGCTGACTACATGGATATCACAAATGGGCGCTGGAGCTAAGTATTTAGTGATTCCTACTGTTTGCGAGCAGCTAGTGTTGTAAAGCTAATTATATGGGATCCTATTGTTTCTACGTATCTAGAAATTGGTAATGTATTGTATGGTAATTCTGTATTGTAATAGTAGAAGTGTTTAGACCTCTGCTGAGGATAAAGACGTTTATGCCTCAGTGGGGAGAGAACGGAGACGTCCGTTACAGAGCGGTGAAATACCCGACACATACAATATTTGAGAGCGGTGATCAGACCGACAGTTATTACAGAGCGGTGAGCAGACCGACACTTACAGAGCGGTGAAATACCCGACACATACAATATTTGAGAGCGGTGATCAAACCGACAGTTATTACAGAGCGGTGAGCAGACCGACACTTAAAGAGCGGTGAAATACCCGACAGATAAAACACCTGATACCTGATATCGGTGACAGACCTGTATACAGGTAGTAGATATTATTATGAAATTATACCCCGAAAGTTATATATTTGCAATCTAAATAGAAATTGATAGAACTGCAATACTAGACTGCCGGACAGTGGAATCATATAACCTTTTAACCTACAGGTCGCACTGAAATGATTCCGGAAGAAACATACTGACAAATGCTTGGCATCGAGGTCTAACAGAGCTGTCCATGTGATGTCTACGTCTTGATAAGTAAGTTTCTTAACATTTCATTAGGCCGCGCATTATCAATATATCGGTTTTCAGTTACAAACCCCTCAACATCTAACCTCGCCGACACCTCTCTAACGAAGAGCTTTTAACTGTCCTTGCACAAGTCGAGGCACTGATCAACTCGCGTCCGCTCACGGCATTGAGTAGTGACCCTGCAGAACCATCCGCGTTAAGCCCTGCACATTTTCTGAACACAGTGCCATTATCGTCATCTCCGGCTCCTGAAGCAGACTCTTCAAGCTTGCTCCAGAGACATACTCTGCTGGATAAACTCGTGCAGTCGTTCTGGCGGCGCTGGCGTGCGGAATATCTACACCAGCTTCAGGCTAGATTCAAGTGGAATAGTCCTGCATCCCCTATACAGGAGGGTACGTTGGTCGTTATAATACATGATAATGCTCCGCCGCTTTCATGGCCGTTAGCCATCGTAGAGAAATGGCATACTTCCAAGAACGGTACAACCCGCGTTGTTACCGTGAAAACCGCTAAAGGGAGTTACGTGCGCCCTGTTGTACGTCTCTGTCCGCTTCCAACTCAGTAAAATCTAGCCTGAAGTTGGACCTACCTCTTAGTTTAAGTATTTAGTTTTCTGTCAGCTGATTGCCGCCAAATGTTTCTCAATATCGGCGTTCGCGAATTTGACCGTAGATTTCAACGGATCTTTTATCGTTTTGACAAGAAATAACCTTTATCTGTGTATCAGTTCAATCGTGTTTGTTTTGGACTCAAGTCTAGCCCATATCACGCGTTACGAGTTGTTCGCCAGTTGATCGCTGATGAAGGCGATCACTTTCCCGCCGCAGCGGCTGTTGCCACTTCCGCTTTGTACATGGATGACATTGCCTGTATTGTCATATCCGCTCCGCTAGCAATTTCGCTTTGTGAAGAGCTTATTCAGCTTTTCTAGCGAGGCCAGTTTGATCTTGTCAAATGGACAAGCAACTCTAAGGAGGTTCTCGCACGCATACCAGATTCTCATAAGGCTTCTCCAGACATTGAGTTTGAGAAGTCTGTACCGCATAAGGTTCTCGGTTTACGCTGGGACAAATCCTGCGATAGTTTTCGGTTTGACGTCTCACCACCAGATGATAAGTGCACCAAACGCACTATGCTGTCCACAGTGGCTCGACTATGGGACATAATGGGTTTTGTGGCTCCCACAATTTTGTACGCCAAGCTCTTGATCAAAGAGCTTTGGCTATCAAAGTGTGAGTGGGATGAAACACCCCCTGACCATATTGTCGCCGCTTGGGGCCAGTTTTGTATTGAGCTTACCGCGCTCAATCAAGTTACTATTCCGCGTCATCTTGGGTTGGTAGATGGATGTACCATCAACTTAATAGGTTTTGCTGACGCCAGCGAGCGTGCTTACGGCGGAGTCGTATATCTGGAAGTCCGCATTGGTTCTAACTACTCGGTGCAGTTAGTCTGTGCCAAGTCTAAGGTCTCGCCTGTTAAAACCATTTCAGTTGCGAGACTGGAGTTGTGCGCGGCCCTTCTGCTGTCTCAGTTGCTCCGCAAGGTTCAAGACACAGTTTTGCCCCACTACCCCATTAATAAAATATACGCATTTTCCGACTCCAAAGTAGTGCTCGCTTGGATTCATTCTTCTCCTCATCGTTGGCAGACTTTTGTCGCCAACCGCGTTAGCAAATTGATTGAACTGGTTCCTGCTACTTGTTTCAATCACGTCGCGGGTATTGAGAACCCCGCAGATTGCTTGTCTCGTGGTGTCCCTCCACTTAATCTTCTGCATCATCCATTGTGGCATCGTGGACCTTGTTGGATCTCCCATGATCCGTCAGAATGGCCCATGCAACCCTTTGACCACAGTGCAGAAGACGAAGATGTACCCGAACGGAAGTCTGTTTCTTAACCCGTGATTGCTGAGGTTGCGGAGTCTCCCATCTATGCACTCGCTCTACGCATGTCATCGTGATCTAAGTAACTCCGCGCCACCGTTTATGTCTATAGGTTTCTTAGGCACCTACCTAATGAGACTTTTGTATCAAGTACTGATATCAAATTCGGAGAATGTAAGTTACTACGAGCTGTACAGGCTGTTCATTTTAGTAACGACATTCAAAATTTAAAAGACAATGTACCTTGTTCTCCCGCTATCCTTAGACTCAAGCCGTTTCTCGATGAACACGGCGTCATACGCGTTGGGGGTCGTCTGTCCAATTCGGATGAACCTTATAACTACAAACATCCTTGTATTCTGCCGCGACATGATCATGTTTGTAATAATCGATTTTAAACTTTCGCGATTTGTATACATCATCTTAATATATAAAATCCTTGCGTTACTGACTGACTGACAGACACGCTACAGCCGAAACTATTGGGCGCAGGAAGCTGAAATTTGGCATGTATGTTCCTTGGGGACCGTAGGGGTGCACTAAGAAGGGATTTCCCGAAATTCCCCCGGGATCGGCCAAAACGGGTAAATTTAAAAAAATGCAGGCGCAGCTGCTGGCGTCCTCTAGTACAAAATAATTTAGCGGGTCTTAATCGCGTTAACTCGCTCGGTGCAAGACGAGCGAAACGTCGGAAACAAATAGGTATTTATACCTTAAATAAGTTAAGTTAACGCGATTAAGACCCGCTAAATTATTTTGTATGATGATCATGTTGTCGACCTTCTTGTTGATTTTTATCACAAGAAACACCTCCATGCCGGTCCAGAGTTGCTGCTGTCCTTACTTAGGCATAAGTATTGGATTTTAGCCGCTCGACGAATAATTCGTCACAGAATACATAAATGTAACGTCTGTTTCAAATTTCGTCCGCGTCCGACTTTCCCTCCCATGGCCGATCTCCCTAGCCAGCGCGTCAACCAGGTTGCTAAAGCGTTTACACACACCGGTTGCGATTACGCAGGACCACTGCAGTATACGCCAGTGCGTGGTTGAGGTGTTAAAAGCCGTAAAGTCTGGCTATGTATTTTTACATGCTTAACGACGCGCGCTACGCATATTGAAGTTGCGACAGATTTAAGCACGGTGTCATTCCTGGCAGCCCTTAAACGATTTCTCTCACGGCGCGGCCCTATACAGTGTTTGTACACGGATAACGGCACTTGTTTTGTGGGCGCAAGCTCTTATTTACGCGACTTTTATAAGTTTCTCAGGGAAGAATATCGTACTCGTCTTCAGGAGGAACTTTCCATAAATCATATTGACTGGAAGTTTATTCCACCAGCATCACCGCATTTCGGTGGATGTTGGGAAAGCATGGTCAAAGTAATTAAAACGCATCTCTTCAAGGTTATAGGTCAACAGATCCTCTTGTCGCGATTTCTCGCGAACTGTATAGTGTACAGAGCAGATAACCAACCTCTGTGAATACTTAACCAACCTCTATGTAAGTACTGGCCACAACCGACGGTTCTACGTTTGAGGTTTGAACTTGATATATGAAGAATACGAAATTACTTTATTACTTCATAGTATTGACATTAACATTTGAAACATTATACTGTGTAAAATTATATGAGAAATGGAAATATAGTAAATGTATTATTAATGAATATGTTGTGCTAATACAATATTAGATGTGCTGACTACATGGATATCACAAATGGGCGCTGGAGCTAAGTATTTAGTGATTCCTACTGTTTGCGAGCAGCTAGTGTTGTAAAGCTAATTATATGGGATCCTATTGTTTCTACGTATCTAGAAATTGGTAATGTATTGTATGGTAATTCTGTATTGTAATAGTAGAAGTGTTTAGACCTCTGCTGAGGATAAAGACGTTTATGCCTCAGTGGGGAGAGAACGGAGACGTCCGTTACAGAGCGGTGAAATATCCGACACATACAATATTTGAGAGCGGTGATCAGACCGACAGTTATTACAGAGCGGTGAGCAGACCGACACTTACAGAGCGGTGAAATACCCGACACATACAATATTTGAGAGCGGTGATCAAACCGACAGTTATTACAGAGCGGTGAGCAGACCGACACTTAAAGAGCGGTGAAATACCCGACAGATAAAACACCTGATACCTGATATCGGTGACAGACCTGTATACAGGTAGTAGATATTATTATGAAATTATACCCCGAAAGTTATATATTTGTAATCTAAATAGAAATTGATAGAACTGCAATACTAGACTGCCGGACAGTGGAATCATATAACCTTTTAACCTACAGGTCGCACTGAAATGATTCCGGAAGAAACATACTGAGAGCTGTCCATGTGATGTCTACGTCTTGATAGGTAAGTTTCTTAACATTTCATTAGGCCGCGCATTATCAATATATCGGCGTTCAGTTACAAACCCCTCAACATCTAACCTCGCCGACATGGTGGAGATGCTGGGATCTGATGATCCTCATTTTAAAGGCAATACAATATTATATCTTATGAAATAGCGTGGCGGATGGAATGTTTTGAAACTTCTAGTGACACTTAGTGGAATTATTTTCAAATTTTAAATTTGGAATAAAGAAATAATTTTAAACAATTCAAACAACATTTGTCAGTGTGGAACTTCAGTTTCAAACATTATGTGAACTACAATTTTACCAATTCGAGATTATTGGTAGACAATAATTTGAAACAGTTGGTTTATCATATTACTTTATAATTTTATGATATTTTGTTTTGTGAGATTTCGTGTTGTGTGGGATTCACTACCGGCATATGCAGTAAGTAAGAGGAAATAGAATCAATAGATTATTGAAATTTTATCTTAAAAGTATAATACTAGATTTTATTAAATTTAATACTTATTTTTAGGTACAAAATTGATCAACATTGATGGTAAATAATGGAGAATATAATGTTAAATCGTTTGTCTGTGATTGCTAAAGAGATACAATCGTTAAGTTACGAGTATGTCAGTCTGTGGTCCATAACGGATGAAAATATAAAAGATGCACGTATAATATCGGCTAAACTTAAATCACTTCTGTCTCGCTTCAATACAGATTTGAACAGTTACTTTAATATAAGTCAGGAACCGAATGCTGATGAAATATCGAATTTAACTAACTACCAATTACAAGGAGAGCAAGCATTGGCTGAATTAGAAGTAAAAATTCAAATGAAAAATGAAACCTCAACAACATCAAATGAAACCTCAACAACATCAACGAAAGAAAATGGAGCATTATGTTATAGTAAATTACCTGATTTGAGTTTACCTCAATTTGCTGGAAACTTATTAGAATGGCATCAGTTTTGGGATCAATTTGTTTCTAATATGTCCAGAAGGAGACTGAACGATGTTGATAAACTACTCTACCTTAAAAGTTCTTTGATAGGCGATGCGGCAAGACTTATAGATGGACTGAGTATAACCAATAAAAATTATCAAATTGCGGTTGATATACTTAAAACTAGATATGGTAAAGAAGGCGAAATAATTTACGCCCATCATAAAGCTCTCTCTAATATCAAGAGAGCTGTAGGAATAGATGAGTGCAGACAAGTATTAGATGAAGTGGAAAGACACATGAGAGTTCTTCAATCTATGGGAGAGGATACTGAGTCTACGACTATGAGATACATGATTATGGAAAAATTTCCTCAAGAGATAATATTTGAATTGAAAATGAGAATAGGGTCTGATAAGTCCATTGACAATATGAAAGAACAGCTGGCATTAATAATTTCAGCCAAGGAAGAAGCAAAAAGGATAATTGAAGAAACTACACTAGAAAATTCTCAATATACTGTTCAAGCATTATACAGCAAAACGGAAAAGTCACAGAATGAGCAAATAATTATTAATAATAATCAAATTAAACAAGATAGGAAGAATAAAACTCATAACTTCAATTTAATCAAACGAAACAATCAAAATAATCAATATAATAAACGAAATTTTCACACCAGACATGATGAAAACAAGATGGAATTTAAAAGAAGAAAGCTAAGCTGTATCTTTTGTGGTAATGACCATTTTAACGAAAAATGTAAACAATTTAAAACTCTTCAAGATAGAACAACTAAATTGAAAGAAAGTAACCGATGTTTTAATTGCCTTAAAAGGGGACATGTGTATAAGCAATGCGTATACAACAGACCTTGTTGGCATTGTGGTAAATCAGCAGGACATAATAGGGCGTTATGTCCCAAGATATTTAGCGAAGAAGAGTGAATGGGTATCTACAAGCACTATGCACATTGTGAACAGCTATGGTTCTACGATGTTGGTAACAAACATACTTCATTAGAGATTTAATTTAACAAACAAAGTTGTAACCAAAAGAGGCGTTCTTTAAATTTATTGCTTCTGTCTACGACCCATGTAGGTATGTAGTGCCTGCATTGCTACCAGTAAAATTATTTCGGCAAGAGTTGTTGAAACAAAAGATAAAATGGGATACAAATTTATCCACTGAATTATTGGACAAATGGTCATGCATACAAATGATATTGAAAATCAAGAAAACGCATCTACTAAAGCTTATGCAGCAATGGTCTATGTAGTTGGAAATAACGCTAAAAGTTTCGTCATTGGAAAACCACTTCTGGTACCAAACAAAGACCAAGATAACTTGAAAATACCACGACTTGAACTGTTAGGGGTATTAACAGGAAGCCCTTTAATACAATATGTTGTTAAATATATTCAAATTCAATTAAAATTACAAAGCAATTGATATGGACTGATAGTCAGATAGTTATAGATTGGTTCAATTCTAATAAATTACTAACACCATTCGTATCAAAACAGATTAATGAAATTAAAAGGAATAAAAATTTTGTCATGAGACATGCCTCTTCTGAACGAAATCCTGCAGATGTAGCCAATCGACCTGCGACGTGACAAGAAGTTAGACACAAGTGGTTGAATGGTCCAGAATTTTTAGTAAGGATCCAGCTAGCTGGCCTAAGGACAGAAACACAATTTCGACATTTCTCGTTGAGGAGGGTCTCACGAATAATGTAATTTTAGAACAAGATCATATTAAAGAAGACCAGAATTCAAATATTAGTAAACCAATTTTAAGTGAACATCCAGATCAACTAGATTCCAAAGTGATGAAAATAAAAAGGATACAAAGGGAAACAAATCAAAAAGGAATTTAGACATTTAGACAGATGTGGATGGCATACTCAGATGTAAAGGACGTCTTATAAATACGGATTGGTCTTGGGACAAACGTTATCCCATATTGATTCCAAAAGAGAGTGAATATTTAAATAGTATCATATTGAAACCCACAAAGATAATTACCATGTTGGTACAAACCACACACTAAGTATTATACGTGAAACGTATTGGATTCCACAAGGAAGGGCTCAAGTTCAACAGAAAACGGAACAAGTAAGAGATGGATTTGCTTGTTCACGTGTTAAGCCGTTCGAGCCATATACCTGTAAGTTGTTGTGGTTACCTTAGACAACGCTTTAAAATTCAAATTGATATCTGAGATACTATCCAATGCATATTGTATGGAGAATAAAATTTGATGGAGGTTTATTCCTGAACTAGCTCCTTGGATCGGATGATTATACGAACAACTAGCCGGACTAGTGAAACATTGTATGAAAAGGACACTACAAAATACCTTTAAGTAATAGTCAATTGTCAAACATTGTAAAATAAATAGAGGCTAGAATAGATACACGACCTTTAACATGTGTTGATAACGAAATAGAACATATTCTTACGCCATCGGATTTCTACAAGCTGACAGATATATAACATTACATAGAGCACCTTAATTCAAGGGTGGAGAAATCTCTAGTAATGTTAGATGAATTCAAAGAAATGTTCACAATCGATACTTTCAAGTCTCAGAGAGAGATATAGTCACTCCTATATACAACTCTCTTGTAATCTTACCCGGCGGGAGTGTCGCGATTTCTCGCGATTTGTATGTAGTCTTATAATCTTGCCCGGCGGGAGTGTCGCGATTTCTCGCGAACTGTATAGTGTACAGAGCAGATAACCAACCTCTGTGAATACTTAACCAACCTCTATGTAAGTACTGGCCACAACCGACGGTTCTACGTTTGAGGTTTGAACTTGATATATGAAGAATACGAAATTACTTTATTACTTCATAGTATTGACATTGACATTTGAAACATTATACTGTGTAAAATTATATGAGAAATGGAAATATAGTAAATGTATTATTAATGAATATGTTGTGCTAATACAATATTAGATGTGCTGACTACATGGATATCACAAATGGGCGCTGGAGCTAAGTATTTAGTGATTCCTACTGTTTGCGAGCAGCTAGTGTTGTAAAGCTAATTATATGGGATCCTATTGTTTCTACGTATCTAGAAATTGGTAATGTATTGTATGGTAATTCTGTATTGTAATAGTAGAAGTGTTTAGACCTCTGCTGAGGATAAAGACGTTTATGCCTCAGTGGGGAGAGAACGGAGACGTCCGTTACAGAGCGGTGAAATACCCGACACATACAATATTTGAGAGCGGTGATCAGACCGACAGTTATTACAGAGCGGTGAGCAGACCGACACTTACAGAGCGGTGAAATACCCGACACATACAATATTTGAGAGCGGTGATCAAACCGACAGTTATTACAGAGCGGTGAGCAGACCGACACTTAAAGAGCGGTGAAATACCCGACAGATAAAACACCTGATACCTGATATCGGTGACAGACCTGTATACAGGTAGTAGATATTATTATGAAATTATACCCCGAAAGTTATATATTTGCAATCTAAATAGAAATTGATAGAACTGCAATACTAGACTGCCGGACAGTGGAATCATATAACCTTTTAACCTACAGGTCGCACTGAAATGATTCCGGAAGAAACATACTGACAAATGCTTGGCATCGAGGTCTAACAGAGCTGTCCATGTGATGTCTACGTCTTGATAAGTAAGTTTCTTAACATTTCATTAGGCCGCGCATTATCAATATATCGGTTTTCAGTTACAAACCCCTCAACATCTAACCTCGCCGACACCTCTCTAACGAAGAGCTTTTAACTGTCCTTGCACAAGTCGAGGCACTGATCAACTCGCGTCCGCTCACGGCATTGAGTAGTGACCCTGCAGAACCATCCGCGTTAAGCCCTGCACATTTTCTGAACACAGTGCCATTATCGTCATCTCCGGCTCCTGAAGCAGACTCTTCAAGCTTGCTCCAGAGACATACTCTGCTGGATAAACTCGTGCAGTCGTTCTGGCGGCGCTGGCGTGCGGAATATCTACACCAGCTTCAGGCTAGATTCAAGTGGAATAGTCCTGCATCCCCTATACAGGAGGGTACGTTGGTCGTTATAATACATGATAATGCTCCGCCGCTTTCATGGCCGTTAGCCATCGTAGAGAAATGGCATACTTCCAAGAACGGTACAACCCGCGTTGTTACCGTGAAAACCGCTAAAGGGAGTTACGTGCGCCCTGTTGTACGTCTCTGTCCGCTTCCAACTCAGTAAAATCTAGCCTGAAGTTGGACCTACCTCTTAGTTTAAGTATTTAGTTAGTAGTTTTCGCTATTATTGCGTTTGTAGTTTTCGCTAAAGTTAATTTAGATTAATTTTATTGTCATATCGCTGTCTTAGCCTATTGATGGGTTATGCGGTAGTATACCCAACATAGCTAAGTTCAATTCTATTTTTTTAAAGGCAACCCTTTAGGGCCGGGGGGATATGGTAGCGCCATCTACCTTCCTATCTATAACTAATCGCATCAACGTCAATCGTTCCACGCTTGTCTAGAGCGAGCTATACCATATTTCCGTCCCTGTCTCCCATTTCCTAAGGAGGGGCACGCCTTTCGCCGATTGGTCGCCGCGAAACGTCGACGCGAGAGACAGTCCAGAACTTTCGAGAACATTCGATTCGCAAAATACGCGTCCGCTATACTGTACCGCTCCGCGCCGCTCCCGCTATAATTATTACCGCTTATATAAACCGCTCGCAAGTGGAAGTGATTTGTGTAGTGAAGTGAATCAAGCAGCTTCATCCCAAAACACCAGGAGACTGCCCTTCTGAGACGAAGAAGATCGCCGTACAAGGTAAGTGCCCCCCGTCCTTGGAATATCCTATACCCACTCACAATCATCTCTCCCATTCCAATCCTACATCCTCTTCCCTTATCCTTTCTATGCGAGCAGAACTCGCCCTAATACAGTCCATTTTCCTTCTCCAAATCGCCTAGAACCTTACGGTTTCGGTGTATCGCCGAAACAACCAGGCCCAATCTAAAATATACGATTGGTGGCGGGTAGTTACCTAATTGTCTTCACCCGTAGGTGAAGACAATTAGGTAACTACCCGCCACCAACTACCAAGAAAATAATTAAGCTTCGTTCTAAACGGTAGCATTCTTCAGATATTTCTAGCTAAAATAATTTCATCATCATCAGCCCTGTATGTAAACTGTCCCACTGCTGGGCACGGGCCTCTTCTTACTGTGAGAAGGGTAAGGCCATAGTCCACCACGCTGGCCTAGTGCGGGTTAGCATACGCCACATGTCTTTCGAGAACATTATGGAAAACTCTCAGACATGCAGGTTTCCTCACGATGTTTTCCTTCACCGTTTAGCAAGCTATAATTTACAATTTAATACGCAGATAACTCCAAAAAGTCATTGGTGCATGCCGTGGATTCGAACACGGACTCTCTGCGTAGCAGTCTTATTAAAATAAGTTATTTCTAGTTTATTTATATGACAACATAGGGATACAAAATAACGTGGCACTGACGCCGAAAATACGCAACGCTAGCGCAGCGTTCAATTTACTGCAGAAACTACGCCGCGCATACGCTCGACAAACGCAAGAGCTAAAGGGGCTGAAATCTTAAAATATAATAATGTTTTCCGACCGATTCTGGCCGCGGTGA
Organism: Euclidia mi; assembly: GCA_944739405.2. NCBI lineage: Eukaryota > Metazoa > Arthropoda > Insecta > Lepidoptera > Erebidae > Euclidia > Euclidia mi. Next base: position 21,625,335 of record OX123203.2, read on the forward strand.
CTTTAATTGTCTATATATGTGACTAGCCAACGGCGCGACACAAGTGTGTCCGCAAATACATGTGCACTCTCTATTCCCTCACCCTCATAGTCCGATGGAACGCTACAAATGCCCAGTTAGAGCTTGGTCCCAGGGCCAAAGGCTTAAAGTGCTTTCGTGTGACACTGCCAGCTCCCTGACTCCAAATTTCTATTGGAATTCCTAACGGAAAAATCTAATATCACTTTCTGTACGACCATATGCATGCCGAAGAAAACGAACACTAAGCGAGATTCAAGAAGGACCATGATGTATATAAATAAGGTTAGCCTACATGCAGTTTACCCGTAATTGCATAATTTACAGTAGTGTAAGTTCTGTCATAAATGATTTATTTATTTATGTAATCTTAGGAAGACTATCAGCATATAGAAATTAAATAAATATGTAAAATATGTCACATATAGCCAATTACAGGTCTCCACGCTTAGCTATTGTATATAAAATAATGCGTGAACATTATTTAGAACAACATATTGAACATCAGGTATATAATTATGTTACATTTTATAGTTCAGCTAAGGAACAAAGGTAACACTAATTCTAGTTTAAACAGTTGTAGATGAATTATGCAATTACCTGTCTTTAGTAGGTTTCTGATTGATTAAATCTTGTAGGCAACAGCTTCATGAACCATGTAATGTAATTATAATAATTAATAGTTAACTCAGCTCATTAGGTAAGCCAGCTAAAGAAAATATTATATGGTAGTTTCTGTTTACGGCTTCCATTGCATCGTTTGTAAGGAACGATAGAAATTACTCTGTACATTGGTGAACAGGAGTGGAAAGGGATTTGCATTGTGAGAAGGACCTAGCAAAATATAAAATCAATTGTAGTCAGAAGAAGACATTTTTTAATTGTCTTTTTGGGACGAATCAAATAAATATTTTCAAAGGTTTGGCGATTTGTACGCTTACTAATATTGTCTTTTAATTGCGTAATATCTTAAGAAGAAATAAAAAGGGTGAAATAATTTTTATTTACCTTGACGTTTTCTTATCACAGATAGTGAAGTGTATGAAGAAACGTCAGCACAGAAAAGCATCCAGCATGATTATGTTGGATTGTTTTCTAATTATTATTTGATATGAGATCCGCAACATATATATTTGTATAAAGGACCTTTAGCTATTTTGGCCTCACCAGGATTTAAATATATATTAATACAGACTACCAAGATCATAAAATCAAAGAAATATCCAAAAAATAGCTCCCAATTTCTTTTCGTTCAATCTACGTAATGCGATACTAATAAAATGTCCCATAAAAGTGGTATGTGTATACGGTGCTAAGAATAAAATTGAGTAGAATTTAACTGTCGTCCTTAGAGCTTTATTGTAATGGTGCGAAGTCCAAACTGTGGTTTTATACTGTTCCATACTAAGCCAAACGACTGTTTATTGGGTTACTGTACACATAACGAAGTATGAGAAATTAGACATTGTATGATCTCAGTATTGTGTGATTTACAAAAAATTATAAGTGCATATAAGATTTAGATTGCACTTATGCACCTAGAGTGATTTATACCTACCTAACGAAGAAGCAATAACATAAAAAAAGAAAGTATGAATATTGAAAACAATAAGACTTACTTTTCAAAAAATGTCTTTAACCTCATTGGTAACCAATATCTAGTGAGGTGAATTGATAATATTCTTCTGATAGCACAGACCACTAGTAAATATGCCAGAACTGTACAGAAGCCATTACTAAACTAATTTACTGAAACTTCAATATAATATATGGCTCTGATGGCTACAATCGCGTCAAAAGAGTATCAAAATGCCACATGCCTTATGATACTTTAAGTAGTTTGAATGTCAGGCGAAGACGGCCACATTCCCTACAGATGTAACAATGATAAAAAAAAAGTTATACAAAATCCGCAAAGAAACAACTCTGTATGATACTAACGTTTCAATAAATCGCCTAGGGATTAAACTTATCACAAGAAAGATATAAACCGGTGCAACTTTTGCAGAGAAACTGAAGTTAACCAAACACTACGTTTAAACTTTCCTGATTTTTCACTTTAACTGCATCGTATGTAGTACATACAATGTTTGTACCGCCGTTAAACTTTACGCTTTCTGCCAATTTTAGGTTAAGAATGAGACATTTGTTCTCAGTTAAGTGTTCCAAGACTTTGATATATCGTCGTGTTTTGGTTTATACTGTCTCCCCTAGATTTATCCTGTGGTTCACCCTCTTAGCTTAGCAGGGCGCATCGGAAATGTCACCTTAATTTGTCAAGTGCGGTTTAATTTACTTCGACAGTCAAAGGACGGGTGAATCTATAACTCATTGTTTAATTTAGTGAGTTCAGTTTCAAGTTCAATATTGGTGATGATATTTTGTAATATTTGCTGTTGTTTGGCAGTTCGTTTTGTGAACAGATGCCGCTTTATACATAGTTATTTCTATTTATCTATATATCCCGTAATGACTGTTTCTTAATTTTCAGACTCTTAATATTTTTTACTCGACTACGGCGAAGCCAAAAAGAATTAAGTGTAAAGTTTTTTCTGAATTGAAGGTTAGTTATATAATATTATATTGTTAAAGTTATTTAGTTATATTTTTAAGCTTACATTTTCAGTCATTTTATACAGAAATGCTGCAATTTTTAAAAGCTTAAATTCAATTTCATATCATACTAATTGTAAAATTAAATGTCATTCAAGATCATTATCATCATTCTGGTACTTGTCGCATCCAATCTTCAATTTCGTACAGGGTTGGGCTGCTTGTCTACCCAAATTTTCAAAACAAATAGGTATATCTAGCTCTTACACTATCAGCTTTTTAAAACATCCGCTAACTCAAAGGGATGGTGGCTATTTTAAGGAACGCATTTTAAGCTATAATTGTGAAGGAAAGAAATGCCCAAAACATAATGATAGTTATTATTAATCGTATGTAGTTAATATTAGTCATAACCACAATAGATATAATTTAAAAGTTTCTCACATGAGAAATGTATTTTAACCCTTATGTGAGTGACAAATAAAACACCTTGATAAGAGTGACGAGGTACCCGGGTACCTTCATACAGTTTATACGTAATAAAAACAATCAAGGTCTGTTTTAACGTTACTCACACTTTGAGTATTATTGTTTTAGTTATGCTAAACCATTGACGATCTGAGACGCTTAAAGTGGCGGGTGGGGTGAAGTGCGGTACTTGGTTATCGGCGCGCAAGAAACACTGAATCCATTCAATGCATCGTGCTTGATATTGACACTTGACTGTTTACTTTGTGCGTATTGTAGCAACTTACTTCTATTTTGTGACTTTAAATTAAGAATTTCATTATGAATATTGGTGCGAGGACTTCTAAACAAAGATCACGTGTTCGAAGACATAACTCAACAGAAATACAAGCTATATTAGCAGAATCTTCTAGTGACGAAGGTGAGTTTGTTGCTTCTGATAATGAACACGATTATATTCCTTTGGATAAAGAGGGCGGATCGGAAATTTCGGTTGTTGAGCCAGAAGCTGAAGTCGAAAATGAGATTGACTCTTACGATTCCGATTCGAGTTTTGAAGGGGAATCGTTTGAAAATATTCTTATTGCAAAAGATGGAACGCGGTGGCAGTCTGATCCACTTCCCAGAACACAAACTAGTAGTCGAAATATTATTCGTCAACGAGGCGGTGCCACATCCTCCAGTAAGCTTTACAATCAAATGGAAATATTCAAAAATATATTGTCCAATGAAATGTGTGACATAATCTTGAGGGAAACTAATCGGAAAGGGACTAAGATTACTGAATCATACAATAATAAACTGATGGAAAATTACCCTGATATTAGCAAGCGACCAAAACAAAAAATATTCAAACCATTCACAGAACAAGAATTGGATGCATTTTTTGGCATTCTAATCTTTAGTGGGGTGCATAGATCTAATAAAGAGCATTTGACTGAACTGTGGAAATCCAATCACTTACCATTATTTCGGGCTGCGATGTCCCATGATAGATTCATAATGCTGTTACGCTTCATAAGATTTGATAATGATGTAACGCGCCCTGAACGTTTGTTAGCTGATAAAGCAGCCGCTGTACGAGATATCTGGACTATGTTCATTTCAAATTTGAATAAAATGTACAAGCCCCGTAAATGTATTACCGTTAACGAACAGCTATACGGATATCGTGGGCGTACTCGCTTTACTCAATACATGCCATCAAAACCTGAAAAGTATGGCATAAAAATATTTTGGGCTTGTGATGCAAATAATTCGTACCCCCTAAATGGACAAATATATACAGGCAAGTCAAGTGATGGCAATCGACAAACATATGTCGGAGAATACACTGTATTAGATCTCGTGGCTAAATATAAAAATTCAGGACTGAATGTAACTACGGATAATTTCTTTACTTCTCTTCAACTCGCTCATTCCTTGAATTCGTGGAATATGACATTAGTTAGAACAGTAAGAAAAAATAAACGGTTTCTTCCTGCAAATATGCAAGCAGACAAGGAGAGGGTGATTCATTCTTCTAACTTCGCCTTTAGCAAAGAAGCAACTGTGTGCTCTTACGTACCTAAAAAGAATAAAGCAGTAATAATGTTGTCATCAATGCTCATATCACCAGTTATTGAAAGTAATACGGAAACTGCCAAGCCAGAAATAATTTTATATTATAATAAAACCAAAAGTGAAGTAGACAATATGGATAAGCTGTTAGCAGAATATACCGTAAAACGCAGAACGAATCGGTGGCCCTTAGCAGTTTTTACAATATAATTGACATTGCAGCTTTATTCATCAATTGTATGTCCAACGCAGCTAAACTTTCATATCGTAGTAAACAGTGTACGAAAAAGACGCCTATAATAGGCTGGAATTATCATGTAAAGGAACTTCACACAGTAGCGAGACAATGTTTTGCTGTTTGGAATTTGCACGGTCGTCCTTCTCAAGGTAAAATTTATGAAGACATGATTTGCTCTAAGAAAACTTTTAAGAATAAATTAAAATGGTGTCAGTTCAACGAATCAAAAATAAAAATGGATATAATTGCAACCTATAGATATAATAAGGACTTTTCAAAGTTCTGGAAAGAAACTAATAAGTTTAATTTTAAACCGACAGTACCAACTTCGGTTAACGGGAGCCAGGACCCCGCTGTTATTGCAAATATGTTTGTAAATAAATTTAATCCACCGCTTGTAACAAGTCAAAAGTATCATAACTCGCGAACAGCGAGCGACGCACCCGGGGCCTATGGTGGGGCGGGGACAGCGCCGTCGCGCGCGAAACCATTAGCCGCGTCCGACACTGATCTTATAGGCGACTTTAAAACCTTGCATGTTACAGCCGAAAATGTTTACGATTGCGTTAAAAACATGAAACGCGGCAAGTCTCCGGGCCACGACGGCCTTAGTGTCGAACACCTTATACACGCACCCGGCTTAATGTATCATGAACTTGCCGAGCTCTTTAATGTTTGTATTGATCATAGTTATTTACCTACCGATTTCATGAAAACTACAGTTGTACCAATAATAAAGAACAGAACAGGCGACGTGTCCAGTTTGTCCAATTGCCGTCCTATTTCATTAGCCACCGTGCTATCAAAAGTTTTTGAACGTCTTCTAATGATACACTTAAACGAAAATAATATCCCGCTTAATAATGCACAGTTTGGTTTCCGTAAAGGATTATCCACTGATCTAGCAATATTTTCACTTAAAAATACAGTTCATAAGTACATCAATAGTAATACATCAGTTTATGCATGCTTTCTCGATTTAAGTCGGGCTTTTGATACCATAAATTATAATATCTTATGGCGTAAACTAAGGAAAACTAACGTACCGTCGAGAATCATAGATCTTTTAGAGTTTTGGTACAATAATCAACTCAATCAAGTAAAATGGAATAACAGCCTTTCTGAGCCCTACAAACTAAGTGCTGGTGTGAGACAAGGTGGCCTGTCGTCCCCTGTTTTGTTTAACATTTATGTTAATGACCTAATTGAGGAGCTAAGTAGCACCAGAGTCGGTTGCTATGTTGATGGTCAATGCCTAAACAACTTAAGTTATGCGGATGACATGGTGCTACTGAGCCCCTCAGTCGGTGGCATTAGGAAACTCGTAGACATATGTGAAAGATACGCAAATGTGAATCAGCTTACATACAATGTAAATAAATCGGAAGTGATGGTCTTTCGCTCACGAAATCACCCTACTCGCATCTTACCTGTCACCCTGTATGGGACGCCGCTAAAAATGGTTAAGACCTTCAAATATCTAGGACACATACTAACTGAGACTCTAATGGACGACGAAGACTTAGAACGTCAAAGACGCAGTATCGCATGTAAGAGTAACATGTTAGCCAGAAGATTTGCTCACTGTTCTGAACAGGTGAAGATTACGCTATTCCAAGTGTACTGTCAGTCGTTCTACACCAGCCAGCTTTGGTATAGGTACACGAAAAGCGCATATAACGCGCTTCGTGTACAATATAATAACGCATTTAGAGCTATGCTCAACCTACCGTGGCGCTGTAGCGCGACTGGCATGTTCGCGGACAGTAGGGTGAAGGACTTCTATGCTTTATTTAATAAACTTAGAACATCTTTTCATTTGCGATTAAGTAACTGCAAGAACAACATTGTAATCGCCACTTTTCGCACTGTTCATATACTTGATACTTGATGGCACGGGCTGTTTCCGCAACTCCACGTCTTGGCGTGTATTTTGCGTGCAGGTGGGAATGGTATCTTCATTCGAGCCACCCCAGCTCTTCGAGGAAGGCCAGCAGACTCTTGATGTGGCCCACTGCCTCCCTCAGGGTGCTGTATCTCGTCAGGTACTGCTGCCTGTACTGTGCGACCTCAGGGCAGTCGAGGAGCAGGTGGGCTGCCGTCTCGTCTGCTGCCATACAGGCCCTGCACAGCGGGCTGTCGGTGATACCTATAGTAAATAGGTGTTTATTAAAGAATCCGTGTCCTGTGTAGGCGGCCGTGACTGTCCGCAGTTGTTGTTTGGACAGCCGGAGGATTTGTTTGGCTATCTTACCGTCTACTGCGGGAAGAGCCTCCTTGGCCTGCCTACATGTTTCAATACCAATCCAGGACTGGTTGTGTTGGGTCCTGGTCCTATTCCTTACCAGGTTGCGATAAAAACCAGAAGGGAGGGGAATAATGGGCTCGGGTCCCACCACCTCTAAAGTGGCCCCTCTTCTGGCAAGTACGTCGGCTGCGTCATTCCCTCTTGAGCCACTGTGGCCCTTGATCCATTGCAGTGTTAATTTGTTTTGTTTACCTACCTCTGTTAGTTTCTGGTGGCATTCAAGCGTGAGTGCCGAGGTGATAGTATGGCTTTTGAGGGCTGAGAGGACAGCCTTACTATCTGAGAGGATCCTAATGGATCGTTCCCTTACCTCACGTGCCATGATTGCTGTGGCAGCTAGGATTATGCCAAAACATTCGGCCTGGTAGACCGTGTTGTAGGCTCCCAGCGGTGCTGCGATGTAGATGTTAAGGTCCTCGGAGAATACTCCTGAACCCGTACCTGTATCCGTCTTAGACCCATCTGTGAAGATCGTGAGGTCGTTGTGGCCAACCGCTCCCTCGTGTAGATCCTCGTACAGTTGGATTTTGTATTTCTTATCGAAAACAAATTGTTTCGGTATTCGGTCGCCAATGGCTTGCGTGAGAGGAACTTCTTTAAAGAGTGTGTTTAAGTTGCTAGTGTGCGGTGTGTTAGTGTCTTTCCAGAGCTTCAGAGCTCTTAGCCGGATCGCCGACATCGTTGCTTCCTGTTGTATGAACAGGTGCAATGGAGGCAAGTCCAGCAACACTTCGAGTGCCGCTGTAGGTGTAGTTTTCATGCAGCCCGTGGCCGCTAGGCATGCAAGTCTTTGAAGCTTTTGAAGCTTGTTGGCGGCCGTTGTTAGGTTGGTCCGAGGCCACCACACTACTGCGCCGTAGCTTATCATCGGACGTATTATTGTCTTATAGAGCCATAAGACAATTTTGGGGGATAGGCCCCATCGTTTACCTATCATCTTTTTGCACTGCCAGAAGACGATGCTGGCTTTATTGAGCTTATTTTCCATGTGGCTGTTCCATGTCAATTTGCTGTCAAGAGTGACTCCCAGGTACTTTACCTCGGTGGACAGCTTGAGCTCTGTGTTGAATAGCCTGGGCAGTCGGTAAGTACCCAGCGCGCGTTTGTGTGTGAACATAACTAGTTCGGTCTTGTTCGGGTTTACTGATAATTCGTACTCATTACACCACCACTCTACTATGCGTAGAGCCTGTTGAGTAAGGTCGTACACTGTACTAGTTACCTTACCTGAGGTGAGAATGGTCAGATCATCTGCATATCCTATTGTGTAAAAATATCTCGCGTTGAGTTTGTCTATGAGTTCATTGATGACTAAGTTCCACAATAGCGGGGAGAGTACACCGCCCTGCGGGCAACCTTTAGTTATCAAGGCTGTCTGGGAGTCGCCGTGCAGGCGCACTACTCTTTTGCTGAGCATGTTTTGGATCCACTGTATGAGCATCTGATCCACACCATGTCTGGCTAGGGTGTTGCTTATACTGGAGAAGTTTGTCTTGTCAAAGGCTCCTTCTATGTCAATGAAGGTGCCCAGACAGATGCTTTTTTGTTGTATAGCAGCTTCTATCTGGTTCACGACCTGATGTAAGGCCGATTCCGTCGATTTTCCTGAGCTGTATGCATGTTGATTGGCATGTAGGGGTAGGTGTTTAAGTGCCCCACATCTTAATTCCCTCTCGCATAGCCTTTCCAAGGCTTTAAGCATGAAGGAGGTCAGGCTTATTGGTCTGAAGGACTTTGCATTTGTGTAGTCTGTTTTGCCTGGTTTTGGTATGAAAATTAGTTTGACTTCCCTCCAATTCTTCGGTACATATCTAAGGGCCAGGCTAGCCCTCATGATTGCCAGAAGTCTTTTGCGGACCGGTTCACCCCCCCATTGTAAGAACCCAGGGAAGATGCCGTCCAGTCCGGCTGCTTTGAAGGGATGGAAGCTATCGATGGCCCATCGGAGTTTTTCTTCTGTGACCACGGTGTTTGCGTGTCTCCACTCGTGTTCGGTCGCCACTGTTGGTGTATCGTGCCACGTTATTACCGGGGTGAGGACGCAGCCTGGGAAGTGTGTTTCTAGTAGGACGCGTCTTGTCTCCTCCTCCGATGTGGTGTATGTGTTATCCGGTTTACGGAGAGTACCTGGTGCAACCATCGGTTGCTGAGCCAGTAGTTTCCTTACCCAGTTTGCTTGTTGGCAAGATTCAATGCTCCCACAGAATTTTCGCCATCCCATGGTGCGTCTGAATCTGAGGCATTTCTTGTAGCTTGATTTGGCCGCTCTATAAGCGTCCCAATCTGCGTCCGCGCTTGTGTTCATTGCCCTGTTAAGGGCCCTTCTTACCTTCTTGCGCTTGCGTTCAAGCTCAGCGCCCCACCACGGTTGTTTACCTGGGGTTGAGGGTAGAGTGGTTTCTGGGCATGCTGCGTGGTAGCTGTCTAGCATCGACTGCGTCAGTGTACATACCTGCTCGTCGATCTGTTCATTGTCACCCAGTACCGTCGGCGTAGCAGTAAGGGTAAGTTTCTCTTTAAGTAATTGGACATACTTTGCTTTGTCAGTGTTGTGTGGTTTCCTGCGTGGCTGTGTAGGTTGTATAACGACTTCCATAGAGAAGCTGATCCATCTGTGGTCTGAGCACGATGCCTCTTTCGAGACGTGCCATCCCTTGATGCGTTCAGCCGCTCCTTCTGTTGCGAGAGTTAAGTCGATAATTGTCTGACTACGTCTTGTGACGAAGGTGGGCTCCGTACCTGTGTTTAATAGGGTAAGATTAGTGGTGAATAGGTATTCAACCAGTGATTTACCTCTGTTGTTATTGCAGTTCATGTCCCACATTTGGTGGTGGGCATTGGAGTCCGTTCCTATTACTACCTCCGTTTTGGTTCTCTCGCACTGGTTAACCAGACGCGTGAGGTCGAACGGTGGCGGGTCTTCGGCCTCGGGCATGTAGACCGATGCGAAAACAACCGCTATACTCCTTGGCTGCTGTGTTATTTCAATTTGTATCGCTGTGATGTCTCTGGAACAGAACTCCGTTAGAACTTGGGCTCTGATGTTTTAAGTTGTCAGTATGCAGGTTCTTGGATGTGTGTGGTCAGTTGAAGAATAAATCTTACCTCCCAGGCTGGAGAGGCCTCTGATGAGGCCACCCCTTATCCAAGGTTCCTGGATGAGCACGATGGCTGATTGTTGGACCTTCATCCATTTGCGCAGTTGCGCAGTGGCCGTTTGGCTCTGATGGAGGTTGATTTGGAGGCAACTGACGTCACTAGACAGAGGGTTCATCTTTGGATGATGTCCCCACCTCCCCGACCGTCAGCTGCGTTAGGCCGGCCAGGATGTCGCCAGCCTCCACGCCGTCGTCCCGCCGCACCGGGCCCAGGAGCAGGCTCTCATCTTCCGAGTTACCCTCGGCTGACGGGCCAGCCCCCGAGCCAGACGCGGCCGGCTCTGACGGGCCGGGTTCTGCGTCGCACCCTGGCTTGGTGTTTGAGTCCTGCTTGACTCGTGTGGAGTTGTCGTCCGGAGGATGGTCGACAAACTTACCTGAGGGGTCCCGGAACCTGACGTAGACGGCACCTACCCCCAACGCGAGGCGGGGCTCGTTCTTCATCAGGATCGGGACCTGTTCTACTGGGACGCCCACTACTAGGAACCACCTGACTGCCTTTCAGAGTGCAGCATCGACCACTTGTCAACCTCCAACCAGGGGTTCTGAAACTCCAGAGCGCGACCCACGTCGCGCACGTCGTCTAAGACCCCCTGTTCGTCGGGTACGACAATGCCGCACCGCACTCCCTTCGGGGTCTCTTCCTGGCCCCTGACCTCCAGTTCGAAGCCCGGTGGTGGGACCAGGAGAGAGACTGCCTCCGTCAGCCAGGTACGCGCTGCCTCGTCGGCGCACCAAAGTTTGAGGACCCCGTCCGCGTGCACGGGTTTCCCGGTGAACGCTGGAGCGGGGCGTTTGGGGGTTTTGGTCGACCAGGCATCACTCAGGATCTTCTTTTGGAGCTCCCGGAGTACCTGGTCCACCAACTCCTTCGGCAAGTTCCCTGTGCGTTTGCATGTTACTGCAACACCCAGGGACGCCTTGGAGGCCTGTGCGTAGGACTTATCTTGTATCGAGAGATGAGCGTGGGCTGCGCGCTGGTCACATTGCTGGGACCTGCGACGGCAACCTGCTCAGCTGTTTTAGTGGAGGCAGCACCGGCAGTAGCAGCAGCTTGTTCAGCCTTCCGCCTAATTGCCATGCGCTGTCTCTTGCTTTTGTTGTTCCTCTTTTTCTTCGTGGAACTGGTAGCAGCGGGGCCACTCGGTTGTGTGGTGGGCGTGCGTTAGACAGGACCGGTGGTCTTGCCCTTACCCTTGCCCTTACGGTGACTCACCACTTGCCAGCCCGCGAAGGAGGAGTCATCTTCCCGCTTGATCTCAAACGGGCTGACGATTGTAAGGACGGGACCAGTACTAGCGTTAGCCAGCGCTGAAGTCACGTCCTTGGGGGATGGTTTGACACCTGCAGCCGGGGCCACGGCGTCGACCATCTGTATGGTTTTGGTTGTGGCGGCGGGAACAGCTTTCGCCGTCCCCGTCGCGGTTGGGGTAATAAAAAGGATTTCGGTATCCATACGTTTACTTAAAGACTTTCATCCCTCTGGCTTCCCACCCTCCATGGAGCCCGCAACAGGGAACGTCATACCGGAAGTTAGGATTACCAGAGGGATATAGGAACGCAAGGCTGGCTTACAGCACGACATCGGGCGCCCGCTCGGGTCAAAGGTCGGAGCCGAGTTACCAACTCCATCCGTCTTCCCTCGCTTGCGCCTTCAGTATAGCCTTCACCCACCACATCAACAGCCGAAATAAATTCCAACTGCTGATGCGGACCCCACGTCCCTAGCCTGTGGCCCTCTGACGGGACACGATGGCCATTTCCCCCGCTGCGGCTCACAGCGGGGGCTACCGTTTAGCGTGAAATCGGGACCAAAGAGGGCGTGTTGCCTCACGGTCGCATTACCGCCAGCGCCGCTCGGCTCAACCCCCCAGGACTCCGTCATCCCCGCGTACGGCGCTCGACTGCGCAGGTCCTAGCGCAGGTGGTCAACTTCTCTTACCCGTGACTGTTTACTACGGGCCCAAGCCCACCCGGCCACGAGGGGGCGTGGTGAAGAGATGTGTAAGTGAATGTGTGTGTGTGCGCGCATGTGTGTACGTGTGTGTGTATGCGTGTGTAAAGTGCCTGTTATTTGTGTTTCGGCTGGAGGTTTTGGTTGCATCCATTTCTGAAGGAACTGGACCAAGAACGGGCGGCAACCTCGAGAAGGATAGTCCACCAGCCTTGCCTTAGGGATCATCACGACTTGCGCTACCCCTAAGACCATTCGCCACTCCCTGCACCGGACTCAGGTGCAGGGAGTAGAAGTCAGTGCAGCTCAGTGATGCTAAAGATGAGTTGACCTGCACGGGCTTCCGCCCGTTCATATACTTAGAGCAAAGCCTAATTTATGTTGACTGTACCACCAACCCACATATACAAAATTTTATGCAATTTATATAATTTTTAATATTTGACATTTATTTCATAATTCTATGTACGTAATTAACTCTTTATTTGATTTTAACTTGTTATGGCTATAATGTGTGTTTTTCTTTAATTTTGCTATGTAAATTTTTATTGTGTTATGTAAATTTCTATGGGTTATTTGCCTGAAATAAAATTCTTATGCATATATCTTTTACAGGATTGGACATTTATATGGAACATAACCCACAAATTGTCTCGAGTGATAGACGTAGAAAGTTTTTGAAGTCTTTGAGTCTACAACTGTATTTATTTATTTATTTATTTAAACCTTTATATACAGAGCGTATACAGGCGGACTTAATGCCGTGGGCATTATCTCCCAGTCTACCTTTGAGTGGTGCAGAGAGAAAAGAAGTAGGTGGTATATAAATGAGGAGAACATTATTTGAACTTACATAAATATATATAGATTATAATAAATATATAACATACATACATAGATATCAATAAAGATATATAAACATAATTTCAATTAATACATATTATTGCTACATACTAGTACATATATATATAATATATCATACATACATATATATTTATATATATCTACATACATAGGTACTATAAGCCAAAATGAAATATAAATGAATTATGATACCCTTGCTGCTTCAGCCAATAAGAGTTCTTTAACTTTGAACTTGAAGGAGCACTTGGTCCTGGCCATCCTGATCTCAAGAGGAAGGGCATTCCAGAGAAGGATTGATTGAACAGAAAAAGAAGAGTGAAGAAAATTAGAGCTGTGAGTTGGAACCATGAGGAGAAGGTTATTAGAAGAGCGAAGGTTACGAGCATGATTAGATGATAAATACTGGAAGAGGGGCGTTAAATACTCAGGGGGAGTAGGAGACATAAGAATGGTAAAAGAGTTGTGAGAGCACGCAAACTACGGCGTTGACGAATGGGGAGCCATTTCAATTGAGAACAATAAGTGGACACATGGTCATACTTGCGAAGATTGAAAATGAATCGAATGCAGTTATTCAGAAGGCGGTCAAGTTTGTTTAGGAGATCTGCATTCAGGTCAAAGTAACATACATCACCATAGTCGATCAGAGGGAAAATCAAAGTTTGCACAAGCATTGTTTTAGTCTCGGGCGGGAGAAAGTTTTTTAGGCGGTAGAGAGCGCGTAGAGTACCGGTGACTTTCTGACTCACATGGTTTACTTGGGTTTGCCAATTTAGCGTGCTATCTATATGCAACCCAAGATTTTTGACTGATGTGTGCAGATTGACGGTAGTACCACTAAATGTAATAGCTGGTAAAGATGTGTTGTCCAGCCTCTTTAAAATCCTTTGACTACCCAAAACAATAGCTTGAGTCTTACTAGGATTGACAGCTAAGCCAAACTTGTCCGACCAAGTTAGAATAGCTGCCAAATCGCTATTTATCTTATCTATGGCTTCTGCTACGCATTCCACATTTACGTGTGAATAGATCTGCAAGTCGTCGGCATACAAATGGTAAGCACACTGAAGATTTTGAGTCAGGAGATTTATAAAAATAGAAAACAACAAGGGAGAAATAATGCCGCCTTGAGGAACGCCAGATGTAGTGTCCGACCACCCCGACGATGAATCATCGAGGCGGACAGACTGCTGACGCCCTCGAAGATAAGTTGAGAACCAATCCAAAGCTACAGGCGAGACCCTAAGATGAGTGAGGATAGATAAAAGGATATCGTGACTGACGGTATTGAAGGCGTTTGAAAAGTCAATCAACACCAGCACGGTGATTTTGGTGCTTTCCATGGCCTCTCGAATATCGCCAGTCACTTTAAGGAGGGCGGAGGTAGTGCTATGGCCTGGCCTGAAGCCAGACTGTAAAGGGCTTAACAATCGGTTATTGTGAACAAACCGAGCCAATTGTTTGTGAACACAGGCCTCTAGCACTTTGGATAGAAAAGGTAAGATGGAAATTGGACGGAAGTGGTTAGGAACAGTAGGGTTTTGGATTTTGGGCAGGGGAATTATGTAGGCTTTACGCCATAAGGAAGGGAAGGTACCGGAAGCAAGAGAAAAGTTAATGATGTGGGATATCGCAGGTAGGATGTGATCCAAGATTGTTGTTAGCATGCGACGGCTGATATTGTCACATCCCACAGCATTAGATGTTATGGAGAGGATTGACTTTTTGATCTCGCCTGAAGACTCTGGAGAAAACTGAAATGATTCAATATTGGGTTGAGGCAACCCCGCTAAGTAACTGAGCGTGAGACTCATGATCTGGTGATCCAGCGAAATAGTAGAGGTGAAATGTCGGTTAATATCATCCAGATCAAGAGTCCCACAATTGTCGAAGTGCTGCTGTTTGCCAATGCCTAGTGTTCTAAGGAACCTCCAGGTATTAGCAGGTGATGAAAAATTTATGTTATCGAGAATATGTCGGCGTTTGGCGTCACGCACCATCTGATTACAACGATTTCTTGCAGATCTAAATAGCTCCCAGTTCTCATCACAACGGTCCTTTTTATATCGCCTAAAAGCTCAGTCTCTACGACGCATTGCCATTCGTACACCCGTCGTAATCCAAGGCGCGGGAGGACGTTTAAGCTTCACCCGTCTCACTGGGGCATGAACATCATATAAATCAGTGATTGTGTTGTTAAATATGGTTACCTTTTCGTCCACCGTGGAGGCAGACATCATGCTACTCCAGTTTAACTCGGCAGCATCCTTATTCAGCTTCTTAACATCCATTCGACTAAAACAACGCATGCGCAGAACTTTGGGTGGGGATTTAGGAGATTTCAGGCGGTAGGAGAGGAAAATGAGGTCATGGCGGGAAAATCCAGGTGCGGAAAGTTGACCATGGGATGTGACTTTGGAAGGATCAGAGGTTAGTATTAGGTCAAGCCAGGTATCCTCGCCGTTGCTGTTGTGGTGAGTAGCTTGCATAGGTAGCACTTGGAGGCTTGCTGACTGGACGATGTCAAGTAACCTACAGGAACGACTGGATTGACGGGAAAGGAGATCGGTATTAAAGTCGCCCATGATGATGAGATGAGTATACTCGGACCCTAAAGATTCCAGAATCGACTCGAGACTGGAGAAATAGTCAACACTAGGAGGACAATACACAACGACGTTGTTGACGTTTACCTCCAGAAATAAGAACTCCGCAGGTGAAGAAGTGGCAGTAGATGAAGTAAGAATTTTAAAGGGGAAGGTGCTGCTGAGATAGATAGCTACACCGCCGCCTCGCCTGCTGATTCGGTCACTTCGAATAAGGACGTAACCAGGCAAAGAGTACGATGTAGAAGAAAGAACTGGTTTTAGCCAACTCTCTGAAACCAGGATGGCATGTGCATTGGAACCAGAAAATGCTTCCAGCAGGTCGCTATAATGGCTGGGTACACTCTGTGCATTTATGTGACAGACGTTAAACAACAAGCCAGATTGAAGTGCAAATGCCTTATGAAGGCATTCGCTTAACGTGCCGTCCGCCGAGCAAAAACTCTCATTGTCGGAAGAAGCAGTTGATTCATTAGCCGATAAATACGTATCAATATCCATAGTACTATAATTATAATAAAATAATAAATACAATATATATAAAATATTAAGTATACCGTATATAAATATTTGTGAATTTTATAGGCAACACAGTCGTCTCTGCACCACCCGCCAGCTCACACAATCAATAAAATTAAAATAAACTTGCACATAAAAATCATTCAGAAAAAGAAAAAACTTAAAAAACAAACACTTTTGCAAACAGTTTCCGAACGTAAAACGTATGCTAATCTGACATCTGTCAAAGTCAAACTGCTGTCAACAACATGAAATGAAAGTAAAAAAGTGAAATGTAAACAACAACATGTGATAAATATATGAAGCGATAAATAAGATAATAGTATAACTAATAGAAAGTTAAAAATAATATGACTAGTGATAAAAGGATAAAACTATTTACGGGTTTTTGAATTAGTGTTCGACGAACCCGCAGATTCGGCGCCACTCTTGTCCCCGGTCGGCTCATCTCTGCGCTTGGGGTACTTTAGCTGCAGACTGTTCAAATCATCGATGGTTTAGATTTTGTGGCGAGCACCATCCGACGCCTTCACGATGATCACACCGTCCTGGGTCCAACAAGCTCTCATGCCGAAATGGAGCCGTGCCTTTCCGAAGATAATCTGCCTGTACTTCGTCAAGAACTCCTTCACCGAAACAGAGGTGCCTTTAAGTCGGGTCTTCGCTCTCCACACAGCAGATCTTTGGTCTACGCTAGAGAACCACACTAGGATGGGGCGGTGATGTCCACCACTAGATGTTCCTATTCGGTGGCAAACGTTGATTTTGTCTGCAGTAATGCTTGCAAGCTCCATTTTGCTCAAAATGTTCAACACCGAGCCCTTGCAGTCCTCCTTGTCGACCTCTGGGACACCAAGAAATAGGATTGCTTTCCGTCTGTGCCTGGACTCCATGTTGTCGATGGTTTGAGAGCACTGGATAATTTGTTGCCGCAGGAGACCAAGCATTGCAATCATGAGCTCTCTAAAGGTGCGGAACTCCTCTGCCACCTTTGCGACAGTATCCTTTGCCGTACCTCCGTGCAGCTGCGCCTCAAGCTCTGTCATCCTCTTTGCGAACATCTCCTCCAGATTAATTTGTGCCATCTTGATGTCATTTATTTCAGTCATGTTGAAGCAAGTTGTAGTTGACTAGTGCAAGTGCTTTTAGATTAATAAATGTGATGTGACTATGAAGTGCTGGCAGGTGGTGTGACTTGCAAATTTGAGTTTACATGCAGCTTTGTAAAACTCCAACAAATGTGAGTACTGTACGTTTGTGTTTATAAATAAACCAAAATATCAAAGATAGTACTAAATTATACTTGGAAATAAATTAAATAAAGCTTTTCAAATTTCGACAATGTCTAAACTTTTTCACACCTACCGCCCAAAAAAACTGTATGATAAAAATATAGGAGAAAGATCGAAAAATTACATAGTTACTTCAAAATTACATGTGAGATCTGCAATGCAGGACGTGCTTGGCCATGAACTAAGGCTTTCGATTCCACCTGGATCTACATCTACTACAAATCAGACTAGACGAGATTCTACAGGGCGTGTTGCGGTCGTCGGCATTTGCTACATATGCAGGGATCTCAAACGCAAGCAAAGAAAAACTCGAAAAGCTTGCACTAAATGCAGAAAACCAGTTGGTGATGAACATGCAGTAACTCGTCCAACATGCAACACCTGCTTCGAGAGCTCTTCTAATTCTGCATAAACAAAGAATTTGTAATTTTTATAGAAATAAAACATGATAACAAATGTTTATTATTTAATTTTTGTACAAAAGTAGAAATACTTTTTTCATTGTCATACAAGACACAAAAAGGTACCCGGGTACCTAGTCACTCTGTTGTGATTTTAAAATATGTTTTGGTTTCCACAAAACATTGTAAATAGTTGACTGGGTCAAAACATAAAAAAATATATAATTTCTAAATAGTTAAGAGCTCTCACAAAATCACAGCTACCTACAGAGCGTTAAACATACTTTATTTAAATATGAAAATGCTAAAGGTACCCGGGTACCTCATCACTCACATAAGGGTTAAATAACTCTTACTTTAACATTTAACTTGAATTCCTTTAGAATCGTATCGTACAATAAAAGCAATTTGATGAATGTGTGTGTGACTTTGTATCTCAGCTTTTAAAAGGATAACAGCTTCGACAGTTTTATAAAGTGGTTGTCAGAGGGAAATAAATAGGTCACAGTGAATTCTTGATTAAAGAAATATCGCTGCTGTAATAGATAGAAGATAAATGAGCATAGTGAACATTTACGTACTGACCTCAAGCGGGCTGAATGAATGTGCTGAATATTTTCTAAAGTGGACATAATTATGTGCTAAATACTAATTAAAAAAAATGTCCGGATATTATAACTTGAAATTTGCCTGTAGAAACGAATCACGAATTATCAACTCTATAGAAATTTATTCTTTGTTGGAGAAAGAAGGATGCTTGCGGAATCTTTGCTAATAGAATATTAGCACCCGCACTTAATTTGAGTTTTAATCCTTCTATACGCTAGAACATAAAGGATTTCGATTTCAATGAAAATAATATCCAAATCCAAAGTTCTTTGTCCCTTGTTACTGAATTTTCACCTAAATTGCTTCCTAGAATAAAATTATGCATTGTGTGCTAAGAAGGAGTTGTTAAAGAAATCGGTAGCCGTATGGTGGCGTACATATTCAGTATTTTTTATACGAACAAAAATCGATACTAAATCATTTTCTAGGGAACCATTCACGCTTATACATCCGCGGTATAAAGCATATTAATTTGACTGGAAGTGACATGACGCTTAGTGCATGACTGAGACAGGACGAGGCCTGACTGCATGCAAAATTGCGCTTTAAACTTCACGTATAGGGTTTACTTTAAATTAAACTGACTATGAATACTGTCAAGTTAAACAATTGTCCCTACGTGTTTACCCAAACGAAGATTAACGATACTGTGTATTTTCGCGGCTGAGTTGCATATGACAGCTGAAAGCTGTCATATGCAACTCAGCCGCTTTATTAAACTGCCATATATGCTATCCATAAAAAAAATAATTACTAACGCTTGCACAATGACGAAGAAAACATCGCGAGGAAACTTGCATACCTGAGAGTTTACCGAAGTGTTCTCAAAAGACGTGAAGTCAACCAATCCACACTTGGCCAGCGTAGTAGACAGTTTATTTTTTCTCAAGGTAGAAACCCAATCGCTTTTCTCCACCAAATTCGGGCTAGTCGCGCATGAGATTTCCAAAGGTGCCTACGCGCACAAACATAGGGTGGTATTCCTTTAATGACTTTATACATAGTACATTGGCCTAATGTTTCATTCCCATAGTGAGAAGAAACCTATGACCAGTAGTAGAGCAGCTATATACAGGGCCGATATTATTAAATAAATTTAATTATTAGCTGGTAAGTACTCGTGTTATAGAATTTACTTACAGATGCAGCTGTACACGTACTAAAATAATGACTCTACTATAAAATATTTATAGGCATTATAATTAGAATGTTTTTCGAAAACCGATGACTTTAATGATCACGTAAGCATAGTGCATCCTTGATCGTTTGCAATCGTCCCAAATAATTCGAACCTCAAAATTGCAGTAGGTACGTGGTGTTCAAATAAAATTATAGTGTGAACGAAAGTTTAAATAATAGTCTATTTCTAGGTATTATTCATATGACTCGTTCTGTTTAAATATTATGAAATAATATCCCCTATTTTTCTCTGTGCCTCAAGTCCTATCTAAAATTCATTAAAGAGCCGTCAATAACTCCTTATTTAATTATGCCAGAAGTAACAAAAATAAGTCTTCCTTTTAACTTAATCTTCATAAAAAAGAAATATCGCTGGCCATGTCAGTCCACTGCTTCGTGTAATTGATGGGCGAGTTTTTATTAAAACACAAACCGCAATCCCAACAATTAATTGTTATATCATTTCATAAAATAGCTGACACCGAGGCAAGTTCTAATTAGGTATGGTAATGGAAACTGATTGCCGGCTGTTGTCGGTGACTGGCGGTATTTGTGTTACGGTTGTGCCACGCTTATATAAGCGTAATAATATTATTAGTTACCCGTGTACCTGCTTAGAATTTACGTTACAGAGGCAGTGGAGTAGGATAAATACTCCGGTAAGCCTTTCAAGAATGAACAATTAGTTTCAGGATAAGTTACAAATATGTTTATAGCAGACCTGGAGTTGTAGTATTAAAAAAAAAGGGATGTTAGAATAACAGCTACCTATTTAATTGAACTGGTAGCGAAATTTCTATTTAAATCATAGGAACACTCGCTTAAATTTTTCTAATTTTCATATCTTTTCTTGAAGGTAAATTTTACTGTTTATAATCGTTATATTATTTTTCGACTCAATAATAACATTCGTGAATACAAAAGCGATGCGATTGTTTAGCTTTTCTTTTTTAAAGATAACGTCAGCACTAGGATTGAATCTTGTATCAAGATGCACTCTTCAAACAAACAAACAGTATTTTGTAGATTTCACAAAGTGTGGTCGCGAGTACTCTGTAATATGTGGACACTGGATGGAGTTTTAAGTGCGGAGACTATTTAAAACACTGCACCATCCGCAAACAATACTAAAACAGTATCGAACAATTTAGTAACACCATGTAGTCGTGGTCGTTCAACCTATATCGTTTTGTTTCGTATTGAATGAAGCCGTGTGCACACATCGGAGTCGACACATCTACCTACAATGATGTTTCATGGATGTTGTGTATTGGCAAACATCGTTGTCAGAGCCCGAACGCCGGCTTACATAATACTAACTATAGGCACGCATGTTACGGCATACAGTGTGTTGATAGTGGATATATAAGGTAAGCACGCGAATATAGGCGCACTTGCGTGTATTTTTTAGCTTTGTTTTAGACTTCTTGCAATCGAGGATCAAGTTATTTAGGCTTTGTAAAAAATCTCTACAAATGCGCTTTCAATTAGGCGTAAAATTATATGCTGTTTTAATTTGTATTGTGCCACCTTTATCCCGGCGGTATCTAAGAGAAACGCCTTGGAACCCTGGGTGCGCCTTCTGGCCTAACCATGAATATTAGCTTTGCAACAAAGCGCCTGCTGTCTGATCTTCGCAACCAAAAGGGATGGCGATGTTCAACGGCTTAGACTAGTTTATTCAAGTACTGACTCCCCATAAGTGTTAAAGATCTTCATTACAGCTAAAATAGCAATCGTTAATGAACGAATCGATACTTGATTTCCACGTCAAAGACATGTATTGACTACCCTGAAGAAATAAAAGAAACAGCCCTCGCTAAATGTTAAGTTAAGAACTTAGGGGAAGGAGTAGCATAGCCCGGTGGCTATGCTACTCCTTCCCCTAGGTTCTTAAAACATAATTATAACAGAATGATGTATTTAACGTCTCTGCCAATTTTCAGCTCTATGCGAATTATGTCGAGGTTGTGACTTATTTTTGTCTGTTTTGACTGGACTATACGGTAAAGCTAGGGGAATGTGAATTTGTCACGAGACGAGCAACTTGGGATCAGAGGGTCTAGTACGAGTTTTATACGGCGACGATAGACTTGTCGACGGGAACAATTTTGATACATTTTCTGAATGCGCCCCTAGCAGACTCTATCCATCGCTACTGTCCGCTTTAAGAAAATGTATGGAAATTGTTCCCGTCGACTAGTCTATCGTCACCGTGACAATCGTGTGTAAAACTCGAGAGACCCTCAGTTAAGACTTAAGTTAAGCGTAACAACTCTTAATATGTAATTGTGGCACGCATGCGACGTCTACTTAGCACTTCCACTGTTATTGTGTACAGTAAGCGCCATCTAGTGACGTGTGCTGATACCTCTCCAAGTATTCCTAATTTCCTATTACAGTTTTCCTAATTTTGATAGTTTTCCCTCTATGTGGGCGTTAAACTCTACCAATGTACGAAATTTAGGTCAATGGGAAGTACCAGTTCTATTTTGATGATCCATGAGTCAGAGTGACAGTGTCGAAAATGCGAAACTTTGCTTTCCTTTGCTTCGGAACTAACTGATCTACCGACTTAAAATTTTGGATTTCAAGTGTGTGTTTATAGCTTACTAAATGACGATTCAGTGTTCTAATCCCATCCAGAGGTTCTCAAACAGGGGCCTGAAAATGCTGACAGAGTTGCTTCGCACTCGACTTGGCGGGGGCACTGCCGTGCCCCAGATTTTAACTTGGATTCATCATCACAATAATCTACTTACTCTAGTCTACTACTAAACCTAGGGCTCTTCAACGTTATGCCGCTGAGCTTGATTCTCGTCCTTTCGTGTCCAGTTGCAATGGTAGACACTTTTCTTCATTCATCACTCCATCTAGCCCGACAGCATCCTACACTACCTTTGTCTTAGCGCGGTCGCCACTCTAGAAAACGTCTACTCAACGGTTGTCAGATTGCAATTTTTTTTTGTATACCTAATAAATTTTCAGCCGCTGTAATATGATGCTGGTCATAACTGGCTGATTCATTTTTCTTGTTGTTGGTTCGCATAGCTAATTTTCACGTAATGTAGCAATGTGTTATTTGCGGTATAAATCATTTGTGGTTGTGTAATCTTGGTCGTAAATGTAATATTAAACAAAATTAATTGTAGGAAGATAAATTAATATACATGGCTTATGATTTTTATATCTATGGTCTGTAATGTAGGGCTTGTTATGTGTGAAAGTAATAAAATAAATAGCATTGTGCTATATCATGTGTGTTTGTGGCATTGAAGCTCCTAAATTTATAAATCGGTCATACATACATACATAGACTCACGCCTGTTTCCCCGAAGGGGTAGGCAGAGGCATATTAAACGCCCACTTTTCGCTTTAATAAGAAGATGAATGTCGAGAGCTCCTTAAAATTATATTATCAGAAATTCTGTATTTTTGTATATGGGTACGGAACACAAATATAATATCATAATGCGGCCCTGTAATATTTTAAACACATACGTATCGAGGGCAAAGGAGAAACATAAAAAAAAATCAGACCCAAATAACGGTTCCCTCAAATATATTTAAAAAGCAAACAAGTTATTTTTTCAACCATTTATGGCCATTGCCTAAGGCATTTATTGCCAAAGCCAACAGTGATTTGCCGAAGGCGTTTTTCTCATATTCTATATAATAATATCATGTTTTACGTGATATCGGTCACAAAAACCCACCCCCATCAGTTGTAGGAGACTTCCCATGAGACTGCTGAGACAACATATTATTACGAAAAGATTGATTTATCCTAACTGACATGGCGTAATAAGAAGATATTTCTGAGTGAACTGCTTCATGCTGAGAAATGATGATCTATCTGTATATATAAAATGGGGTTAAATATAATAATAATAATTTATTTTCAGACTGGGTTGTCCATAATGACCACCATAAAATGCTTTGATACTCTTAGTTCTTTAATCAAAAATATATACTTAACACCAGAAAAATAAAGTCTAAAATTACAATAGTACTAACTATTTTAGTAACGACTGCACTTCAAATTGTATTCGAACACCAAATGTTCAAACCACCAAATAAATAGGTTATGTTAGGTTCTCTTGCGACCCTTAATTCAAAAATAGCAGCCCTGCGAAGCAGGGCTTCGTCAAGTTAGTGTATTTAAAGTAGGTGTAAGCAAATCCAATTTATGTGTTGGTATTTCGTAGTTCATTATCAGTTGCAAATGCTTGGAAAAATTTTGGGGCCTAAAGGAAGTCATGAAGAGCGACATGTCAATTGTAATAAAACAAAAAGTCATGGACAGCTGTATATTGCCATCTTTAACTTACGCCAGACAATAGGTTTAATATTGTGACTAGACTTGGCTAGTGGCTCCCCCCGAGTGGAACTATTTTACTCACTTAGGGTGTGAATTGCCTTAAATGCTCTCTTAGATACATTTCCAGGTTGTAAAGCCTTGCTGATTTCAGCATGAATGGGCTGGCTCGACCGGGGAAGTAATACCCTTCCACAGAAAATCAACGTAAAGTTACAGTACCTAAACTGTTGCATTTCGTTCGGTGAGTGAGAGTGCCGGAGGCCCTATCCGCTATTCCTTCTCCCTCATCCGACTCCTCATCTTATGCCTTTTCCCAACCCCAAGGGGTGGCAACGCCCTTGTGACTCTTGTGGTGTTGCTTGTGTCTATGGACGGCGGTAATTGCTTACCATCAGGCGATCCGTCTGCCCGTTTGCCGCCTATTACTATAAAAAATAAAAAAAAGACTTTGCTAGTGGCTCCACCCGCGTTGAACTATTTTACTCGCTTGGGGTGTGAATTGCCAAAATCCTCTCCTAGTGCAGCCCTATAATATTCATGGAACATACATGCCGAATTTCAGCTTGTTGCACCCAGTCGTTTTGGCTCTACGTTGTCTCTCAGCCAGTCAAAAGAACCTCATATTAGTTAAATATAGCATGCCGTTTAATAATTGTACGAATCGCGTATAACGAATATTTTAAAATAACTAAATTTGACAAAGGCTGCGAAAAAGAAACTTTATTGTCATGAAAAGTAAATGTTACTATGTAATTCTTATCGACGTCAACATAAATCGTTCTCTCGTGGTCGATAGCCATAAACTTTGTAAAAAAAAACTTTCTCAAAACATTTTTCACCTTTTCATTCGTGATATTGCGTCCCTTCGGCTTTACACGAACACCAAGTTATTATAAGTTTAATGTTTTTACGTATATTTGTACCATTTTCGTATTGCCAGCTACAAAATCAGCGTTTATCCAAAAAAAAAAAACATTTCCAATTGTCCGTATTTATGCAAAAAGGAACCACCCAGCAAAAACGCACTTCTGAGATATCAATGGATTTACAAAAAACATGTGTAGCTCTGTTAGATTAATTAAAATATTACATTTATTTTATATAAATGTATTGATAAATTACTCATTTAAGTATGTGTATATAAATTTGCTCTGGATACTCTTAAACATACATACATACATACATACATAACGTCACGCCTTTTATCCCCGAAGAGGTATGCAGAGGTGTATTTCTACACCCACTTTTCGCCAGATATACTTTAGTCCCACGTAATAAGGGGCGAGCCTATTGCCGTACCGGGCACATTTCCAGACTCCGTGCTGCTACTGAGAATTTCGTGACAGAAAAACCCAATAATACTGTCCGACCCAGGAATCGAACCCGGGACCTCCCGATCCCACGCGCACATTTATGCCGCGAGACCAACGAGGCAGTCGTATAGGGTGTCGAGTTTTCCGTCTCTACGCAAAGATGGTATTTGCATCGTGTTATCCCTTAGTCGCCTCTTACGACACCCACGGGAAGATAGGGGGTGGTGACACTTGTATTCTATGCCGTCAACCACACGGCAATATACTCTTAAACTTTCTAGATAATTAAGAAAATGTGCACGTGGTTCCTTTTAATATTTACTAACTAATAGCTTTCCTCATATGCAAAAAAGAAGCATAGCCCAAGTTAAATTCTCGCGGTCGGGAATTTAATTAAAAAAATATTTATTTGTTACAAAAAGGATGTTTATTCTACTAACAATGACAAAAGACTGACTTAATTCTAACTATAAATTGAAACAATGAAAATGCTGCAGCCTACACCACAAACCACGAGCAGCGTAAACACGCTGCTCGTGGTTTGTGGTGTAGGCTGCAACGTCAGCAGAAAGGGGTTGCTACGCCTTAAATGGTAACTTAAATGGTAACTCCTCCCTCCTTGACACGGAACAGGGGCTGCTTCCGGTAGCGTCCTCGCTACCTTCGATTTTGTCTGTACTTTTATTTCGCAGGGATGCTGCAGCTCTCCAAAGGTATATTTTTCGTAAAGTAGCTGCTATCAGCAAGATGTAGAGCAGCAACGTTGTCCAGCTTGGTGTTGCGACAATCCGAGGCCACTCGACGTCCTTGTTGGCAGCTATCTCGTTTGCACGGTTGAGCAGCTTATGTATATTGTCCAGTGATATTTCTTCTATTTTCAGCTCGTATTTTATATTTTCAGGCAACGACTGTTGCTTGGGTAACGGGATAACTTCGTTGATGACCAGTGTACTCGTGTGGGAAATGAGGGTTGTATTCATTACGGATATCTTGCAATCTTCTGTTAGCGAGATGATCATGACTCCGGCTGCTCTGTTGTATTCTGTCTTGGTGTTGTATTCCGTTCTGAGTACTTGATCTTCTGTCAGGACCACCAGCCAGCTGCTGTCTCCGATCTTCTGTATCTTGCCCTTGGCGAGGTTCATCTTAGCATGTGTGCAGTTGGCTGTTCTGTGTTGTACCAGGGACACGATGCAGTCTTCAGCGTCGTCCGTCTTTCTTGTTTGCAGCGCTTTGCAGAGCTGGGTGTCATCAGTCAGCGAGTCGCAGCTTTCCTCCAGGTAAGTGTACTCACCGTAACCAAGTGCAAGGTATTTGGACTTTGGAATAATGGTAAGGTTATTTTTATCGGGAATGGAATAAAGGTGAATTAGGTCATATGTTTTGGGAGATACTGTTGGGATTTCTAAGATGAAGTTAATTGAATGTGCTGTGCTATATGCTTTAACTCTTATGGATTTTTCTAATATATGTATGTTACTAATGTTTATTTCGGCTACTAATCTAAGGTTATCTATTTTATTTAATTTATTTAATTCTGCTATTAAATTTTGTGTGCTAATAATACTCGGGTGCATCGTTTCTAAACGGGCAAAGGTCATCGCATCTTCTAAAAGCATTAATCTATCTAAAACTATCTGTAAACTAAAATCTATTTGTACGTATACATCTAAGAAATGCAAATGATTTTTAACACTATTACTGTCTCTAGTTAAATTTCTAAGAACATCTGCTAAATGCTTATGATTTTCATCTAGCCTAATTAAGTGATTACTAAATTCATCTATCGGATTTTCTGCTAATACTAAAGACTTTTTCTGAGAACTTTTAATGTTTACCATGTCGTTTCTAAGATTGGCTATTTCATTTTCAAACTTAAGTGCATCGTCGTTATCGAGATTGCCTGTAATTGCCTTGACTACTGAACCTAAACCATTAATGATGCCACGCTTTTGCCTAATGTGAGGTGTTAAGAATTGAAACTTTTTACTAATAAGGTTAAGACTGTATTGAATTTGGTCTCTATAAGTTTTATGGAGCTCCCCGAAAGCTGAACTTTCAGCGGCTTTAGTGCTTGCATATAAAGCCATTAGCTTCATAGATGTAAGACGTAAACTACTTATATTGTAAATACAAACTAAACTAAAGTAATTATCTTGCTTAAGAATCTGTCCTTCTTTAAGCAAAAGGATGCCATTACCGTTATCGATAGATTTTACATTCACGGTGGCTGATGCGTAGAGCACGACGGCTCCTGCGACGAGGGCCCTGTAACAAGATGAGGCATGCGTAGAAGTTTAAAATGAACCCTAATGGACTTAGAATTAGGGTGATTACCTATTATCTCGGCGATGTTGTTCGGATGCAAGTGAATGATCTTGTAGGGTCCCTTGTAAACTGGTTTCGTTTTGTCGCTGCGTGCTGTCTTCGCTACCTGCTTATAAACGGTTTCACCTACCTTAAACATGATTTCTTCGGCTGCCTGGTTTCTTTTAGCTATGACCTGTTCCTTATTTTTAGACATTAAGGCCGAAACACATTCCTGAACCGCTTCAGCGTTTGCACGGTGTTTAATAACGTAATCTTGGTAGAACTCTTTTGGATAATACAATTCTAAAGGGTTTCTAGAGGCTGTGTGACCGAAAAGTAATTCGTGAGGTGTGTAACCTGTAGCTGAATGGATTGCGTTATTGTATGCTATAATAGAATACGTCATTATGGACTGTATGGGGTCATCTTTGTTAGTCATTCTTTGAATGCGGACTATTTCTGCTATGGTGGAATGAAAACGTTCAATTGGTGAATTTGAATTGGGATTATACGGCGTGGTGAAATGTATACCTATATTATAAGGTGCACATATTTCTTTAATTACATCGTTTTCAAATTTACTATCCGAATTTGTAGTTATTATACACGGTAAACCTAATACTGAAAAATTTTTGATCAAAGCTTCTGCTATGTGTATACTACTGCTAGCACTCAAAGGTACCGCCTGTGCGTATTTAGAAAAATTATCGATTATTGTAAGAAAGGTAGCACCGCCTGTTGAATAGAGGTCCATAAATAGGTGTTCCATTGGTTTAGTTGGGGTGTCAGTAAGAGCCAAAGGTGGTCTCAATGGGTTCCTTTCATACTTTGCTTTTAAACATGTATCGCACTGATTGATATAACTTTGTATAGTAAGTAACATATTTGCCCAATGGTAATTACGGTGAATTTGTTTATAGGTTTCTTGAATACCACGGTGTACTGTCTTAACTTCATGGTATTTCTTTATTATTTCATTTTGCTCAGATCTATTCTCTACTAAAGTTACGCGTGAAGTGCATTTTATTAATTTTGGGCCACGGTCATTAAAAATCGTTGTATAAACTTTGGAAAATGCATAATATAATTCGTCACTATGAAAATAGCAATGGAAAACTCTATCAGCTACGGTATGTTCCTTTAAAAATCGAATTATTTCAGCTTCCGTGTTATTTATTGGAATAAAAACATCTTTAATAACATTTCTAGTGCTTGTGGACCTATTATCGACTCGGTATGTAGAACCAGGTGTGGATCTTATGTGAAATTGCTTTAATTGTCTATCTATTGCATCTGCTATAATAGGAATACCTCTATTTTCGTTATCTGGCTGAGTGTGATTGGTTGAGACTAATTCGGGGTTTTGTGATACTACGCTCATACTATCGGTGCCTGCTTGGGATTCTGGGACGCTTGGGTTTTCAGGTGAGTTATTATTTTCAGGATTAATTATTGGATTTTCAGGTGGGTTATCGTTACCGGGGTTGGCCACGGGATCGTTCGCGGCTTCCCTACGTGCGTTATCAAAAATTCGGTTTATTATCTCGTCATCGTTATTGTCATTAAGATTAACGGCCAATGAATCTATACTGTGGTGGAATATCTTAGCACGGGATAAAGCGTCAGCGTTTGTGTTTTGCGGGCCCTTTTTGTATACAACTTTATAATCGTATTCAGCGAGTTTCAGACGCCACCTAGTTAATTTAGAATTTGGATCTTTAAGCGACATCAACCATGTGAGGGGCTTATGGTCCGTATATATTGTAAACTTTCTACCATATAGGTAGGGCCTAAAATACTTTATTGCCCAAACTATAGCTAATAGCTCTTTCTCGATGGTGGAGTAACGAGATTCGGTATCGGACAATGTACGCGAAGCAAATGCGACGGGTTTATCGGAACCTACTATGCCCTGTGAAAGGACAGCGCCCAAGGTAAAATCGGACGCATCCGTAGTTAAAATAAATGGTTCATCAAAATTTGGGTATTGTAGTAACGGGGAGTTAGTTAAGATCTCTTTGCACTTATTAAAGGCTTCTATGAATTCTGGGGAGTGAACTACTTGGTGATTTTTCTTGAGACAAACTGTCATAGGCTTAGTGAATTTAGCGAAATCTTTAATGAACTTTCGGTAATAACCGACAAGTCCTAAGAAGGCTTTTATTTCTTTTTGTGTATTCGGCAAAGGAAAATTAAGGACAGCTTTAATTTTATCTTTATTAGGTTTAAGACCTTCATCTGTTAACTCGTGACCTAAAAATGTAACATGTTTTTGAAGGAACTCTGATTTATCTAACTGTATCTTTAAATTATGAATTTTGAATCTTTCAAAGACCTGTTTGAGCTTTTCAGTATGTTGCTGGAGGCTTGACGTCACGATGATGACGTCATCAAGGTACGTATACACATTATCGATTCCTCTTAGGATATGGTCCATAAGGCGTTGAAAAGTGCTTGGTGCATTTTTCAAGCCAAAGGGCATTCTGAGAAATTCGTAATGGCCGCGTTCAGTGGTGAATGCGGTCTTTTCAATATCATTAGGGTGCATTTCTACTTGGTGGTAGCCACTAGCTAAATCTAGGGTGGTGAAATACTGGGCACGCCCTACTCTATCCAAAATATCATGTATATTTGGCAAAGGGTACTTGTCTTCAATTATTCGATCGTTCAAACGCCTATAATCTATTACAAGTCGCCATTTGACCTTCCCAGAGGCATCGGCCTTTTTGGGCACAATATGCACGGGGCAAGACCACGGAGATATGCTTTCGCGTATAATTCCTTGCTCTAAAAGTTTATCTACTTGA
The DNA here is from genome assembly GCA_944739405.2 of Euclidia mi. NCBI lineage: Eukaryota > Metazoa > Arthropoda > Insecta > Lepidoptera > Erebidae > Euclidia > Euclidia mi. The sequence continues at coordinate 21,655,813 of OX123203.2, forward strand.
TTACGAATTTCGTTTCGCTGTTTAGGAGCTTGCCTGTAACTACGTACAAATATTGGAGTATTATCGGTAAGTCTAAGTTCGTGCTTGACAGCGTGAGTAAAGGTAAGTGGTAAATTTTCTGATAAGAATAAATCTCTGTATTGATAACATAGCCTAGTAATTTCGCGCTTCTCCTCTTCATTCATATGACTGGTACGTATTTTCTTTAAATTTTCACAAAGCTCTTTATCGACATCATTTAATTGCATGCTATTTAATTTATATGTATTTTCTCTTTCAGGTTCTATATAATTCTCTAGCGTTATAATCGACTTATTGGATACGTATTTCTTTTCATTACTATAGTTAATAATAGAGGTTTTAAACGAACCATCGGTCACGTTTACAATAGCTGCGGGTGAGAATAAACGATCCGACCAATAAAAACTATCATGTAAGTATTGCCCGTCTGTATAGTGTGTTTTAACGGTAATTATCTTTCACATTTAGGTTCAATTTTAATCTTTTGAATAGGATAACTGAAATGTATAGGTATATCGGCGGTGCATGTATGTAAGATATTATTATTAAGATCAATATTACAGTTTAGTAATTTAAGCAAGTCACATCCTATTACACCTTTATACTTGGGGTCTAAATTAAAAATTAAAAACTTATGCGTTAATTCACAGTTAAATGCTGGCGGTAAAGGGAGATATACTACTTGATTATGTAGCGATTTACCGTGAGCGGTTACTATTTAGAACGGTTCTATGTCTATAGAATTTTCAAAAATAGTGCCGAAAATAACATCAGATGCTACTGAAGATCTACTGGCTCCTGTATCTATTAAAAACTTACCATTAAATTCTGGTAACTCAATATAAGGTAAGTGATCCTTATATTGAAAGTTAATTTTAACTAGCTCTGGTTGTCTGGATCCTCCTCCGAGATAAGATCCTGATCATAGTTTACCTCTGCTTCGTCGGTACACGGCTCTGAGTCTGCGTGATCGTGGTTTGGACCATCGTAAGTATAATACTCACTTTCGTCGTAAAACGGTTGCATTTGTTCTAAGTTGCTCGGTGTGTAAAACAGCTCTTGTTTCGCAAACTGCGGGGTCGCGGGTTTGTTAACGGAACGCATTGTGACGTCAGATACTTGCTGTGGAGGGTTTACCTGTTGTTTCGGTAAGTTCGGCTGATTCCGGAAGTTACCGCTATTATTCCTGGATAAATTAGCTCTAAAATTACCTGATGGAGGCTTATTCGGCCATGGCTGCGACCACTGCGGCGGCTGCCTCGGTGTAAAGCTACTTTGTTGCGGCGTGAAGTTACTCGCACCGAAAGGATTATTAAAACTATTTGAAGGGTTATTAAAGTTAGGATACGGCTTAGGTGCATTATTAAAAGCATTACGGAACGGACAACTGTTACCGTTATTTTGTTGTGTGAATTAAATGAGGTACTAGTGGATCTATTATATGCAAGGCGATTTTCTTCCTGCCTAGCTGCTATTATGGCTAGCTCAAGGGTCTCCGGTCTAGCTATTTTGACACCTATAGATACTTGGAAGTCAAGCTGGTTGACATACTGCTCTATGGCCATTTTCTCGTAATACGTCTTATTCACATGTTCGCCTATGGAGTAAAGGGTATCTAGGAGGTCGCGTAAACGCTTGCCAAAGCTTTCGGCGTCCTCATTTCTATTGCGGTTTTTGTTTTTTGTTTACGCGGTTCCCTAAGGCGACGTATTAAAGCGTGCTTTATTACGAGCCAATTACTTAAATCTTCATCATACGCAATTGCGTCGATAGCTGTACCGCTTAACTTACTTTTAATTAAACATATTAATGCCGGGTGTGCACGATCTGCCTCATCCATTAAGCACAGTAAATTTTCTACTTCCCTAATATAATGGTTTAACCGTTTCGGATTGCCATCGTACTTAGGCATAAGGCTAGTAAGAATCTTGAAGTGCGCATTATCGCAATCTTCAAGAGACATTTTAAAATAAATTTATGAAACAATGAGTATAGAACAATAGGCGTGTATGGTTACACGTTTCTAGGTACTAGGTACTCGGACGCGTTTATGCACCGATTTAGATGTACTTAGTTACAACGTTATTATAATAACAATGACGAATGCCCTACGCGATTATAGCATAAAGACAGACACACACAATAAGTAAAACAATAAACAATTACACGGGAAATATAGCAGGGAACACTTGTTAGTTACGAGAGTACTTACCAGAGTAGTCTCTGCATCGCCCGTGGAGTCCTTGTCAATGCAGCAGCTTCTCTATTGCTTCAGAGTCTCTGCTACCGGTGCCCGACCGCGCGTAGGTTCTTTATACGGATCGCGAGGTACGATTTGAGAACCGTCACAGCTTATCTCAAAGAGTTCGATTTGGGATAGCGTGCCGCGATCCTACCGACTGCGCCAGTTAAATTCTCGCGGTCGGGAATTTAATTAAAAAAATATTTATTTGTTACAAAAAGGATGTTTATTCTACTAACAATGACAAAAGACTGACTTAATTCTAACTATAAATTGAAACAATGAAAATGCTGCGCTGACAGTTTACGTTGCTCGTGGTTTGTGGTGTAGGCTGCAACGTCGGCAGAAAGGGGTTGCTACGCCGTGGTAACTCCCATGGGTTGTGTTTCTTTTTTATAAGTACTTATACTTAGTTTCATGTATATCGGTAAAGACATGGATTTACCGATATACAGAATTATCACAATAAACCTTTGATATGCAGCCTATAGCAATCCACTGCTGGACATAGGCCTCTCCCAACACGCGCGACAGTACATGGTTCTTAGCCTTTCGCATTCATTCCGTCCCAGCTTCGATTTCAGGTCGTCAGTCCACCTAACCAGGGGCCGCCCTACCTTACGCTTACCGAGTCGTGGTCTCCACTCTAGGACAAGCTTGGTCTATCGGCCATCAGTACTTCTGCAGAAATGACCATTCCACTGCCTCATTAGCATACTTATTCTGTGAGTTATGTCGGTAATTCTGGTTCTTTGCCGGATAACTTCGTTGCGGATTTAATCCTTCAAAGAGACGCCAAGCATAGCCCGTTCCATAACTCGCTGCATGACTTTAAGTTTGTGGACTAGTCCCACTGTGAGTGTCCATGTCTCAGCACGTTACGTCATAACAGGCAAGACACATTGGTTGTAGACTTTGGTCTTCAGGCATTGTGGTAGAGGCGAAGAGAAAACTTGACGTAGTTTGCCAAACGTTGCCCAACCCAACTGGATGCTACGGGCGATTTCTTTCTCGAAGTTATTGCTACCAAGCTGGACATTAAGCTGTTGCTCATGGTAGACATACTCTTGAACAACTTCAAGCATCCATCCGTGGACATAAACCGATCCCGTCATGATGTGTTTGTCTATCATAATCTTGGTTTTATTCATGTTCATGCCGAGACAAGTTCACGTCGAGAGGCTCCGTTTAGGCTGTGGAGCATCCCGCTCAACTCTTCCAGAGAGTCCGCAACGATGGCGATATCGTCAGCAATCCGAAGGTGTGAGATGTACTTGCCGTTAATATTTATGCCCAGTCCAATCCAGTCCAGCATTTTGATCAGATGTCTTTGAGTGCGTTGGGGAAGAGCTGATTGAAATATTACGTCTCCCTGCCTCACACCTCGTCGCAATCGCGTCGACGGGGCTAGAGTTGGATGGTCTTAGTGGCGATATCATACAAACATATCAACGTCTCGATGTAGCGCCAATCGATACGAGACCGCTGCAGAGCATCCAGAACCACCCATGTTTCGATGGAGTCGAAGGCTTTCTCGTAGTCCGCGAAAGCCATACCTAGCAGCTTATTGTACTCATTGGTTTCCTGTATAATCTGCCAAACAGTATGGATGTGGTCTAGTTCCTGTGGCTGGAAATCGTCGAGTTTTCTGGAGAGGATGTTTGTTAGCGCTCTCGAGAACAACTTATAGAGGTGGCTGAAAAGTGAAATGGTGTGAGATGTATATTTTTTCTGCGAGGTTTTGTCACCTTTTTAGAAGAACAGAACAACCGCACTCCCACTCCACGCCTGAGCTCTAAGGCCCTGATGGCTAACGGAATTAAAGAGGCTCGCCAGTTCTTTCAGGACTGTTGGAAAAGACTTTATTTAATGAAGTGACATATATACATCAAACGGAATACAGGAATATGAATTCAAAATTTTGATTAGCCAGTGTTATACAACAGCCTCCTCCTTGTGTCGTTCTCCTCATGACTGAGGGTCGTGATTCCCCTGCTGGGATGCAACTATTTGCTTCACGGTGTTTCGCCATTTGTGTCTATCCTTGGCGTCATGGAGAGCGTCGTGCAGTTTGGTGTTCAGCGCTGTGCGGACCTGGTCAGACCATTTTATGGGACTACGTCCTCTTGGGCGTTTGCCGTCAACTTTACCAGTCACCATAAGTTGTTCCAAATTGTCACCTTTTTTCCGGGCAATATGGCCAAAGAATTCCAGAATCCTCTGCAGGCAAATAGTGGAAAGCCTTGTTTTGATGCCCAGTACCCGAAGGATGGATTCATTAGTTCGGAAAGCAGTCCACGGAATCTAAAGCATTCTTCTCCAACACCACATCTCAAAGGCGACTATGCGATTGCGATCGGCTTTCCTCAATGTCCAAGTCTCCGATCCGTAACCAAAGATGGAGAATACTAGGGAGTAAACTAGTTTCATCTTAGAATTTAGAGAAATGTTACGATCCCTCCATATCCTCTGCAGTTGAGACATTGTGTTTTTGGCCATGCCGTTGCGCCTTCTCATCTCCTTTTCACATGAGCCGGTGTTGCTAATGTTGGTGCCCAGATAAATGAAGTCGTTCACCCTTTCAAGCGACAAGGCGCCCGTCATTTGGATAGACTTAGCGCGGTCCACTACCATCAGTTTTGTTTTGGAATGGTTTATCTTGAGACCCAGTTCCTGGCCGATCCCGTCCATTATATCTAGAAGGTTTACCATTTCAGCTTCGCTTGCAGCCACCAGTGTCGTATCGTCTGCGTACCTGAGATTCGTAATACGAGTGCCGCCTATAATGACGCCACCCTCCCAGTTTTCCAGCGTTTTTCTAATAATGTACTCTCCGTATACATTAAATAGAATCGGGGACAAGATACAACCTTGTCTCACTCCCTTTCCAAACTTAAATGGCTCTGATGTTACCCTGTCCATCCACACCACACCCTGGCTATGCGATTGGATTCAAAACCTTCCACAGGGCTGACCAGATGACATTGTCAAAGGCTTTACTATAGTAAATGAAACAAAGAATTAAAGGTCTATTGAATTCGTAGGACTTTTCAATTAACTGTCGGACATTTAAAATTTGTTCCCGCGTCCCTTTGCCCTTGACGAAGCCAGCCTGTTCCTGTGGTATTTGCCAGTCCAGATAGTAACGAATCCTTTTGTTGATAATGTGAAGGAGAATTTTGCTCGCGTGTGATATCAAGGCTAGTATCCTGTAATTGTCACATTTGGATGTTGAGCCTTTTTTGTGTAAAGGTAGTATTATTGACTTAGACCAATCGCTGGGCCAATCACCAGTACGCCAAATGTTGTCACATATTTTGTGTATCGCCTCAGCTCCGGGCGATCCCATTGCTTTAATGATCTCTGCCGTTAACTGATCCAGCCCGGGTGCCTTTTTATCTTTCAGAGCAGCAATAGCAGCTGTAACTTCAAATCTTAGAATGGGTGGTTCCAAGGTCATATCATTCCTCCATGGCGTTACTGTGTGCAGTGAGACATTGGTATGCTCGAGGGGATTTCTATATAGATCCTCGCAGTACTTGCGCCATCGTTCTCCTATTGCATCCAGGTTTTGAAGGCGATTGCCAAACTCATCCTCAACGACCCATGTTTTGGGTTTGAACTGTCTTGAAAGGAGCCTTACCTTCTTGATAAGATCTGAAGACTGTATTTTTAGTGCATGGTTTTCGATTTCCTGGCAGATGTTGCCAATGTAATTGTTTTTGTCACGTCGGCACGAAAGTTGTACAGTTCTGTTGAGCTCCGAGTACCTATCCAGGTCTGCTTGGTTTCTCAACCCTGATAGTTTCAAATCCTTTCTCTCTTGCACTAAGGACCAGGTTTCAGCAGAGAGCCATGTTTGTCTGCGCGTGACTGGGGCATAGCGTTTTGATGGATCATTCACTGCCTTCAGCACTACCTTTTTTAGGTGATTCCATTGATCATTCGCACTTGCGTTGTCCGGCGGTGCATTTTCTGCCAAAGCGTGTTGGATGTCTTTATGATTGATTGATTGTATTTTTCGCCGTTGCAGTGTATGTGAAAGCAATGGGGCTCTTTTCTTCATTGCTTTAAGACGCAATGCAAATTTGGCTATTAGAAGGCAGTGATCCGATCCACAGTCTGCACCTGGGAAAGTCTTTACGTTTGAAATGGAACTCCGCCAGCGGCTATTTATCATAATAAAATCAATCTGATTACGGCAGCGATCTCCGGGCGATTTCCACGTATAGAGGCGTCTCGGATGGTGCTCAAAGCAGGTGTTCATGATGGTAAATTTCTTGTCGATGCAAAATTCCAGTAATCTCTCTCCCCTCTCATTTCTGTCACGCAGTCCGTATTTTCCAACCGTGTTCCTGATATGGTCGTCTGAGATAGTGCTACCAATTTTCGCATTCCAGTCTCCTACCATTAATGTTATTTCTCGATTCGGTATTTTAGATAAGGTAGACTCCAGTAATGAGTAGAAGTCATCAATGACATCATCTTTAGCCGTTCCTGTTGGGGCATATATAACAACGATATTTAGGGTACAGGGGCGTGTGTTAAGTTTTAGGGTCATTATTCTGTCGCTGATCGGACTGTAGCCCAGTACATGGTTATTTAGCTGGTACGGCACCCAAATGGCAACTCCATTGGTGCTGGAGTCTGTGGAACCCGAAAAATATAAGGTGTTACCATTAGATGTCTTTTGGTGTCCTTGTCCTCTCATGTGAGTCTCAGTCATTCCCAGTATGGTTAGGTTGTGCAAATAAGCTTCCCTTTCCACGATTTCCATTTTTCCTGGGGCAAGTAGTCCTCGGACATTCCAGGTCGCGAACCGTTTCTGCACTCGCATTGAGATGTTCTTTTTAAGTTCACCAGTAGCACTTCCACTAGCTGAAACCCGGTGACCAGTCTCAGCAGCAGCTTCGGTCGCCAATTTCACATCATCCAGCCCGGTAACTGAATGACGCCGATTGTTAGTCGGGTCGTCCAACGAAACCGTTCTCTGTATTACATTTTCCATAGGGGTATTTTCTTGGGCTTTTACACGTGGTGGCCACCCGATTCCTTCCACGGCCATCTTTTTGAGGTAATTTAGGACCTCTGCTCTGGGGGCCGCTCCAGTATGAAAACATGAAGTTGTCGGGATAATTGACCGCCGCCCGTTACTCGGCGTTGAATCTTTTACAGCCGGGTAGTTGTTTGCCACGCAAACCCTCCTCCTTTTTCATCCGGGCTTGGGACCGGCAACGGCGGAGTTATACAACATACTCTCCCGTAATCAAAACAAGAATTATAAAGACAAACCTATTCCTTTTAAACAATTCTGATGCTTGATGCGAGTCAATGGCTTAGTAAGTACATCAGCCCACATCTCCAAAGTAGGAGTATACACAACATTAATGACACTGTTAGCTAATAAGTCGCGTATGTAATGAAACTCGTGTCAATATGTTTGGTTTTATTGTGGTGAACTGGATTCATTGCCAACTTTTGGGCAGACTGTGAATCATTGTATATGGTAACAACAGTTGACTTACCAGTAAGTTCACACAACAATCGCTTCAAAAATTGAGCTTCTCTACCCACACTCGACAAACTCATATATTCCGCTTCGCTAGATAACAAGGCAATGGTGGTCAATGCTTCTTACTCTCCCATGAAATGGCTCCACCGGCCATAGAAAAATAGAATCCGGTGTATGATCGACGATCCATAGGACAATTGGCCCAATCTGCATCCGCGTAGCCAATTAGATGCCCACCGCCTTTCCTATAAGTAATGCCCAAATTGATTGTGCCTTTTAAATATTGCAACACACGTTTTGCCGCCTTCCAATGACTTTTATCATTTATTTAGTGTTAAATTGACTTAAATATGAAGTCGCAAAAGCAATATCTGGACGAGTATTGACGGCCAGAAAATTGAGTGAGCCTATCAGTTGCTGATACGGATAGGTCAATGAAGATTCACTTACACCACTCTTCTCACTCGGCAGCAAACGTTTCATTTCCAACGGTGTAGGAACGGCCTTAAATTCCGACATGTTGAACTTTCGCAGCAAATCGCGAATGTGACTTTCTTGAGATATTTTAATCTCATTAGGTTTACAGTATATATTTAAACCTAAATAATAACTTTGTTCGCCTATCATTTTCAGGCTAAAATAATTCCGTAAGTCAGTTATGACAGTGTCAAGCGTTTTATTTTCTTTATACAGAATGACAATGTCATCGACATGGAAAGCGAGTATTATAACTCACTACCAAACCTTTTAGTATAAATGCATGCTTCCGAAGGAGTTTGGCAAAAACCAATGCATTGTAAAATTTCGGTAATTTTTTTGTACCATGCTCGCGAAGCCTGTTTGAGGCCATAAAGCAAACGTTTTAGTAAACATACTTTATCTTCTTGACCAGTCTTAGAAAAATCTTCCGGCTGACTCATTTATACCTTTTCCTCCAAAAATCCATTAAAAAATGCCGTGTCAACGTCTAAATGGTTCATTTTCATTCCCTTTTCCGCAGCCAATGCAAACAACATGCGTAAAGAAGAATTCCGGACGACTGGAGAGAAAGTTTTTAAATAGTAAATGCCATAAATTTGGTTAAATCCTTTCGCGACAAGTCTCGCTTTATATTTGATTACGTCACCATGCGCATTTTTCTTCAATTTGTAGATCCATTTGCAAGGTATGACTTTCTTATCTGGTCTGTTAACGAGAACCCAAGTTTGTTTCTCAAGCAGTGACTGATATTCATCTTGCAAAGCTTGATACCATTTATCTCTATCATCTGCATTCATAGCCTGTGTATAAGTTGTAGGTTCATCCATCAGCTGAGGGGATGAAGTCTGCATACAGACACAATTGGCAGCAGAATTAGGCTTTCTTGGTCTCAAATTATACCTTGGTTCTACAAACTCAGTATCAGATTCCATATCCTCTGATGAAGATGCAATTACAGGTTAAACTGACGCATTCCGAGTATCAGCATTATGCGATTGCTCTACAATATCAATATCAGGCTGGAAATCTTCTGATACTTGCGCAATATCAGGTTGAATCTGTTCATCTTAAATGACAACTGGTGTTCGACTATTTGAATTATCCGACGAATTTACTTGTGAACTTAGCAATAGAGGTATAACTGCTGGTTCAGTTAAATCATTACCGGACTTACAGTTTTTCTTCCCTTTCAAATCTTGAAAATCATGTTCAAAGAAAGTTACATCTCTGCTTTTCATAAGTCTTCTGGGATATCTAATGTCTCTGAAATAATAACTTCTGGGATCTTCTGAATATCCGACGAAAATGTGTTCGGATGCTTTCATGTCCAATTTCTTCCGACTATATTCGGGGACATGGATAAGAGCTCTACATCCAAAAACACGCAGATGAGAAAGATTTGGTATTTTACCATACCATTTCTCGTACGCCGTCTTGCCTTCGAGAGCACGGTGAGGAGATCTATTTTTGAGATATACAGCCATCTCTGCAGCATCTTGCCAATAAGCCAGAGAAAGAGAACTGTCAGAAAGCATTGATCTTACTTTCTCCATAATCGAACGATTCGTTCTTTCGGCAATAGAATTTTGCTGGGGACTGTAGGGAACTATTGTTTGATGTTGAATTCCTTCATTTTGCAAATAGTTCTTAAATTCAGTATTAACATATTCTTTCCCGTTGTCACTCTTCAGTATCTTAATCTTAGCTCCTGTTTCCCGCTCTACGGACTACTGGAAAATACGAAACTTGTTCTTTACTTCCGTTTTTGAAGGAATAAAGAATACAAAAGTCATACGAGAAAAATCATCTATAAAAAATAAAATATACTTATTGCCTTGAAATGACGTTTCGGGCAAAGGTCCACAAATATCTGAATGAATAAGTTCCAGAACAGTAGTTGATTTCTTATGTGAAACTTTCTTAAAAGGTTTCCTATTCTGCTTGCTTTCAATGCAGGGGATATATGGTTCCTTATCGACTTCTGAATAGTCCACGCCCACTGCGTGTCCCTTCCTCAGTTGATCCATCCCGATGCGGCATAAATGACCTAAACGTCTATGCCAGAATTTGAAGCTAGAAACATCAAACTGTGTCTCAAAAGCGGATAGTTGAGTCTTTGGGTTGACCGTACAATCTAAAGAATACAGTCCACCACATATAGAACCATGTAAAATAACATCGCTTGTACAGGAAAAAAACATCAGAATCATAAAAATTACAACCAGTTCTATCAAAAACAACGCTTAAACCTTTATCTACCGCCTTCTTCACTGAAATAAGATTAGAGTTCAAGTTCGGTACGTGAACCACATCAGTAATCTTCTTTATATCAGTATTTTGACCGCAACTGGTGATTGAAACATCTCCGACGCCTTTACTGGGCAGTACATCTCCATTTGCTATAGTCACAGTCCCAAGAGATGAACCTCTCACATTTTTCATCCATTCAGCTCGTGACGTCATGTGCGCTGAAGCTCCAGAATCTATAAACCATTTATCACGCTCTAATCCGTCAATGACATTTAATGCACATAGAGAATTCTTGTGATTTACTAGTTTCTTCTTCTTGTCCTTCTTATGGGGACAGTCTGGACGCTTATGTCCTGGCTCCATACAGTCGTAACAAACAATAGCTTTCTTCGATTTGGATGTATGAGGTTTGTTCTGGTTCATTCGTGTACGAAGAGCAGTATCTGGGTTATCTACAGCTGGTTTATTCAATTCATTCAATAATTTGGTCTTAATCAAATCCACTGTAACGTCTTTGTTGGAATTTTCCAAGGCCATTACTAAAGGTGCATATTGAGGACTTAAATCTCCTAGAAGAATCGCAGCTATTGAAGCATCTTCTATAATTTTGCCAATATCGGCCAAATCTTGCACAGTTGACATGACAGCATTCATGTACGTCTCTATATTGGAATCAAAATCATCAAGACAGTACCTGTATAGTTTCCGTTCGAGGCTTATACATCGCCCTAAACCTTTGTACTCGTAAGTGGACGAAAGAGCATCCCAAGCTTCCTTGGCTGTTTTGCATGATCTTACATGAGTTATTGCCATACCATCTAAAGTGAGACATATTTTCGATAACGCCTTTTGATCGTTACGTGATTTCTTCTCAGCAGAAATATCATTATCTTGAGAATATCCAACAATCGTCTCCCATAACTCTTCATGCATAAGGTACATACGCATTTTGAATTTCCATACGGAATAACCGTCTGTTTATGAGTGGTTTTATACCAGAAATGGAATTACTTGCCATATTTACACGTACAGCTGTTCAATGTCACAACAAAAATTGACTGAAAATATCTTCGTGAACTGTTAAAAATTTTCACAAATTTTCATAATTTACACATGCACGTACTGGAAAAAACTTGCAGAATTACTTTTTACTAAATAATATGCAGTTTTTATAGGTATAACTCAGTTAAAATAGAGTTTTCGTGCTGATAACGTATGTTGGAACAGACTTTATTTAATGAAGTGACATATATACATCAAACGGAATACAGGAATATGAATTCAAAATTTTGATTAGCCAGTGTTATACAACAAGGACTACAGTCCCTCCTGCTTTTAAGAGCTCTGTCGTGATTCCGTCGTCCTATGGAGACTAGTTGTTCTTAAGTAGCTCGAGAGCTTCTTTTAACTCGCCTTGGTTGACATCAGGGATGTCCTACGTGTATTGGCGCGTGAGTTGGGCTCTATAGTCATCATTGCCTGGTTTCAAGAGTTTAGACTTCCGTGATGCGTACAGATCTTTGTAGAAACTCTATATTTCAGTGAGAATTTTGAACTTGAAATCACATACCTGTGGTTCTGCTGTTTACAATATTTATTTATACATGGTAGAGCCGAAAGCTTGTGGTTCCATTTTGCAAAAAAAATATTAATCATTAAATTATGAATTTATTTTACGCATAATGGTACCACAGAAATTTGGTTCCATTTGGTGTATTATAATAATTGTTAAAATAGAATATTTTTAATGTACCAAGTATTTGTGGATCTGTTTTGTATAAAATGGTACGGAATTAATATGGTTTATTTGTTTGAAGAATCGAGTGCCATGGTGCTGTGGTTCGGTTTTGCATTATATATAATGTGTGTTTTTACTGTTGGTTCCTTTCTGCTTTTTGTATAACTTGTTTCCAAGCGAAAAATCATGTGGATCTTTTTTGAATAAGAAAATAAACCACTTTTATATTAGTATTCTTCAAAAAAAGCAAAAATCGAAATTTGTCGTGTGGTTCCTTTTTGCATAAATACGGACAATTTTACTCCTTAATGGGGCGTTTCTATTGACGCAGAGCTGAGCGGAATGGAGGAATCCTTGTTAGTACTCACCTACGGTCCCCATTGAACATACATGCCACAGCTTCTTGCGCCCAATAGTTGTGACTGTGAGGTATCTATCAGTGAGTCAGTAACGGAAGAATTTAATCAGATATTAAGCAAACAGGTTATCTACCGTACTAATAATTAACAAAAGGACGCCAGCAGCTACGCCCGCATTTTTTTTTAATTTACCCGTTATGGCCGATCCCGTGGGAATTTCGGGAAATCCCTCCTTAGTGCACCCCTACGGTCCCCAAGGAACATACATGCCAAATTTCAGCTTTCTGCACCCAGTTGTTTCGGCTGTAGTGTGTCTGTCAGTCAGTAAGTAACACAAGGATCTTATATATTAAAGATTGTGTGGAGTAGATAATTAATTCTTCGTGGTCAATAATTCGATAGCAGATCGCTTTACTGAAACCGAGCTACTACATTCATACTGAATTAGTGATGATCAATTTAACGAATAAATATTACAGATCACGCTGACGTGCCAGTTGCAACACTTAATACATAATCATAATCGTACATTTGAATATGAGGTAATAAAAATCTTTGAGGCTTTGCTCACGGCTTCCTCCACTTGAGTGTCGACTATTGCGACAAAAGTATTACCTGATATATAAGTTTTATAACTGAATAGTTTCATCAAAATTCGTACGATAGTTTCTACGTAAAAGAGCATTGTTTAAACGTCAATACATTCATCCATCCATCGTGACAAAATTTGGAAATGACAATAGTAGTTGGAATTGTTAGCTTCAGTGCGCTACTTTACTAGGCAGCGATAGCCTAGTGGATATACCAACAGACTGCGATGCAGAGGGTGTCGGGTGCGAATGCACGGCGCGCACCACTGACTTTTGAAGGCACGTTAACGTCGGTCCCTAGTGAAACCCTAAACTGACACTAGTCGAAACCATGGCATATTGCTATTCTTTCGGGTTGCGGCGGTCAGACAGGCAGTCACTCCGTGGAAAAGCTAATATTCAGCCAAATCCGGTTAGACTAGTAAGCGGACTCCAGATTGAAACTGGGATAACGCTAAGAGGATGATAATTGCGCTACTTTCAGAAACTGCCAGTCAACGAGTTTTATCTAATGTGAATCAACCGATACGTCGAACGTCGATAGAACCGAGGTAATAGGAAGTGAATCCTCTAAGCCATACTTAGTAGACACGCGACAAGCTTTGAAAAGACACAAAAATAATTATCTTATCTCGCATACACACAAAAATTTAAACTAAGCTCAATACAGAGAACCTTGGAGCAGTGGAAATGAGCCCTAGCAGCAACTAAGCCTGATATTTTCCATATACCTATATCGCCCGCTGATCCACTCGCGTGGGGATCAGATATGGAGGTAAACTATAAACTTTTCTGATGTAAAACTATAATTACCATTGCTACATAATTTGAATACTTCAAAATATTATTCTCATCCTTGTACGCCATAAGCTCATGACAAAACTTAAAGATTTCACACACACATTCGTCACATCATACACGTCTATGCCACCTGTTTCAATGTGCGTGACTCATTTCCCACCTTATCCATCTCTGTCAGTCATACAAGCGTTCCTACATTCGGGTTTCGGTAATCGCTTTTCCGCCATATTGATGGGGCGCTCGTTGAAGAAAATCGGCGTGAGGTAGCCTGCATGTCAGAGTTTGCCATAATGTTCTTGAAAGACATGTAAAGTCTGCAAGCTTGCACTTTGCCAGTGTGGCATAATAGACTAATTATAGAGGCATGTGAGCAGCACTTGGAACAGATTATAAACGAATCTGATAATGAATCATATGCTATGGCTTAAAACACTAAATATAATAATTCGAAAGTTTTTAATGTAGTTGAAAGTGCACGTCTTTACATTCGCTTGCATTGTTATCAAATAATGAAATCAGTTTGAACCTAATAAAACGTGTGATTCCATGAAATGCCTTTGAAACTTCAATTGCATCCTATAATAGTAATTTCAATATCCATATAGTGATAATATTAGTATAATTCTGATTTCACTATATTGTTCTCCAAAAACATTTTCTATTTTGAACATTTCATGCAAATGCTCTGGGGAGCTTATACATCACGCTGTGATTTGTAGAATATGTAGGTGAACTTCGGTCCTTTTTTAAGAATGACCTTTAGCCTTTCGAGTACATTTGCATACTATAATATTATATCAAACTCATATAACCGTAGCACAAAAGTAAGGGCTTTTAATATCAGACTCAGTTCTAAGTTTAAGATTTAAAGAGTTTTTGGAACATTTTGTTATTTATTTAATATTTGTTCTAACGAATTTTTGAAAGAGAAGGTTTGCAGACATTACATTATTCTACGTACAATGAATTTTATACGCGTAAGGTAATTATATAATTAGTATATTTAATCTTGCCTGTATGTTACAGTACCAGGACCCAGCACAACAAGTTCTGGATTGGTATTGAAACATGTAGGCAGGCCAAGGATGCTTTTGCCGCAGCAGACGGTAAGATAGCCAAACAAGTCCTCCGGCTGTCCAAACAACAACTGCGGGCTGTCACGGCCGCCTACACAGGACTCGGATCTTTTAATAAGCACCTATTTACTATAGGTATCACCGACAGCCCGCTGTGCAGAGCCTGTATGGCAGCAAACGAGACGGCAGCCCACCTGCTCCTCAACTGCCATGAGGTCTCACAGTACAGGCAGCAGTACTTGACCAGACACAGCACCCTGAGGGAAGCAGTGAGCCACATCAAGAGTCTGCTGGATTTCCTAGAAGAGCTGGGGTGGCTCGAGTGACAACACCATTTCCACCCGCACGCAAAATACACGCTAGGACGTGGAGTTGCAGAAACAGCCCGTGCTACCAAGTAACAATTACCAAGTATGTTACAGGGAAGATTGAACAGGGATATGAAAACTGATTTAAAAAAATCCGCTACCTTTTTAGTTTATCTTTGTTATTACGCAGAATTATGTAGATGCTCAGTGGACATTGTTAGATCTCTTTGGAATTAAGATACATAACCTAATATTACCAAGGTCTTACACCTATCTCTTTGTGGTAACAGGTCGAGTTAAGTGCCACTACTGCATTTATTCAGAGTAAAATAAATAAATTAATGACTTCAACTCATTCTAAAATCCAACCAAAAGCGTTGTGGTACATACATTATTTATTGATATACAATTTAAAAAAATTGGCCTGTACTATTGCGAGTATCTTTAAATAAAATTTCGTAAGGTCACTGTTTACATAAATACAGCGATTATTTCCTACTAGATGAGCCCGCGGTTACACCCGCATTTTTTAAGGCTACTGCTCCGCTTGTTTCATATTAAATAAACAAACATAATAATATTACCCTTTTCGCTGCACGTCGGCACGCAGTCCCGTACGGTCGTCAACTCGCTCACATATTTCTGAAACAACACAACACAACATAAACAAAACGCAAAGATATAATTAAGCGGTTCAACGCGCACAAACGAAAATAAACATTGTGAAATAAATGTAAAAACACTTTTTTCAATGCCACGTCTCCCTTTGAACCCGAAAATGCAAATACGGGAAAATGGGCAAAAAAGCCCTTGCCGACCGAATGCTCTGAAAAGGCGTACAAGACTGAGTACGCCGAACATTAACATACAAATAAAATGACACTGCCAAAACCATTTTTCATTTACATTAAATATTTTGAAAGGCATTTTTTTGTTATTGGGGACTTTTGTATGATTTTATAGTATACAGCAAATATATAGGTACATTTCACACAAATATAAATAGATTTTCATAGTTTTAGTTGTTGCGAACTATTCTTAGTAGTCTTTTCATGAGTTCGCAATACCGTAGCAGTGGTTTCTTGTAAAATAGTGAAAGCCCATGTCTTGGAATGGTTGTCCATGTAATTGATTTAGCGGCCTTTTTTCGAATCTGTAGCTAACATATTGCAACCTAGATTATTCTAATTTCGTATCATATCCGTAATCTTTTATAAACAAAGCATCTTACTACCATCTTCTTCTGTAAATATAAAATTCCTGCGTTACTGACTGAGTGACAGACAACGAAGCTGTTTGGCATGTATATTCCTTGGAGACCGTAGATGTAAAAAGTAGTAAAGGATTGCCCGAAACTAAAAATAAAAATGTACGGGCGTAGCTACGAGTAACCTCTAGTTATGTATAAACGCAAAAGTTTATAACCATAGATGTCCATCCATTGTTATAAACTTTTGCGTTGTTTGTTACTCTTTCATCCAAAAGGAACTGAAGGGATTTTTATGCAAGTAAGCAGTAATATATTCTTATAAAACGAATTGCCTTTTTTCCTGTTTGTCTGTATGAATGCAATAAACTCAAAAACTAGCGAACAAATATTTACCAATAGATGGTGTCATTCATAAGAATTGTGATTCGTTAGTTGCATATTTCATGCAGATAGAGCCGCGGGCCAATTCTAGTACATGTTATACGATGATTGCACCACATAGGCGAAGAAACTAAAACTAGTTAATAATAAGAAGAAACTAAAACTGTCCTAGTGTTGGGTATCTTTCCTGGTATGATAAATATTAGGTCGGTTATCAAGTTTTTCTAGCTCCCTGCTAGTACCAGTAATTTATCAGTTGCTAAATCCAGTGGATTTGGTTTTGCCAAGTTGAGGAAACTTAAGAGCTCTGCATCACAAATTCGCAATGATTTACTTTGGTTTGTCCTACAAGGACGGACATAAGTAAAACTGTGCCGTTTTGTAAATACAGATAATTTTTTCTAGCTCCTTATTTCTTTCCTTCCGTAGACAAGAAGTTCTAGACAAGGTATAAGTTAAGTTTAATAACTTAATCTCAACAATAAAATTAATTTGACCGAACATAATTATGGCGAGTGTTATGAGTTCAATCTTCACACGAGACAACGCTTCGTGTGATCCACTATTTGACGTTTGTCTGGGTTTACTTTATGTCCTTTGATTGATTGTTCATTAAGTCCCCCGCGACGCAAGATTGAATCTTAATGCGAGATTAGTCCTTGAAAATAAGAAAGATCGGAAACATACAGATGCAGATGAACTAACATAATAATAATATTTTTCTACCACATTCACACAACACCATCTAGTCCCCAACTAAGCAGAAGCTTGTACTATGGATACTAGATAATGGATAAACATAGATATATACTTTATTTTTTGTAAATACATACCTACATATTATACATAGAAACACCCAAACAAAGACAAACATCCATGTTCACGCACACAAATGTTTGCCTTGAGCGGGAATCAAACCCGCGACCTTCGGCGTAGCAGTCGCTTACACTCCCGCGGCGCCAACTGGTCGTAATCATAAATTCATATAGGTTGTTATCGTAACATAATATATTAGGATGATAAAAAACAGATGTCTAAGGAACACTATTCACTATTCTTGTACAATCGGGCTAATTTATTTGGACAATATTTGGTTGGTTGGGCGACGGCGCACAGTTCGCATTGCGTAGAGCTTTTATTTAAGGCTTTACTTACTCGTAGTAAGAACAACTAGAGGATGCGCAGCTACGCCCGCACTTTTTTTAACTAAGCCGTTTCTGCCCGAGCCCGTTGCAATTTCGGAAATCCCTTCTTAGTGCAAACCTACAGTCTTCAATGAATGTACATGCCAAATTTCTGCTTCTCGCAACCAATGATTTTGGCTGTGGCTTGTCTGTCAGTCAGTCAGTAACGGAAGTATTTAATATAAACAGATACGTAGATAAGATATATCTAAGCTTTCTTTTGTCAGAATAATAAAACCATGCTGGCAATGGCTGGATATGAAGGGCCGAAAGTCAAGCTTAGTGACGTGCCATCTGTAACGCCTAGGTATATGAAGCAGTGGATTACGGCAGGATTATAATGATTATGATAAAAGTAATGCTGATAGAATGATCGGGCTGCATTTGTGAGGTTATGATCTAACGATAACATAACATAACTTCACGCCTTTTTTATCCCAGACGGGGTAGGCAGAGGTGTATTACACATCCACATTTCGTCAGTTATGTTTAGGTCCTAATGTAATAGGGGGCGAGCCTATTGCCATCTACCGGGCACATTATTAAGCGGGCGATAATAAACATTTTTTAATACCCACATAACTTCGAAAAGTCAGAGGTGTTAGCCGGGTTACCTCGAGATTGAACCCGAGACCATCGTCTCGGCAGTCCGTTACGTAAACCACTATCGCCGCTTTTTTCTAACAATAACAAAGGCACAATTACCATCCAGGTCGTCTTACCTCCCGCTCATAACGGTCTTGGCAAGCAATAAGTTGCAAGGTAGAATAAGAAAAGCCGGCCAAGTACCAATCTTTGTCTTTTTACTATTCTTTTAAAAAGGCCACATCCGCATTTGGAATAAACCAACACAAATATTCAACCAAAAGACTCAAAGTACGTCCAGACTTGTAACTTAAATTTGTGAATAAAAGAATGTAGTCTCGTGTGAGAAGAAGCAACACTCAGTATCGTGTTAAATAGCAAAACGGCTGCTTTATTTTAAGTAAAGCCTTCACAAGAAGCCGATTTAAAAGCCAAACGCCGATTTAAGACTGCACCAATAATTCTTTGTATAACAAGCGTTTTGAAGAGTGAGTTTATTACTTTGCATCCCCGGCTTATTTAGCATTCCACAAAAGAAAACATCGCTCGGAAACCAGAGGCAGTACGGTACTGAAAAGAATTTCTGTGAACGTGCTGAAAAAGTAAATAACTGTGAAAATATTGCGGAGGAGAGACAGGTCCTTAGGGTGAAGGGTTAAAAAGGCGGATAGCGGGGCGTATGTCGTTCTTTTTTACTAAATATACTTTGCTGACTCTATTATCAGCATTACGAACGAGTATGTTGTCTTATAAATTACATTGTTGAAACCAATATCTCTAAGGAAGTCTTCCTCCAATCTTTTGCATCATCGTCCAAGCGTTATCACAGTTAAACCCAAGGCTGTCTTCTTGGAGGCCAGGCTCGCCTATATTTGTCCGAATATTAGCTTTTCCAAAAACGACAGTCGTCTGATCTCCACCACTCAAAGGGTAAAGGCGATACGCCACATTGACCAAGTGGTAAAATTATCATGTCTTTCAATAACACTATGGAGAACGTTCAGACATAGAGGTTTTACCACAATATTTTCCTTCACAGTTTATGAAGAGACTAGAGGACGCCAGCAGCTACGCCTGCATTTTTTTTTAATTTACCCGTTTTGGCCGATCCCGTGGGAATTTCGGGAAATCCCTTCTTAGTGCACCCCTACGGTCCCCAAGGAACATACATGCCAAATTTCAGCTTCCTGCGCCCAATAGTTTCGGCTGTAGCGTGTCTGTCAGTCAGTCAGTAACGCAAGGATTTTATATATTAAGATAAGTGGCTCGATAAAACTCTGCGTAACCCCCATGATTAGAAACGTTAAATATACTCCTTAAAAAAAAAATTTAATGTTGAACTTAGGAAAACAGAAAAAAATACATACGCTTTGCCGCTTCTAAGTTCGCACCCTAATGATTGTACGGCAAAAAAACACGCCTAATTTCAGAATGCAAACCTTTTCGCATGAAATTAATTAAGCTGGGATCGGTGACGTTGACTTAAACTGAGCTAAACTGTTTATTTTTGTTTATTGTTTGATATTATTTAAAACAGGGAGCGGTGAAGTGGGTATAAATTATTTCTGGTGGAAATACTGGGGTATTTACTAGGAGCGACGAAAAACACGAGGTAAAAAGTTTAATGAATGTTATTTGAACGTTTTTTAATGAATTATGAAAGATAAATTCCACGAAGCAGAATTTCAACTCACAATATTTCACGGGCTATAAACAACATGCAAGGTTTTAAATTAATTTAAGAATAAAAATATTATTATACTAGAATAAAAATAAATGAAAATATATGTATTTAAATTGTGCGTCACTCCATATCTTTATGGGGAGATTGTCGACAGCCTTCGTCAGCATGGCTTGCCACGCAGCAGGAGCGCAGGTCATATTTCACGACACCAACCTCAATGACATTCTGCGTCGACCTCTTGTCACCGCTGGCGTTCCAGCTCAACTTGAATCTCAGGGCTTGGCACGAAACGATGGTAGAGGACCAGATGGAATGTCTTGCTTTTTACGCCTTGGAGGTTGGATAGGCCTGTGGTGTGCGATGCAACGTGTGTCGATACCCTCATGCCATCTCCATGGGGTCCAAGTGCAAGCTCCCTAATCGAGAGCTTCCCAAGAGGCTGGTCGACGCCTCACCAGAACAGCAGGCTGGTATGTATCTAGTACAAAAAATAGCATTTCTATACAGCGTGGAAATGCTTTCTGTCTTTTGAACACTCTTCCATTACACGGTGATGTGGAGGATATTCACAGGCTTAATTGTCGTAGTTAAACGTTTCATTGTTTTTTATTAAATAATAATAATATCTTTATTGTGGATCATAGGTAGGTACATAATACAGATGTTATAATGATAATTTTGCTCAGCTATGTCCCGCCTGTTGGGCATACAATAGTAATACAAAGGAATATAATATGTAATTAATTAAATAAGCAAAAATTAGGTGCATGTTATATTTGCTTTCACTTATAGGCACAACCTGCATGTTTGAGAGTTCTCTATAATGTTCTCGAAAAACATGTGAAGTCTGCGAACCCGCACTTGGCCAGCATAGTGGACTATGGCTTTACCCTTCTCCCAGTGAGAAGAGGCCCGTGCCCAGCAGTGGCACAGTATGTATACAAGGGCTGATGATGATGATGATAGGCACAAATCGTGTCAAAGTTTTAAATGCGCGTTCCGAAGTGAAATGAAGTGAAGATGCAATCTCATACAAGTTTCATCACGTACCTAATCGCGGTCAGAATTTTTACTATTATTTATTTGTTACAATGAGAAGAGACCCGTGACCAGCAGTGGGACAGTATATAGATGATGTATACAGGGCTGATGATGCTGTTGATGATGATTTATTTTTTTGTAAGTCGTCTGCCGTACTAGATTTAAATACAGTCTGATACAATATAGTACAATGATATTGTACTCAGTTCTTGTCCTCTCTTTATGTCTCCGTATTTACCCGAGAGCACTTTTAATTAGAAACGTGTCCCACCTTCCCGATACGGAGAATATGAAGTCTTTTGTGAAGAACCACGGGATATACATAAAGCAAACTAAGCTCGACCGATCAGTTCATTAAGATTTCACTCATTGATAGTTCTAATTAATTAGCAGATAACGATCTGTTGGCGATGTTACATTTATTTGATGAAAGAGATGGAAGTTTCGATACACACGGAGGCGTAATAGATTATATTTTTTTAATGGGCTGCCGATATAACTTCACATGCTGTAGATGCAGCCACCAATAGCATATTTTATTTATAATTTTAAAAGACAACTCTCGCACGAGGAGTGAATCCTGTGTAGTATTGTGAGAAATGAGCTCCGAGTCGGAAACTCGAGCTCCGAGTCGAAGCTACTGAGTCTTCAAAGCTCGAGCTCTGAGGGCTCGTAAGTCTAAAAGGTTTGAAGGCTCAAGAGCCTTAAATGAAGGACTCGAGTCGAAGCTCGAGCTTTATTTATATGCCTGATAATATTAAAATGAAATATTTTTGTTTTAATGTGGAAAGTAAGTATAAAACAATGAAATAAAAAGATAGAAAAAGAAAACTTTATTATACAATGAATGATTATTCGATTTTAACCATGACGATAAGCACATTGACGCCTGGATATTTTTGTTGCTCAGTCTGTTTCTTTTTTTTTTTGTTATTAAATTACCAGACTTCGAAAAGGCTTGTTCACTAGGAAGTTAGGAACGCTTGACGCTGGTATAGACAAAACTTCAAATGCTGTTTGAGCTAAGGTTGACAAAGACAATTCTTTTTGTTTTTTCCACCACATTAATACATTAGTGTTTTCAGCCTCAATAGGCATATTTATGTATCTATCCACTTCATCTGCGATATTTATAGTCTCCGGTTGCTTGCACATAGATGCAAATAAACTTTTTTTACTGGGTAAACTTCACTAGGTCTACTGTGTGCATAATTATGTCTTGACAAACTGTCTCTCCGCAATTCTTGTATATTTTGATCTTTGAGCTTGACATTAAGGGTTTTTAAGCAAGTTTTTAAGTTGTTTAATGGTTGAGTTTTGTTCTTTGCTATGAAAAAAATATTATTAAGTCGCGGGTCTAATAGAACGACAGTTGTGCCAAATCACTGTTTAAAATCTCGGAGTACTCATTCAATTTTTCGATCATGGCCGTTGCACATTTTTTCATTGGTCCATCTTCTTGTCTGTTAAAACATCAAGTATAGGCACCACATAGTACAAACTTGGATAGTTGTGTTTTGAAAGCATAACTGTGGCTTCATAAAATGGTTGAAGAAAATCTACTAATGCATCTACCATCTCCCAATTTTCAATTGTGTATGGAGAAAAGTCTGTGTAATCCAAACACATACAATTAAGCACTCTTTTCATTTTCAAAGCTCTTTCCAACATCAAATAAGTAGAATTCCACCTGATAGGCATATCTTTTATCAAGTTCAGGTGAGAAATTAATGTTGTGTAATGAGCCTTTAAAATAGAGCTCGAGTCGCGACTCGAGCCTCGGAACTAGGGTTCGAGACTGGGCTCGAGCCTTCGAAATAAGGCTCGAGGCTGTAGCTCGAGGCTTCATAGGAGACGTGATTGGATGTGACAGGTTATTGTGATTGTCACCCTGTTATTTGGAGAGAGATGACAATACGATTGTTTGTTTATTTGTTACTTATTTAAGATAATATAAATGTGTGAATGTATTGGATCATCGTTTGACAAACAATGACGAAAATATATAAGGAAAATATCTGAGACTTCACCAAAATGTTTACAAGAGATATTGCTTGCTAACAAGTTTGCTAACCGGCTTTTGGTCAGTCTGGTGGACTATGGCCTAACCCTTCATGAGTAGGTAGGGTTAGCGATAAGAGGCTAGTGCCCAGTCGTGGGACAGTTTATGTACAGGGCTCATGTTCCTAGATCCAACAAAATAAATCGAGAATAAAAATCAAAAAAATGATTCTCAAATAAACAATCTCAAAACAAACAAAGGGACGCAATATGCAATGAAAATTCAAACCAATTTGAACCAAACGTCAATTAAGAATTAATAACACATACATATGTGCGACGTACTTCGGCAAACTCGGCATCTGGTATGAATGTGCCGTAACCTAAACTGAGCATAGTTGGGATTGCTGGGTCGTGGTAATCCCAGCGCAAATGTATTTGCCTACATACCGGTACAGCATTTGGATACAGCTGGTCAATCTTGCAAAACTTAGCAAATTGTTGATATGGAGTGTGTGCTTTGTTGATGTTCCTTATGATGTTCATGTTGTTTTATGATATTCCTTAGGCTTTCGAAGGACTGTGCGTTTTCAACACAGCGATCTATTATATTTCCGGCAATACCCATGCGGTATTGCTGGAAAATCAGTAAATTTCAGCTACTTGCGTACGTAAACTACTGGGTAGTTTCAGAAGCGTGTTGTCTGCCACTCAATCAGGAACACTATAATTTTATATATACAGGTAAGACGATAAATACTGGTCGCATAATATCCGTAGTCTATGTCAAACTATTGACAGTATTAACATAATTATTATAAGACGATAAATACTGGTCGCATAATATCCGTAGTCTATGTCAAACTATTGGCAGTATTAACATAATTATCATTTTAGATTTGTCACTCTCTTACTTCAAAAGTTTGAGGACGGAGGGGCGGGGGAACGATACTCATTGAACCACTTTGGAAGCGTTATCTTTCAAACGATTGACTTTGAGAAATTTAAGTCAAAAGTTAAAAGTAAAATATTTTCATGTCAGCTCCATGTATGGAGAGGACCCCTTAATTGTCATTCCTTTTTTATGTTTGTATAAAAGTCGGCCAGCATACGTCACGGTTCACAGAATACGTCATCTTTTAAAAAATACTCAATGATGTAGAATGGTTTCGGTATAAGATGGCTATGACATACGGAAGTACTGATAGACAGACAGATATGGCGAATCTATCAGGGTTCCGATTTTTGCCTAGAGAATCCTAAAAAGTGCCTACTATGTTTAAAATTCCGATCGACTTGGATCACGCAGAGTTCTGTTTGTTATATCTCTAAAACCAGTGACAAAGCTAAGATTTAACGTTATTGCCATCTTATCAGACGATATGAATATACGATGGCAATCCGTGAAGCGGTCCAAGCATGTAGATCGCAAACCAAGGGAAATCAAGAAAAATGACGAACCCATGGGCGGTATAACAGTACTTTTTCGTGGCGGTTTTCATTGGACTCTGTCTGTTATACCACCATACAATATGAGACAAGAGCTGATGAAATTAAAGCCTGCCTAAAGAGTTCATAACTATGGGATTGTATTACCGCTATGCATTTGACATCAAATATGCGAGCATGATTACGAGGCAACGAACATGCACAGGAATTCTCTGATCTTTTACTCGCAATTGGTAACTTCGCGGTGTGGACTCGCACGAACAAGTGAAAGTCATATGAGCTATATTCAGGACATCTACATCTACACTATCCAATATAGGTATTATATGCAACTTACCTAAAACATTTTGGGTATCAATTCTGTAGCCTAATGAAAAGACTAATTCCACGCGAACGGAGTCGCGGGCACAGCTAGTTATCAATATGTGGCGACAAAAAATAATTAACAAATATACATAATCTTAGCAACAGTAAGCAGTGTTTACACACCTTTACTTAAATTAAACATAGAAACATAGCTACTAGATTCTGATCTGATTATCCAAACCTGTCGCAAAGCCTGTCAATGCAAATTTTCTTTTCCTTTATCAAGCGTCTCAATTGAATGCAATGGTTATTAAATTTCTTCAGTCTTCACAGTACATGAATATCCCTATTATACGTAAATTATATGATAAAATGTGTTTCACAACAAAGGGCCTGTAAGTATATACTTCCAGGAGGTTATTTAGGCGCCCGCATCGGACGATAATTCAGGAGGGTCACAGCCTCTTACCTGAGTAATGTCTCCCTCACGGCTGTCAAACAAAGCAATATGACCTCAAGAATGCTTGGGTATATATGTATGTACCAGTTTATATTTGCTAGGTGAGCTTAATAAGAATATATGAAACTAGTTTAGCCCACGGCTTCGCCCGCGTCAGTGTCAGCTATCGTGATAAACGATAGCCCTTATGATACACTGATGTATAAGCTGTTTTACTGCAAGGTTTGATGAAAATCCCTATACTTAAAACGATATTATGTCTGTACCGCTTGCTTCGCGTATTTTGTCTTTTTGTCCGTCTCCTAAAAAGCCGTAGCGTGATGTATATACATATATTACACTAGATGAGCCCGCGGTTACACCCGCGTTATTTAAGGCTATTGCTCCGCTTCCATGACTGGTAGCGTGATATTTTATAGCCTATAGCCTTTCTCGATAAATGGGCTATCTAACACTGAAAGAATTTTTCAAATCGGACCTGTAGTTCCTGAGATTAGCGCGTTCAACCAAACAAACAAACAAACTCTTCAACTTTATATATTAATTTATAAAATGCTTGTCCACTGAACATTTAATCCTAAATAATCTGCTATGAATGGAACGTGATTAAATGTTAGGCAATTGTAGAAGAGAACTTATGGAATAGGATGCATATATTAAAAAAAATCATGAATAAAACAATAAAAAAAGGATTTTGTGAATTATGAAAAGAATAGGGAAGTTTCCTGCAAGTGAAATAAATTAAACAAGTATTTTTATCTAGTGAAACATGTCAAAATAATAGTAGTTTCATTCGTCAATTAATGTTTAAACTTTATTTCACATTTTCTATCGTCAATTTATTCATAACTAGTCGACGCCAGCGGCTTCGCACATATTTTAGAATTTCCCGTTTTGACCGATCCCGTGGGAATTTCGGGAAATCCCGTCTTAGTGCACCCCTACGGTCTCCAAGGAACATACATGCCAAATTTCAGCTTCTTGCGCCAAGCAGTTTCGGCTGTAGCTTGTCTGTCAGTCAGTCAGTAACGCAAGGATTTTATATATACAGATAAGTATTCTACATGACAGCAAAACACTATGACGTCACTAGGTCATATTTCATACAAAATCCTTAGCAAAGGATGGCAAAGGTCGCTTTTGACATTTCATTAAAAGTGCTCGATTTGACTAGTTGGAAACAACTCTATTATATATAACGCGAAAATACAATAATATGCTGTTTATAAATCCTTTTAAATACCGTACCTACATATCGACACCTCCTACGTATAACATCGTAACTGAATCGAAAATTACATTTTTAGATTTTCACTTACCTTGTATCATGGACTATCGTTTGATCTAATAAAAACAATATTATTTACAATATAACCTAAGATATGAAGACTGCATATAATCGTATCTTCATCTTTAGCGTAGTAATATATCGTATAGCGCAACTACGATTCAGTAAGCGGGGAGGGGGATACCTATGAGCCGCGCAAGCCAATAGTAAGTGTAAGTACTGATAGAATACGCGGGAGAAGGGATGTTCGTGGTTGCATTAAAAGAAACGGTTTGATTCATATTATTTAATGAACAAATAAGATAGTATAGCTATCAACTATGTCATTTTGATCGTTTTATAAATGATTGAAGCAGTAATTGAACCATTTTAACAAAATTATTCGTTCGATCTACAAAACCAAACATAAATAATTGATAATTTTATAATAAAGTGTGTACCATTAACTCTTTTGTGGTCGTTGTAGGAACGTGCAAGGTAAGTGGAATGTCTTAAAATATTAATTACAAATAATCAAAATAATTGTCTAAAATAACATAATACCCCCGGTAAAATCTCGTATGTAGGACTTACTATATTATACATTTAAGATACTTTTCAACTATCTTAAGTAATGACTTACGATATTTTACTATTGTCAAAATATAAATTAGTTTTGTGTATTTAGACTTACGATTATTTACGCCGGATTTTGTTAGTCTTTTTTATGGTTTAAGGCGGCAAACGAGCAGACGGATTGCCTGATGGTAAGCAATTACCGCCGCCCATGGACACAAGCAACACCACAGGTGTCACAAGCGCGTTGCCGCCCCTTTGGGTTGGGAAAAGGGACAGGATGAGGAGTGGGATGAGGGAGAAGAGATAGGGGATAGGGCCTCCGGCACTCTCACTCACCAAACGAAACGCAACAGTTTAGGTACTGTTACTTTACGTCGATTTTCTGTAAGAGGGTAGTACTTCCCCGGTCGAGCCGGCCCATTCATGCTGAAATCAGCAAGGCTCTACTACCTAGAAATTCTCAGTCTTTTTATACCCTAAGTTATACTTAAGGTATTTTACATCGAAGCGAAACATAAGTTACTATAGTATTCGCTTGAAAAAAACGCAATATATTAATTAATTTTGTTTTTGTTTTACAAATTCACCGACCCCTTTAACGCAGATATTGATGAGATAAAGGGAACGGTGGACATTTTAACTGATTCCAAAAAAACACGTCATAGTATAAGCTACCCATCATCATCTAGATTTTGATTACGTAAATCAATTTTGTCCTTGGCTTGCGCAAAAGTAATTTTTTACTACAACCCTCTCAACTTTCACTGATTTAGGTGATACTCAGCTAGCAAACACACCTTTTTCTTCTTTCTAAGAAGCGACACCACAGACTTCCAGAAATAGGAACACTTAGCCCAGAAAAGACAGATATCGGACGTCGACATGCTGCCGAATGGAAAGACAGCAACCGGAAAATGCTAAGAAACTTAGACTATGATTTGATGAGTAACAATGGTGCTGTAGGGAATTGTAGCATACTAAATAGTTTCTTGAATCTTAGTTATGGATTTTTAATAGGTTTGGGCATGTAGAAAACCGTGAAAAGCGTGATGTAATGTGTTAGAACTCAGTGTGTGCTTTAATATTAGCTTATACATAGAGCGACTGCCTGTCTGACATCCCCTCAACCCAAGTGGATAGGTTTCTTCTATGGTTTAGACTAGTGTCAGTTTATTCATAGGTACTGAGTCCCTAAAACGACTGTCAAAGATCTTCATAACAGCCGCGACCGACGGCTTAATGTGCTCGCCGAGTTGTTGTTAATTTTGAATTCAATACGCACATAACTCTGAAAAGTCATTGGTGCGTGCCGTGAATTCGAACCCGAATCCCTCTGCATGGCAGACTGTTGGCATCTCCACTCGCTGCATTTTTCGCTCGGCTATTGCTTTATGTCATCGATGCGTCTACTGGGAGATAACGTATATCTTATCATGTTGCGCTCTGTGCAAGTAGGCAGCCGATACCTAAGGCGAAAATAAATAATTATTTGATGAACATGTACAGGTCTCAAATCATTCTCAGTTCTCACCATGATTTTTTTTAACATCTACTAGAAACTGGTAACCATAGTATTTCAAACAAAAAATCCAATAATATTCAGACAAAGTTTCAATAACATTATATTCCTAGTAGTGATTGCTCTTAAAATGAATGACACAAGAAAATAGATCTTATAATAAAGATCTCATATCACGTTCCTAAAACTACGGTAACAATGAATAGCAATGGCATTGATTAGTATTTTGAGTTCTTTTTCTGAAATGAATGTTTATTTGGACCGATTTGATTATGAAATATGAAGATATTTTCTTTCATGTATTCCCTTTAATGTCATGATAATTGTAACTTACAATACATTTTTATATTATTATTTCTAATGTTAGTTATCTTATATACAACATACATTACTTAATTCTAGATTGCAGCCAACGTAAAAGATAGTAAGTACTACATACAATTAAATACGGCTGATATTTTCAAAGAAGAAAATCGTATGTGACTTTTAAAGAATTCTAACAAAAATAACAAGAAATCTAGACGTCATGAAATAATCCCAAAAATATGTCAGTTTGCCAATTTTGCTTCTTAAATTAGTTTATTTGACTTCACAAACATCAATAATCTGCATCCGTTCCTTTCAATGGCGATACTGTAAAGTTGATAAAATGCAGTTACGATATTGTACGTAGGAGGTGTCGATATAGTTATTTAACATATTAGTTCAAATTGTAGGTATTGTTATTACATAAACTACCAGCACATCAATGGTACATACATACATAACTTTACGTCTTTATCCCCGAAGGGGTAGGCTGAGTTGTATGACACACCCACACGTTGTCAGTTATGTTTGGGTCCCGATGTAATATTAGTAACTCCAAAATGGAAAACAGACATTTTCTTAAAAAAAATCGCATTAATTAGTTTGGACAGAATTTGTTCATGAGAAGTAAACGTTTTACACCGATACAAACATTACAGGATTTAAAAACAAAAGCACCAGAATTCCAACTTTACCATTACGTTGAGGGCCTTTAGCATGCGGGAGAAAAGTTTCAATGAAATTTAAACACAACCGCAATCAACTCCCGACAAATTTCGCAAGTTGGATTCGTACCTACTTCTATTAAACAGCTGCATCCGGATATAGGTTAACCGAAAACCGCACTCTTAATGAGCGGTAGCCGTTAAAAGAACAAACATCTGCGCTCTAACTCCGTCTCTGTAAAACACCACCACCAGCGCCGTATTCCAAGCAAAATGTTATAATTAAACGATTGAATAACATTATTTATTCAACTGCACAATGGAACGATGAACACTACGATAAACCGATAGTCTATTAATAATTACGAATGAGCAAATAAATGGGCACTGAATAAATAATTATTCCGGTTTTCCCGCGGAGCGATAAGCGTAGTTGGCAAGGTAAGTAAATGCCGGATAGTGCATTCCCCTGTTCCGTTCAGAGGCAGAATACTCGTTCGGTCACAAAACTTTATTCAAAAGCTAGAATCTATTTAGATCCACTTAAATCTATGCTTATATTCTTATATAGAAGACAGTTTTAGCTCAAGTGCTTAAAAAGCTCTTATGAAATGGAGTGGCTTGGTTGTACTAAATTTAAATGTTTGTTTATTCTTGATGTATTTGAGCTTATCTGTAAACGGCAGTTACATTTTAGTGTCGGGAAAACCGCTTGCTTATCGGTCAGTGTCAGCAACAAAACGAAAGTGGTCCCGTTTTGTAATCATCACTTGCGTTGAAAATGTTGCGAATTTGACAAAACAGATGTTCAGGTAAGGTTATTCTTTACTTCACGGGAGGAAAAACACGCAACGGTAATACTACAACAAAAAAAGGCTAATGTTAATGATGAACGTAACACGTAATAAAATTTTAAATGCAATACTATATTTTTTAGTTTCATGTCTCATCGAAGCGACGTTGTATGATTTATGTGCGTTAAGATAGTTAAGAGGCATGATAGTGATTGAGACTAGCAAAGTTTAGTGAGATGTGTGTGGACGAATAATATATATATTATTAAGTAAATAATCATATAAACAATAAAAGGTGACGAAATACATTGTAGCCTCAAATATGACAAAATAAAAAATCTATTCTCAAGGCTAACGCTCACTTAACATGTTTACTATAGTTAAAAAGTTCAAAAACAAAAACAGCACCAATCAATCAATCAATACTGTAAAAAATAAAACTAAACTTTAAAAAATAACCCCCTTTTCCAGAAAAGAACAAACAATAACGAAAACAAAGGCCAGAATTTGTAACAAGCAAACATTGCTTTTCAAACAAATAGCAATCTCACGGTCCTAATCTTGGTGAATATCGCACAAACTGACCTTTTTAGGTTAAATAAATTTCACTTGCAAATAACTTTTCCTCTAAATAACGCTGCGACTCTCAAATTACCTCCTGTATTTTTCAGGCTACTTAGCCTAGGAATTTAGGTAGAATTTTAAATATGCCTGAACGTAAAGATTCTTCGTGTAATACTAGTCGTTTTAAGTAGGTACTCTGATATGAATATTAAAAAGTTTGTTACTTGACCATGGCCAGGTACTGAAATAATTATATATAATAATACATTTCTTATTCTTCCTATCAGGTCGAAAACTGAAAAGCTCCCTAATCAGAAGGCCAATTCTCATATTTTATCTGACATCGGATTTTTTTTTAATGAAAAGGGATTGGATTTTGAATTGACTCACAATGGGTATTCCGGTAACTTAATATCATTATCGTATTATTTGACACATATAGTTCGGCGTTGACACATAGTTGACTTTTTGTGCAATTTACGATTAACGGCCATTTTCAATATTCGAACTATAGAAATATTTGTAGATTTTAGATTCGTGTTTGGCATAATTATTATGTATGTCAAAAACTGACAAAAACGAATCTAAAATCTACAGATCTATCTATAGTTCGAATATTGAATTCCGTAGTAAGTCGCGAAATCATTCAAGTATCAGTTGACTTATGATACCATTTTAGATGGTTTGACCAAACCAAATAAACCGCTTCCGAGAGCAATTTCTACAAATCTATGAAAGGAATCAAGGCGGTCATCAGGAAGAAAACCGGTGAAGAATTTACTCAGAACTCATTGTCTTTGTAGGCACAACAGAAGAAGAAGACTTCACTTATGTAGAACCTAGATATAGTGTTTCATCAACTAGAAGGAGGATCTTCTGATCAGCTAGGTTATCGTGCCTAATAAGCTCGCTGCCTAACTGTTGTTGGCGAGAACTGGAATAATAGCAAAGTTTATGTACGCATGTGCTTGTTATTGAATAATCGAATGCGTAACTTTTAATAGTGTGATTCAATACCAATAATAATTGTAACACTTACCTTTTATTAAAACTGACCCTTTTATTAAAATACAGGCATTAAAATTATTGAAACGGTGCTATTTTAACTCGGATCATGTACCAAAGTCGTTAATCTTTTTCGTCCATCCCTTTTACAAATTAAGTTTCATAAAATTTGCATTTATAAAAAGACAAGACTCTATCTGAGCACCAATGAGCTTTTAATCTCAGTGTTTTGGTGCTCGTTGTTTCATGGTTTGCTAATTCCCCCGTGGTAAGATTTATCCCTGGCGCATGAGTTAATGGAAAAAAATTACAGCGTCTCAAATGAATTGTTTTCGTCCACTTTTAATTACTTAACACTGGTGCGTTTTGTCAATCACAAAAAAATAATAGC
Organism: Euclidia mi; assembly: GCA_944739405.2. Classification (NCBI taxonomy): domain Eukaryota; kingdom Metazoa; phylum Arthropoda; class Insecta; order Lepidoptera; family Erebidae; genus Euclidia; species Euclidia mi. The sequence continues at coordinate 21,688,581 of OX123203.2, forward strand.
TTCAAAACTGAATTGTATTCTTACACTTCCAATTACTTAATATTCATAAGATATTATATGAAAGGCATGTTTTTCGATGATTACGTAAGCAAGCATAGGTATGCCCATTATTTCGCAAGTTCTCATTACAATATGCATATATTTTCCTAACGTAATTAATAGCGTCTAATAAAATGCATTAATAGCTCACGTAGGCAATTTCCACACGAAGCTCACGGGTTCATTTATTCCTGCACGTATTAATAAGCACCTTTGTGTACGGGGAAGTAATCCGTACACGTAGTCTTAAATAGCTTATAAGAAGAAGAAGAAGAAGAAGAAAAGCATTTATTTACACAACATACAAGAACATACATTCATTTTATACATAGGTACTAATAGGGCACAGGTTACATAATATATAGCTTTGTAAATATATTAACAAAGTAGGTACCAGTACGTATGTTGTGAAAATGAGGTCACCACTCAGGCTTATTGTTGATTTGAGGTGTAGCCTCAAATCAACCCTGATTTTATTTGGTGACCCCAAGTGACGATACAGATATCACATTAGGTATCTAATTTATAAAACACAGAGAAAAAAACAAAAAGAAAGAAAACCTTATCCTAATACCTATATAAAGGTGCCTGCAATGAATTATACGTTATAAAATAATATACCTACATATGATTTAATTATATAAATAAATATAAATTATAAAGATAAGTACATTTATAAGTATACCTACATATAATTATAAAAAACAATATAAATTTATACACGAGTAATACATAAGTATAACTTCGCATCATCTTACATATTTATGTTAACATCAACAAAATATACTTATATCTACATAGGTATACATATTCAGCCTTAGGTATTTGTACTACTATAGACGCGAAAGTTTGTAAGCATGGATAGAATGGATTTATTTACTCATTTATTTAAGGTTTACCAACAGTTGCTACAAAGGAGATGTACCATTTGGCCATACATTATGGGCCTGGCACGGCCAAACACAACACCATGTGTGTTTTGAAGATAAATGACTACTCTCTTAACCTGTATAATTTCTTTTTAAATAACTTTTGGTGGAAATAAGATACGAGATATTTGAAATGGAAATTATTCCGCAACTAAATATACCTCAGAATTGAATTTTAACATAAATATAATACCTAGATGTAAATAAAAGTATGTCTTTGCGTCTTAAAGAACAAAAACTACATAAAGAGTGGCCAATAATAATGATTAATCACCTGTGTACTAGGGAACCTCGTACTATGTATACTCGTCCAAAAAAGCTAACCACAATCACAAACACCGCTGCATATTCTTAGCATGGGTAGAAGGTACTGATCATTATTATTGAATTTATATTCAATTACATTACATTAAAACCGTACGAAAACACCAATAAATCAAAGCAAAATATTTACGATACACAGTAGCAACACGAATGACATAACAGATAAAAAAAGTGTTGCAAATGGTTTGAAAAAATATTTCTACTATCGATTAAAAAACAAGACGATTTTTACCGATTAATAATTATGGAATGTATAATAAATTATATATTTCTTGATTCTTTTTACAAATATACTTATAAAGTAAATAAAATATCTTGTTTTCTAATATAGTAATAAAAATATTATTTCCTTAAAACAATTTCTGCCTACCATACTTCATTTTAATTTTAATGCTGGCAACATAAGACATTCATCCGCTATTACCATAGCTTATTCAAAATAATTAATCTTTAAAAACTAAATTCTTTCACCGATACTCTATCAAGAAACGAAAACGATGTAAATTTTTTAAAAATTATATGTTTAATTTCAACGATTCACAACTTTCTGGCCGCTACAGGCCGTATTTGGTCTTTCTCCTTTATTCTTGTATCTTAGTGTTTGGGCTTTCAAACTAACTGCTCAACCAATAATAGGCAACCACCAAATGCGAGAGGCCTATATCCAGCAGTGAAACTTATTGACAAGTACCTAAATGAATGGGTACCTAATTACTCGTATTTAGTACGTTTGACAAACGTATACATATTTACGTATCTATATTTTGATGGAGCTTCGCATGAATGTATTATTAAAGTCGTACATCAAAAGAGCACATGCATTGTAGTAACAGGTAGAAGATCTACAATCATAATCGCGAACATTTCGTGAGAATGGATGGATGATACTTACCCTTTTAGGTAGAAATAACGATTTTAATGGGACTTTGTAGTAATTTAGCTTCATTCTCCTAGCGTTATCCCAGTTTCAACCTGGGGTCCGCTTACAAGTGTAACCGGATTTGGCTGAATATATAGAATAGAGCGACTGGTTTAGACCAGTGTCAATTTAATTAGAAGGTACTCACGCCCTATACCGACTGTCAAAGATCTTCATGACAACCGGGACCGATAGCTTAACGTGCTCACCGAGGCACGGGGTAAGCCACAATTCAATACGCACATAACTCCGTAAAGTCAGTGGTGCGCGCCGTGGATTCGAATCCGATACCCTCTCCATGGCAGGCTGTTGGTATATCCACTAGACTATCGCTGCCTTTAATAATGTAGCTTATATATCAAAAATGTTACTGGATTTTTCCGAATACTCAGTAGCAGCACGGAGTCTGGTGATGTGCCCGGTGACGGCAATATGCTCGCCGCTTATTACGTGGGACCTAAAAATTCATAGTGAAACGTGGGTGTAATATTTACACCTCTGCCTTCCCCTTCGGGGATACAGGCGTGAGACTATAAATAAAAAAATATATCAGAAAATCAAATGGGCTAATTCTTGTCGCGAAGACACTATACCCACCCTGCAAAGCTACGGGTAAAATTGCCGTTTATAAACACCTATGCTAACAGGGTTCAGCTGTACAACCGTAATCACAACATAGTATCATCCAAATGATAAAATACGATTAAAACTGTCGAGTAGCGAAAACAACACAATTATTGATTTCAAATAGAACTGGTCACAAGCATTTTAAGTCAATATCCCACAATTCAGAAGTGCTGAAATGTCGGATATTGTCCGTCGAAAAGTAAACGAAAATTTAAATTTCAGTTTATTGACGGCAGTCAACTACCCTATTAATACATATTATTTTGGTCCTTTATCATAAGGATAAATAAGTGGTAGCGTAGTAGTCTAGGCGATCCAGAGGCGAGAAAAATAAGAAATAGATTGAAATAATTATGACTGCCTCCGTGGTCCAGTGGATAGCGTATGCGTCTGTTGATCGGGCAAGTTTCCGGTTTACTGAGTTTTCCAAATTCTTAATAGCAGCGCGAAGTCCAGTGATGTACTCGGTAACGGCAATAGGATCACCCCCTATTAGGTGGAGTCCAAAATTCATAGCGAAATTTGGATGTAACATTACACATCTGCCTTCCCTTTTGGGGATAAAAGGCGTGAGTTTATAAAAATTAAGATTGAAGTATACACAATAAGAAATTCATCATCAATAGTGTAGACTAATATATAATATTCAAAACAGGTGAGAAATTAGTGCTTTATCACGTACATGAGATCACGGAACAAGGCAAAACAAAGCTTACTTAATTCTTGTCAGCCACGATAATTATTAGATCCGACGGAAACCAATTTCCTCAATTTTCTTCCACAAAATATTAATTACATTGCGCAAATATTCTACATCTCTATAGACCAATAAGATATTAATAATGAAGCGTTTCGCTTGAACACTGAATTGTGCGGAATGTCTGCATTTGTGAGAAACATGTGTTGCCTGACATTTGTGGGGTAACATGGTCGGATAATCAACAATAAACTGAGATGTTGCCCAGATATGTTACACTTTCAAAAGTAAGTATATTGGAGTAAATATCTATTCTATTAAATAGAGGTTGCGATAGCCTAGTAGCAATACCCACAGACTGCGATGAGTAAATATCTTTTTACCAATAAATAGAGCGATGGCCTAGTGGAGATATCAACCACATCTATGATCAGCAAGGGTAGGCCCTTGAAACACATTTATCCTCTGACCCTTGGCGCAAATACAGATGGTGTGTTTGACTCTAACCTACAAGTTTCTGGGATAAGCCACTAAAATAACCAGCGTCTCGGCGCAGGACCAAACAAAACGCCGGTAGCATATTTTGCCGCGACCTCGCCGGTAAGCGAGTAAACATACAAAATCGTGCTAAAGCTTTTCTGTGATGACAATTCCTAAATTCATGACTCATAATCACGAAGTGTACTTTTGTGTTTTCATTACGTTCTCATAGGAGGCGACGGCAAAATAAACTATCTTGCGCAAGACTCGGAAAACACAACAGCAAATCCTATGCCAACCCGTCTGAGCAGCGTGGCATAGTGGGCTAAATAGGAATCCTTCCATTGCCTTAGCACCAATGCTATTGTGACGCAGATTAGGAGATGCCCTTGTCCAGCAGTTGACTTTAAAAGGCTGATGATGATGTTACTTATTCAATTAAATTAATTTTGCTTTTGTCTAGGTATGTATCTTTTTCTGTAATTTTTCTCTTGAAATTTTTCAAACTATAGTACGACTCAACATTTTAGAGCCCTTATTAACTTACTATACTAATTATCACTGAAACTATTTCATAAATATTCATTTATATACTTAATGTCTCTTTCGCACAAATTATTCTAACTTTCAACCCTTGAACCTCACCAATTATATTTGACCTACTATTTAATTTACCTTAATAGTTTGGGGATAAAAGGGCGAATGAGCGACCGCAGCTATTTGGTTAGGGTAGCAAGTTCTTTCTAAAATTACAACCCTTAAAGGCTCTGCGGTAGGAAATAATTCATCAACTTAAAACATACCGAGAAACGAATAAAGGTGGGTTACCTTTGACCGCATACGTTAATGTTTTGCTTTTGCGTGAAAATGTAAACTTTTAGACCAGCCTAATACATAGCGGTCGGTGATTTTTGCACGTTTAGAAGCGTACTCCAGTATTTAAATGATTTAATCTACGTATATTTAAAAACCAGCCATGATATTTGTATGGTATATTATTTTGTCAAAAATCGTATTATGGCAGCCCAATCTCCTTCCAAAACAAAAGTGCATTTTCGCAGGTACAATGATATTAATAAATCTTCAATTTACGAAGATTAAACTGTGTGTGCACTGCGGCCCATGGATACTCATTAATCTATCAATACAGATTTAACTTAATCCAGGCAGATGTGACCAAAGTTTCAAGCTGTAATGATCCTAATACAGAAATATTCCGCATCATTTCCATAGGTTTAACCCTATCGCTAAACACACATTCACCTGACCGTTTGCATAAAACTATCATAAAACCTCAAAGAACCTTCATATGCGCAGAACCCGCCATAAAAATCAAACAAAACGGTCAATACAGCGAAATTTGACACATTTTTCCATACGATGGAACCAATCATTGAAGCAACCATTTCATTCGGAAGTTGGAGTCTCCAAAATGGCCGTTTTGTAGGCGTCCACAGCTTCTTCAGGTGATAAAAATCTCTGTCCACGCAATTTATTCTTTATTTTCGGGCAAGTACAGAAATCATTGGGGCTTAGGTCGGGGCTGTACGGCGGATGGTCTAATAATTCTATGTTTTCTTGCTCTAAAAACTGTTTTGTTCTGTGCGCGGTGTGAAAACTCGCTTTGTCGTGATGGAGGATGATGCGGCGGTTGCAGTTCTCGTTACGGAGTTCAGAAACGACCTGTGGCAAACAAATGCTATCTACATTAACCGTTCTTTGTCCCTCAAGAGGAATAGTCGTAACATCGCCGGTTTTGGAGACAAACGTGGCCACCATTTTTTTTTAAACACTCCGTGAACGAAAAATTTTTGTTGGCTTTAACTCATTTTCGAACACCCAAACTCGAGACTGGTTTTTTGTTTCGGGTTTGTACGCGTATATCCAGGATTCGTGGAGGACCAGGACCTGATACGATGTTGTATACAGCATTTGAGGATCCTGCGTGGAATCTTTCGAGAGTTCTGACGCACCAAGTAACGCGAGCCGCTTTTTGCTTTTCACAGAGCGAATGCGGTATCCATCGGGAAAACAACTTTTTTACACCTTATTGTTCATGCAAGATTATTTGTATTTGACTCATGCCAATGTCTAAAGTTGCCTGAATTTCGCGGTATGTCACATGTTGATCTTCCTCAATCAGCTTACGCACAGCATCAACGTTTTCTTGGATGACTGCAGTTTTTGGACGACCTTGACGGGGATCATCACTGAGCTTGACACGTCCCCGTTAAAATTCAGAAAACTAGCGATAAATTGTGGTTTTGGATGGGGCTTCATCACCAAATGCAGAAATCATCCGGTCAACACACTGTTTTTGTGTTAAACCACTTCGAAAGCTATCATAAATCATCGCTCTTGAATTTTCTCGAGTCAATTCCATTTTCTCAACGACTAAACAAGTTTGACAAAACCTTGTGACAAGACCGATAATCTTTTTTTAAATAAATAAATGGTACTCGATTTTTAAAACTAAGTTTTCAATTAAAAAGATTTTAATATGACAGGAACAGTGGAAATATCCCATTTCCGATACTTTTAGTGCAGCCTATGTATCTGCTTGACCGCGCAAAGTGACTATTGTCTCTTTTTTGAACAAACAGATGAGCGCGTCAACTGTAATTTTCCCACGCTTTTCCGCTGCGCACTTATCTGTTTGAGGAACTCGGATAACTTAACCGATTGCGGTATGTTGCATATCAATAGACGCGTAAATAAATGAGCTTTCCAATGATATAAGTTAAAATCATATAATATGGTTAAAGCCCACGCAAGGGCAGTATAAAGTGAAAATTAGAAATTTTTTTCCGCCATATTTGAGCGCGATTTTATATTTCTGACATATTCCTTTTTCTCGTCGTTTTTTATTATGGGAGGTATATAAGTATTATACACGGTTAGAAAGATTATTTAATTCACTTTTAGAGGAAATAAATATAATGTAAAGAAACATTTTAATATTAAACATAAAAAAATAAAACAACGATTTTTTTTTAGTTGGCGCCAATTTTCATATTGTATTTTTTTTAAAACCGTTTTATACCTACCGATTCAAACCTAGATAACTTTCTTTCCAACTAGATTTCCAAGTATAAAAACCAATTCTGATAAGAATTATTTTTATTGGTATCTGCACAGGTGTTTACTTTTTCCCGCCAAAAAAAAACTGAAGTTCCCACCAAAATTTGCGATAACTAATATCTCATTATATATTTTATCAAAGATTTATTTATATACTCATAATAAAAAAAATATACAACGCATAAATGTAACCTTATATATACATACATATGTATTTAAACTTTTTTACGTAAAATAAAAAAGCCGTTTTTACGATAATTTTTTATCTAGAATTAAAGTAATACACAATATTTTTTTTTTATGTAACTTCATAATTAATCAGTTAATTTACAATTAAAACATAAATGTATCATAATATAATTACATTATTTGTTTACAATGATGTTTTTAATCCATAATTACGCCCCGCGCGCGGAATGCAAAGTCAGCGAAATATATATATTTTTTCAAATGCTTACATCTAAATATGTTTTAAGCAAGTATTGCTATAACTTATTTAATTACATAGATAGTATCACCAGGTATATGAAAAAACAAAAACAAGCAATTTTCAGCTAATACTTTTATTATGATAAACAAAAGTGTCGAGTAAGTCGTTAAAGACGACATTGTTTACGTTACGGCCGCTCGCCTAAAGTAAACATTTCATTCAAATGTAATTTGTTTCATACCATTAGAATGAGTCATTCATTAGGTTGCAGAAAAATCAGACACCACTCCTCTCACGTTATTAACAATCGAACAAAAACTAATTTATTGAGCGCGTCCGTCTTCAAGTGGCGGCGCGCGCTTGAAATTTGTCGATGCTGAGTAAGCACTTAAAAATGTTGAGAGGGCAAGCGGGTATTAACCCACAGTACCCCATTTGTATAGTAACATTATCCATAGAAGGCAGTTCAAGGGAAACAATTCTCTTTTCCTGTTACTGCTTTCACTTATACCCCGAATACAGGAAAATAAGTCCCCCAAGGGATTATTCAAATAAGCTGAATAGTTCTCTTGATTTCCTCAAACAAGCCTTCATTAGGGCATTTTCCCATTTGGAATACTGTGTGTGGCGCATGATTTGGATAACCAAATGTTATAATTTAACGCAAATAAGGTTATATTTTCTGTAATTGGGTTGGTTTTTAAGATGATATGTATTATATGGAGTGATTTCTTTTCTTAAAATGGGATTGATTCAATTCTTTACTAAGTATTCGTTGATGTGTGTACATTCTAACCGGAAAAATCGGAAAACTCAAAAGCGATGACATTTGTATAAAATGACTACAATTTGGATCAATGGCAATGAAATCTAAGACGCAAAATATTTATTGCAACTTCTCACTGCTGGGCAAAGGACGACAGAGATAGATGAAGAAAAAGATGGACAGTCATGGGAAGGCCCTATTCCTTCCATCTATTTCTATTCTCAGCCTTTTGGAACCCGTTCCTCTTAAAGGGATCAATGATATCCCGCTAGCGTCTTCTGTTGCTTCTACGTTATGAAAACAAAACTTAATACTATAGAAAAGCCGCAACCATCTTAAGGGAGTAAAGAGTTTGTTGTTCGAACTGTCACGCGGGCGCAACCATATTGTTGGAAACGCCTTCCGCCTAAAGAGGTAAAGAAGACTTGCTATTGTATAAAATAAGTACAACTTGGATCACAGACATTCGTTCACAAACATAAGTTATATTATGTTAAAAAATATTACTCTCAGCAACCTTTTCTAATGTGAACACTTTTTCAAAAAGTTTGTTAGATACAGGAAGCTAACATTATAAATATAGTCAAGATTTTCTTTTCAAAGTGTCACAATAAATTTGGTGGAAATCGTTTCTCGCAAGTTTAGCCTTAAATGCGTGTGGGTGATGTGTGGGCGAAGTGTATTTTTGGATACATATGCTCACTTATATTTTTCTATTTCATCGTCCATTTATGAGCTAGCTAGCTCTTGTCGGTGGAGCAATTGCCATTGGCTTCGGTTTTCTGCCCTTTCTTTGTACGAATATTTTTTTTATTAAATATATGTATGTGTATATCGACTGGCTTTTACACTTTTTACTAACGTAGTTTTTTGCACAGTTTACTAAATTTGTGTATAGAAAGAACTAGCTTGCAAACTTAGTGGACTTTAGCAGACATCTATACATCATCCACAAAGTTAATGGACTGTCAATCGTCATATGTTTTGCAAAATGATATATAATATTTTTTACTTTCAAATAATATAAAATCGAACCCAATTTTATTGAAGACTCAATAAATCTGAGTAAAATTCAATAAAGTGTGATAAGAAATAAAACTGAGATTCATCGCAACATAGCTTGCATTGAATCAGAATACTTTTACTCGTATCAAGATGCAGAGAGTCATGAACTTTCGCAAATGCGTATAAATATATATATATATATATATATATATATATATATATATATATATATATATATATATATATATATATATATATATAACCCTCTCTTACGTCGTAAAATACGAGACGTGATAGTGATCGCTGTTATCCTGATATAACCATCCCAAATATAGTGAACCTCAGTATAATGTTAGTTAACTTGTTCATAAACACGAACGTGAGTTGGTCGTGTACATTGAACAAGGTGATTTTAATACAATTTTTATGACGAGGAAAATGTCCAGACGAAGCATGAGTCAAAATAAAGAGACAACTTGATCAAAACGTTGGAACTGTAGTATGCAAATAATGCTATTACATACTTCGCGAAATTTTTCTACGGCCTTAAGTCAGTTTCGAGTAAAAAGTATAACTTTGTATATGAAAGACGCTGCGTTCGTGGAAAGGAACAATGTGCACAAACGAAAAGAGACAATAGATAGAAGAGAAACAAGTCTAAAATAAGAGAAAAGCTCACTTGAATTCTTTATTTAAATATAAAAAGGCCCACCGCCTACAGCTCAGATGATCGTCCTGAAATCCTTAAAGGCCTCGCGCAGACCACCAACATGTTTCGGGAGTTGTCATACTCCACGAGCAATCCAGCAGTTCCTATCCTAAGAAATAAAAATAAGAGGAGTCGCATAATGTTCGACTTTATTTTGCGCATATTATGTCCTTCATTTATTCTTCTACGCTTCTCTTAAGGCGCTGATACACTTGAGCATTCACCTGTAATGAGCATTCTCGCGAATATTACAAGACAGAAAACAAACGAGTGTGTTTTCAGCGAGCATTCTTACGAACGTTCTGGCGAGCATTCTCGCGAATAAACAGTAGATTCGTTACGAGCTTTTCAGAGCTTTTCGCCGAACCGAGCTTCTGTCATTGTTCTGTCGTCGCGCCCCTGTCATTGTAACTAGGGCTGACAACTTATTTTGCCAAAAATCAAGTATAAAATAGTTCGTATAGGACAAAAATAAAGTATTTGGAAAAAAAGAATTTTTCTCATTGTATGTTTATATTGTCTGAAGAACTTATTTGTGTGTGCTTCATGCTCGTGGAAGTAGGTAATGCTAACGCTGTTTCCGTGGCTCCACGATTTAATGGGATCGGATAGAGGAACACCATACCATGATGATTTTATTGAGTAGTCCCGCCGCTTCTCGTCGAAGTCTCACAGATAGCAGCACTTTTTTCAGTAAATTTATACTGAAAATTAATTATCATCATTAGTGAATTTCTTTTGGATCTCTTTAAGTCTATAGTGCATTCATTCTTACCTGGCAAAAATGGTAAACAAATATGGCGGACAGATAAGTACGTCCGTAAGACTAGTGATGGGAAACATTGCATGAACTAAATCAAGTTTCACTTAAAATTCATTCAGTGAATGAAATAAAACATATTAGAGATAGAGATTTTAAACTTTTACCGTCTTATTAATAAACTAAGATTAGCGTCAGAACAACTTTACTTCAAGACTTAAGCAAAGATTAGGCAATTATGGTATTAATAAACTAGGAGTAAGGACGGAGTTAACTATTCATAATTTACTCCGCTAGTAAAAGTTAGTCCGGGGAGGCCCATGGTTTAACGCTGGAGTAAGCAAGGAGTACGCATAATTTTGTCACGGGGTACGGTAGACTAGATCGAAACTTTACCTGAATACTAAAACATAAAAAATAAAAATTTCGAGTCGACAACATATATCCGCAAAATTCGGATTGTCGAGTATTTTGTTAATTTCTAATGCTTCTGACAGTATTAGAAATTATAATAATAAAAAAAGACAGAAAAGTCACTATCACCGAATAACAGTCATGTTGAGTATCTACTATGTAGTTTGTATACCATGTGTAAATACTTCTTGCAGTTAGATATATTCTTATCGGTATAAACAGTTTGTTTAAACAACAATGATTATTAAAGTATCCGTCTATTATGAGAGAATTGTGTTACTTCGAATTTACGCGAGCGAAGCCGCGGGCAAAAGCTCGTAGATTTATATTGTATTTCCAACTTTCATTGAGATTTATAAACATAACCCAAATATATTTTCACATTTGTTTGGTGTTCGTTAGAGTACTTACTAGTACCTGATTTTGTAATTTTATTATTGTGGGTTAAAATTAATAGAGATTATTTTATTGAAGATTGCCAACTAACACAAACGCTTGCCCTTGCAAAGGGTAGAAGTTTGTACGGCACAAATTTACCTCTTGGAAGTAAGAACGCATGCGCTATGATAATTGAGTGCGCTGTGCGTATATCTGTCAGTACTGACACATCATACAATATAATGTCATATTGTGCACGGTGATTACATTATTCGCATATATAAACTAATAATTATATAAGTACTACGCTTAAACGGCTGAAACAGTTTTCTCTACTAATATTATAAACGCGAAAGTGTTTATAGATATTAGATATTATATTGGACATGTATTGAAACATGGCTTTGACATTTGACTGTATGCAAGGCAATGTTATTATGTAGATATAATACTAGATATATAGTGTCATGAATACCTATTGACCGAGCTACTTTGTACCCAATAGTTTCTGAAGTCTTTAGAATAATCAGGAGTGTCTTCCCACAACTTGAGACTAAAAGTAGATTTATGTTACACCGAATTTAACGCGCGCGAAGCCGCGGGCAAAAGCTAGTTGTCAAATAAAAGTGTTTAGTAAAAAGTTTTTATTCGACCAGGTCATTTTGTTCATTCTTTTTACTTTTAATATCAGTGGGTTGCCATAACTTATACCATAATCTCAGTGTAAGAATAGTACTGTTACTCCGAACTTACTTCGTATTTATTAATACCGTTATTAACACGTAGCTATTCCATAACTAATCTAGAATTAACTACCCTCGGTGTTACTTTGGAGTAAGAGAAGAATAAGCATTTTTTATTAATAAGACCGTTAATGTTTTCGATGAGAGTAGAAATAGAAATTGTATTTTGGTTCATGTAAAAGGTTTTATGTTTTTATATGTACAAATATTATGTCAGATCGTCAGTGTCGATAGACGTTGTGGTTTCCTAAGAACTTGTTTGTGATGTGACGTTAATTATGAATCTGGGGGTTGCTCCACCCGTCGCATCATCAATAAACCCATCGAGCATCATTTTATTTTCCTGTTTGATAACATGTTCGATGTATTTTTCCACGATTCAGCATCAATTTTGGCAATGCTTTCTTTTGTTCAATCTTTTATTTACATACATACATACATATCGTCACGCCTTTTATCCCCGAAGGGGTAGGCAGAGGTGTATTTCTACACCCACTTTTCGCCAGATATACTTTAGTCCCACGTAATAAGGGGCGAGCCTATTGCCGTACCGGGCACATTTCCAGACTCCGTGCTGCTACTGAGAATTTCGTGACAGAAAAACCCAATAACACTGCCCGGCCCAGGAATCGAACCCGGGACCTCCCGATCCCACGCGCACATTTATGCCGCGAGACCAACGAGGCAGTCGTATAGGGTTTGATGTCGAGTTTTCCGTCTCTACGCAAAGATGGTATTTGCATCGTGTTATCCCTTAGTCGCCTCTTACGACACCCACGGGAAGATAGGGGGTGGTGACACTTGTATTCTATGCCGTCAACCACACGGCAAGTTAAACATAAAAAAGGTTAGGAGACGGAAAATTCAATACCAAACCTTATACCAACCCGTCTGGCCAGCGTGGTGTAGTTAAATACATCTATTGACTCAGTAATACCGTGAAGATAACCAGGAGAGGTTTAAGTCTAGTGGACGTAAAAGAAGATCTTTTATTTCTCCCATCTTAAAAGTTTTATTATTGCAGCCAACATGCGATTTTATACATACATACATAGACTCACGCCTGTTTCCCGGAGGGGTAGGCAGAGACTACGGAACGCCATTTGCAACGATCCTGACATACCTCACTTGCTTCACTCACTCCCATCAAGTTTCTCATGCATGCTCCTCTGTTAAGGGTACTTCTGACTTGTCCTTTTTTCAGGATGTCTCCAATCTGGTCAGAGAACGTCCGCCTAGGTCTTCCCCTTTGTCCTGTTCCATTCACACTTGCCTTATATTTCTTCTTTGTCAGTCTATCGTCATCCATCCTCTCCATGTGCCCAAACCATCTTAACATGCCTTTCTTAATGCTTGTCACTACATCTTCTTTTACCCCACACCACTCTCGTATCACACAATTCTTTACTCTGTCGGTCAAAGACACGATTGCGATTTTATTTGTGCCCATATTAATTCTATTAGGTTTAGTTCGCAATGATAAGGCGGAAGGAGAACAACAATAATATTTTTCTTGGCCGCCATTTCATCAACCACTTTTATATGGAAATCTTATATGAATTTAAGACAAAATGCGTTTATAACTTAATACTGGTAAGTGAATGTAAACACTATTTGTCATTATAATGACTTCAACAATTAGCGTTAGCGGCATATATCGCCCGCCCCCATATATCATGTAATCGTGGTTACGATTTCTGACTGCAATCAGAGAATGGATACTTTTTCGATTACTTTCAAATTTGATTGATGGTTACAAATTACATTTTGCCCATCTCTGACTAGAAAAAGGAGAGGACTTTGCCTGGCAAAGGGGCCGCACAAAATACATATTTTAAAAAAGACTCTGTCAGTCAATTCTATTGGAGTAATTCTATTTTTAAATTTCGCTGTTTTGTATGGAGATTTTTTAACCCATATTTTAATTTTCCATCCATTTTTCAATGTTTTCATTCATACAAACAACAAAATGAATTAGCTAAATCGGTGCAGCAGCTATGTCTATCTGAGTTTGAGTTTTATTTATTAACATTAATTGTCCTGATTTAAAAACTACTTTTACTTACACTTAGTTTTATCTCTCGGTTAGTTACAAGAGTCCAATCAGTTGCAATCTCAAAGTCCTTTGTACGTAGCCCGTTTGTCGATCAAGAGAAATAATAGTCGGAATGAAAAGCTAGTACAAATCCACAAGCAAGTCAGGTTGTTCGTAAGCAACTTCAAAATCGTTCTAGATAGAATACCCGAAATGTTTGACGCCAAACTCTTTTCATTATTGTTGCTCTCAGTGTGGCTAATTAATACGAATCTTACAACAATAATGCCAAAAAATATATTTATTGACTTATCGGTTTTTATCCATATTGTCTGCAGTGAAAAGCTTTTAATTTAGGTCCTTATGAAAATTGACCTCAGTTTAGTTAATGAAATCATTTTATACGGATCTGAATGTTCTTTACGTTTACCATAAACGGATTACAATATATTAATACTTTTTCTATAATCATTCAATTTTATCATTCACTTCATCCCATCTCTACAGTCAAATGTCATATTGACAAGACATCGTAATAATCTGTGGTTTGAAGTGTCATCACAATTACGATTTTCTTTAAATAAATATGTTTTAAAAGGGAAATATGAAGCTATATTAATTGGAAAATAATGTGTTAGTATTTGAACTACATTGTAAATATTTTCTAGTAGCATATATTATGTGATGCGGCCACAATCTTGTGATTTGTGATGAAGGTATGTTTGTTTACTAGTTGTGCCAGGTAAAGATGAACGCACTTTAAATAGTTTCCATTATCCGTTTCAACTTATGTGTAACCTTAAATAGATAAGAAGCCATAATTGGTGTTTGGTCTAGGCATCACAATATACGTAGGGAATAAAGTATTACCTTTATAGTTTATTTGTATCGAAAAGTATAAAGTATAATTTCCATAAAGAAAGTAGAAGACGTTATTATAAAGTGTGGATGGCAACCCTAAGTGTAACACTGTTTGTACAACAACGTGTTCGCACGCAGCTACGTTCCGTTTTTTCTTGAATTTCCATCACGCTGCCTATATAATTTATATGCATTTTGATAAGCTACGTGTAAAAACCACGTATAAATATCGACAATTGCGAATTAAATTGAGTAATGGATGTGATGAAGTGGATTTATCTATATATATATTTGTTTTTATTCTCGCAAACTCTAAAAGGTTTCTGGCCTTTAAGAGTTTGCAAGTTTAGCGTTGAACCCATGTCTCCGTGTATGCCTGCCAAAGGGCCAGGTAATATTATAAAATCAAAGGTTTTTAGAATAGCCGTGAAAGAGAAACAAATAATAAGTATCATCATCATCATCATCATGTTATGCCAATAGATGGGGCAACCCTTATATCTTAAAACTTGTTTTTTTCTTATGTGGAAATAACTTTTAGTGGTAATTTCAACAGCTGTGTCTAGGGAAGTTTTTATTTGTGGTTTCTGGTTGTTGGCAAAATTGTCTCACCGGCTAGTTGTTCACGCTACGTCCAGTCCGGCCGTTTAGGCGTTTCTCAAGTTCGTCTGTAAAGTTATACACATTGTACCGTCACTGCCACTTTCGTTGCCAGACCAGTTAAACAACCGGAGTGGCCAAACAGACGGTCTGAATTAGGTCCACGCACATAAGGCGAAGTGAATAGAAAGCATTTTTCCACTGTCAAAGTCAAAGTCAAATAATTTATTTCTTCATAGGTTCATTACAAACACTTAAACAAAGTCATACTTTTTTTAAATTAAGCTAGAAGAGGCCGGTGTTTCCTACCTGACTGCCCTGAGAAGAAACATCCGAAACAAACTCAGAGGCACAGAAGAAAAGCATGGAAGGAACGATATTTTTAAGAACAAATTGAATATAGCTACACTCTTCACTCATATGACAAATTAGAGTTGCCAGAAGAAGATGGCACTATGTTTGTCAGTTAAGGCTAAAGACAATCTGAACACAAATATCGTAACTTATTAATTTAATAGTGATTGATCAAATCCGCTTTCGATATCTATCAAAGTTTCAATATAGGTTCAACATTAAACAGACTTGTAAAGTATATTATGTACATGTTATACATTTTAAATTCCGTAAGTTTGTGTCCATAGCAGTCAGAACGCTAGTTGATGGACAGTCTTTAAATAATTATTACACAAATTTGCATTTTTAAACTGAACTTATATAAGTATTGTTGTTTCAAATGGCTACTCAGTAGCACTTATTCTTTCGAGGCGTTATTTTCTAATTATCATGGTATTTTTCTTTACGCTTGTTATTAACAACAATCACTTTCATACAATTCTCCCCAAATTACACATTTTTGCGAAAGAAAGTAAACAATTAAGAATAAGGCAAAACGCATGCTTTAGGCATTATGATAACTGTAAATGTCATTTTTTTTTATAGACTCACGCCTGTATCCCCGAAGGGGTAGGCAGAGGTGTGATATAACACCCACATTTCGCCATGAATTTTTAGGTCCCACGTAATAGGGGGTGAGTCTATTACCGTACTGAGCACATTACCATACTTCGTGCTGCTACTGAGAATTTCCTAACGGAAAAACCCAATAACACTTTGCCCAACCCGGGAATCGAACCCGAGACCTCCCAATCCCACCCGCACATTTATGCCGCGAGACCAACGAGGCAGTGTCATCTAGTAAATGTCATATATTATCCTAATCGACACATTATAAGAAAAGGCATAGTCGACATGGATTTTATCAAGCAAAACACATAAAATTAAAGTTAAAATAGATAATTTAGTGAAAACCTTGAATAGTCCCCAAAGGTTTGTTATTAACAATGATAACTTTTTATTGACATTTTCTCATTACGTTGTGTACGTAATACAAATCTATGTGTAAAAAATGTGTGTGATCGGACACTTTTCGATCATACATGTGACACACAGAATATTTAGAGAGAAAAAATTTGTGGCTAGACTGGCCCTTCCATTTTATCGTGGAATCGGCACATTATTTGTCCACTAGTCGAACAAGAACAACCAAGTTTTGGTCCAACCAAGTATGTAAATCATTGTTCTAATCCTAGCAGCCATGCAGCCATAATGGCCACTGCGTGGGAGTTCCAGTTGAGTCTGTCATCTATTATTATTCCCAGGTATTTAATGTATGAAATGCAGACAGATCTTACTTTTTTGTAATATGATGAATTCTAATTTTCAAATATGTTTGACTAATGCACTTCATCAATAAAAATCTGTGATCATCAAACAATGTATTTTCGAGAGAATTTTCTATCAAATTTGAAAAAGCTTCGGAATTCATTACTTTTGCTGATATTTTAATTATTAGCAAGTAATTATTTAAACACTCACACTGATACGTTTAGAAGGGAGGAGTAAAGTTGGCACAGAATTTTCTTTTAATCTGCGCCATCTGTCATTTCTATAAATACATTCCGCAGTAAAATGCTTGGAACAAATTCTATGGTGCTTTCTAGGCACCCAATTTTCTCCACGACATACTGCAGCAATCCACTTATTTTGTAAATATTTATCTTGGGAAATCTAAAAAATAACGAGGTAAAAATATACGGCGGATAGACATATCGATAAGATTTTTTACAACACTTGACAATGTCAATATAAATATTATACGGCTAAATTCAAAATCATGACAGTACTGTCATAAAAGATGAATCACTAAGGTTATATAATTTGATGGCATAAATTGTCTAAATTGTATCCGTCAGTTGACTGTGTTCAATTTGTAAGTACTAGGACTACCTCTATGTATATATCCAATCTCTTTGCTCAGAGGTTATAGTCTCTTTTAAAGTCTAGACAAAAAATTTTATTTGCTAATTATAAAAAATATATAAAATACGATAAACATATAATTATGAGAACAATGTGAGAAGCCTGCGTTACAATATAGTAGAAATAAGTTAAAATAATATAGATAGAATTGTGACAACAGTTCAGAGCCGACCAGTCCCGGCAGACGGCACCCGTTCACGAGTATGACGTGTGACTCAGCCATTGCTTAGCTCAACCATTTTTTAGGGAACCAAACCAACCGACCCACAACGCCACCATAAGCAAGACGAATTGACTATTCGCACATACGCACGGAAGCGCGTTGTCGCGTCCCTGCGTATCGGCTCGCATGCTGTTTGCTGTAGGTGTGTACTCCTGCCTTAATTGGGAACAATCGTTGAAATACATAGATTGTCACAGGTTGTCACTAGTCACTAACTTTAAGTTTGTTAGTGATGGGCTTTCTCAGAATGAATGTCGATAGAATATAGGTAGAATGTTGATAAATCCTCAGATCAAACAAAAATAAATTACCCGCTAATCTTAATCGCGTATAATTAACTTATGTAAGATGATGTATACAAATCGCGAAAGTTGAAAATCCTCAGATCAAGTAAAATAAAGGAATAAGTCGTATGAACCTATGCGATGTATTTAACCTGTTCAAATTAAGATCTAGATACATTATTATTCTATGTATCTTAGGTTGCGATTTCCTAACCTAGAGGTATCTGGACTGCATCGGTATCTAGACTGCATGGCAGTCTGTTTACCAGCAGATTGCCATGCAGAAAACATCGGGTTACACTATGTTCGGGATGGATATTGACTTAGGCTTAATAATACGAAATAAAATGTACCCCATAACCGATCATTTGGTATCACATCCTCTGTTGCTGAGGGATTGGACCAAAATGACTCAACATCCTTTAGCGACAATCTCAACATCCTGTTTGTCGCAGATGATTTTATATAATATAAACTATTATTAACGCCAAAGCTTGTGATGATTGATAGATTTTTGTTACCCTTTTATGTAAATACATCTTTGATTAACTATTGCGGAATAGCTTTACATCACATTAAGCTACCTTCTTTTCCGATAA
Source organism: Euclidia mi (assembly GCA_944739405.2). Classification (NCBI taxonomy): domain Eukaryota; kingdom Metazoa; phylum Arthropoda; class Insecta; order Lepidoptera; family Erebidae; genus Euclidia; species Euclidia mi. The sequence goes on from OX123203.2 coordinate 21,707,803, forward strand.
CTGACAACCATGTCGGCGATGCCGCGAGTCGAAGCTAGTCTGTAAAATTTAGTATCGATATTATTACATCATTAATACGAATATCAATACAATCTCTATGGATAAAACATCAAAATGTCTATGAAAATAGTCTCAAACTTTTAAATGAGGTTCGTCTCAGCGTGAATTATTTAATTTTAATAAACCTCAACGTCAACCTAATAAAAGAAAACGGGAGACGGATGCTGACATGATGATGCGATCAGCATTTCATACCCTACAAAATTCAACAAATTCTCTTAACACCCTGAATGACGACTTCGGTACCTTTGGGATGTTCGTAGCAAATAAGTTAAGGAAATATACTGAGAAGACAAAAAACCATGTCCAACACATGATATCTAATTTACTATATAGCGCTGATAAAGGAGAATTTGATAGCTACGATACAGATATGTATGGAAGTTTACGGGGCTATGGCACAGTGCAGTCTTCTCCATCAAATGCGTCTACTTCTGCTGCTGTATAAGTCAACAGGACAGAAATGCTTATGATGGCAGTCTTACCGATTTGTGCGAAATTAGTCAATTAACGAATTCATGAATACCTAGATACGAAATAGGGCTAAAGCAAAGTCACATTGAGCGTTTACTTTTATGAAAATAAACTGTTTGCACTCACTTTGATGTTTTCTTCCAATAACTCAGATATTGCTTTACATACTTCTGGTATTATATGTATCCAATGGCATGTCTTGACATTTTAAAAAGATACTGTAAGCTTACATAACTATCTCCCGTAGCTAAAAAACGGAGAGTTACTGCTAACCTTTCCGTTATCGTGATTGCAGCTCTAAACCTTGTGTCCTGTTTGGCTATTTTAAGACCAATCTCATCATACTCATCCTCTTAGCTTAATCCTTGTTTCAATCTGGGGTCCGCTTTCTAGTCTAACCGGATTTGGCTGAATATTAGCTTTTCCACGGAGCTACTGCCTGTCTGACTTCTGCAACCCGAAGGGCTAGCGATATTCCATGGTTTAGACTAGTAACCGTTTATTTTGAAGGTACTGACGCGCTGTGACGACTGTCAAAGATCTTAATGACAACCGGGACCGACGGCTTAACGTGCTCTCAGAGGCACGGGACAAGCGATAATTAAGAATTCAATACGCACATAACTCCGAAAAGTCATTGGTGCGCGCCGTGGATTCGAACCCGATACCCTCTGCATGGCAGTCTGTTCGTATATCCAATCGGCTATCGCTGCCTTGTTCTTGTATTTTAGGCCAAGATAATGTTTAACAAATATTCGAAATCCCTTGATGACATAACAGAAAATTTCTATAGTGTCCGCTTATTTCTTGTTGTTTAAATTCTGCTACTAATTGTAGATCTCCACTTCCATTTCTAAGTCGAAAGAGATTGGCTTGCCACCGACTTTTCCTTATTTTTTTATTAAAATAACCGATAAATAAAAATGTAGCATTTCCAGTTATAATATATTGGTCAAAGAAATATAACCTTATCCTAGTCCAACCTCTCTGATATTAGTCTATGATGTAGCACACGCCAGTGTCACATCTGACATCTTTGTGACTTGTGACAATGTTTTGTTGGTTTTGGCGAGCATCATCGCGAGCATTCGCTAGAATGCTCGTGACAATGTTCGTAGCGATGTTTGGCTATATGTTCGGCTCTGTTCGTTGTTCGGTTCGCCAAAACATAAAACAGGCGAATGCTCGCTGTTCTGTTACAAGTGAATGCTCAAGTGTATCAGCGCCTTTAGACTCTTTCTGCTCTAATTTTCTCTCCCCTTCCTTCTAGCTAAAGTGGCATTCTTAAATAGCCAAGTAGCGCATATTTAGTTTCATAGTCATAGAAATGCGTGCTTGTAGGCTGCTACTATGCTAAAATAACTCAGATAGGATCAAAGTGCAATATTCCTGGAAAATTCAAAAAGAAAAACAAGTGCCACTTTACAGGCACGCTAGCACAAAAGCTGTACATACTAAAATAAGTAGTTATGGTTAATAGACGCATAAAAACCCTTAATGCGTTTAAATATAACCGTTTAACGGCAGTTAATTAAATAAAACGTTTAGATTAATAAGCGTTTATAAAGTGCACGACATGAATCATAGAAAACACTGTAGAATTTTCTGTTTTTCTCTGCTGTTATAATAAGGTAGTCGAATATTTTTTTTATGTCAAAAATATAAAACTTAATAAATATTCTATCAAATAGCGAAATTAATAATATAGTGATTGTTTTCGTATTACGCTAGTTACGAGTATTTGAATATTGCCAAAATTTCACAAATAAAGATGGTCATAGCAACCTATGGCGTATGTAATTTCTGTTTTTACTGTCTCATAAAAATATTTGTTGTGTTTGAATTCCTTATCTACTTAATTACAATTTTTCAGTGTTTATAATATACTGATTTAACTATTTTGTTGATTACAAAATCCAATGTTTCAGCTTTAAATAATTCGTATTACCATTTTATTGTGACTATCTTAAACTAAGCAAATACACCGATGGTGACATAATTACAACCACAAATCTGATGTCTGATCCATGATAGCTATATCTAACTGTACTTACCCTGCTTTCCTGTAACACAGCAATAAGTTAATACGCCATATAACATGAAACCTACGTGACGATGGGAATGTTCTCTGTGTCAAAGTAGCCTCGAATAGAGTTGGCAGCGTGCCTTTGTCGGGAAATTGCGCGATCTAATTCAGTGCCCCTGGGACTTTTATACACGTTACTAGAATTTTATACCGTTCTGAATACAATTATTTTATAGCTGTGTGAAACTATTCGCATTGTTTTGTAGCGCTCACAGCTTCTTTTGCTGGAAAGCATATCGGCAAAGAAAAGCAACGTTGGCTAAGGGCACCAAGGGGATGGGTGACCGCTTGTAAAACCGTCGGTCCCCACTTTTATCTCATAAGAATTGTTAGGCCATGTCAGAGGCAGTTGTTAGACACACGTGAAAGAGAAAATAAATGAAGGAGGCGTTTTCAAACCCTAATTCCTTATGTATTAGATATTTACACGTAACCTGCATTTTGCAAATAAATTGCACCCTGACCGCGATTATTGGTCATCGCACAAAATATTATCCTGTATGGGAATCGTATCTTAGACCACCAGCTTAACAGAACTTTAAATAAATATCCTTCAAATATGTAAGCTAACGCGATAAAGATTCGTTAATTAATCTTGTATGAAATTCACGAAACGTAATCTTGTATGAATCGCCCATCTGATGCACCTTCTTTTCGTAGTCCATGGTTGGACGTGACTAGACGTAACATGTTTGCTTGCTACACATCAACACTTTAAATTAAATTGCGGTTTTTATTTTGTTATAATAATAGGCGGCAAACGAGCAGACTTATCGCTTGATTTGAAGCAATTACCGACGCCCATGGACACAAGCAACACCACAGGAGTCACAAGTGCGTTGCCGCCCCTTGGGGTTGGGAAAAGGGATAGGATAAGGAGTAGGATGAGGGAGAAGGAATAGGGGATAGCATACTATTAAACATTGACCAGACGAGTTGATACAGAGTTCTCCCAACAGAGATAACAGCTTCTAGTATTTTCCTCAGTCGCACCCTACACTCACGGAATGGAATGGGATGGTGACATTTTATATTCATAATCCGTCACTACACAAATTATGAATTATGCCAAAGAAACTCCATTAGGACACTATAAAACATCTTAAACGGAAAACAATATTAACCAAGCATTAGCACGTTCAACGTCTTGAATATTTTAAAGCCATTAGTGTCTCAGTGCACAACTGACGGTTAGACACAACACAATCTATTTGAACTGTCGCCTCTTTATAAAGACCTCTTACCTAAGGTATGTATCCAACAAAGCTGAGTGAGGTAGCTGAACGATGCGATGCTGCATGTTGGCAATCGGATCAACAACCCGGCTGTCCTAAATCAAAACACAGTAAGGGACTTCGAACAAATTTTACAGGAGGCCAAAAAAAGCTGATTTTATTATGCCTTACCAAACTATGAATCTACAGCTGAATATGATTCTTGGAGATGGTAGATAAGATTACTGTCTACATTTGTGCATACTTAAACTTTAAAAATATAATTTGATGCACGTTGTATAACACTTACTAAGTTTGGAATGGGACCCAACACTAACCATTGGCCATGGAAACTAAACCAAAACACGGCAAGTAATAAGACATTATTACGTTTTATTTTTTTTGGAAACTTTTAGTTCTGATAAGAGTTATGATAAAGAAAATGAGTAAATAAATATTGCAGTAAAACATATTAACGAGAATTAACCATGTTTATTATTCTAATTCTTAGAAGGTGAAGTAATGGGAAAAGTTCCAAATTATAGTAGAAAACGAGGAATTAATAACAAAAACAGATAAACTCAAACTACGAAATTTGATGTTTTCTCACTAATTTAAACCCTAATTCCTGGAGATAGAAACTCCGACGGGTGTGTGCTATACTGTGTAATTTTTATGAATATTTTATGGTCTTTAAGACATATTAATTCCCAAATCAAAAACCTAGCAAGTTGAAATTCCCAATCCAAAACAAAGTAAGTACGTGTGCCTTGCTGTGTTTTGAACTGGTTATCAGCTGTTACTAGGTTTTTGATTTGGGGTTTGTGGTTTAGTCTGTGCACTTACAAGTTTTCTGGTAAAGCTATATTGGGAATGGAGGCCTTTATTGAAAAAAGGCTTTTTGCATATTGTGGACGTTTACTGTGTTAAAAGCATGGTGTAAAAATCTTGATTTCGACAAAAATGTCCCTTACTGTGTTTTGATTTGGGACAGCCGAACTGCCGGCATAGCAGTTGGGGTAAATTACCGCTACATCAACAGTCCCGTCCACTCATAAAAAAACTTACACTAAACAAAGCTAAAACAAATCCTTTACAGGCTTTTGCAAAACACTGTCGGATATGGACCTCTACAAATTTGTGCCAAAAGGAATATTTGACCTACTAAACCACGATGGCCAGACAGGTTGGCATAGGGATTGATGACAAGTTTTTCGTCTCTTGGCAAACTTACTATTTGTATTGTGTATTTACCTTAATTGCCACTATATATTTTCCTAGTCGCGTCTTCTGACTCCCTCGAAATGAAATGGGAGTAATTTTTCAATTCTTAATCCTCAACATCACACGGATTAACAAATAAAGTGATACATTTAATTTTTAGTGCTTTCGTCGCTCTTTTTATACCACACATCTTTGTTGGAACCGCATTAACGAGCTGCAAGTTGTTCATAAAAAGTTTATCGAACAAAACATGGCATTTCCCTCGCTTTTATGTTTTAAACGCGACAAATGGCGCCTTCTTTATTTGAACAGTTGTGTGCAGTGAGAATAAGATTGTAAAGAAGACGAGATGAGTTCGTTTGTTTTTATTAGTAATACGTTTAAGTGATTTGGTTGTATTAATAGGTTGTTCTTGAAAATCGACATGGTCGTCAAAAAAACTGTGAAAACCAATGCGATCTTCCATAGCTTAGATCAGTGTTAGTATATGCAATGGTACTAACTCCCCAAAAGGCTGCCAAATAACTTCCCGGCAGCCGGGACCATAGAAACATATATCTGTGGCCGGGACCAACAGGTTTTACAATCACACTTAGCCGAACCGGCTGTTTGACCACTGTGAGGCAGGTGGCAAGCGACAATTAAATGTAATTATCAGTTAAATACATAACATCGAAAAGTTAGTGGTGCGTGCCATAGTACTGAATTCGATATCTATTGTATGGTAGTCGGTATCTTCGCAAGATTTTTGCTGCTAAAAGTTTATGTTTTCTTTATAAATCCAGTATCTACCTCTACCTACCCCATCTACTACTTTAATTTAATTTGTTTTACTTTCAAATCTACTACTTTAAAGTGAACAGTCTCTAATACTGCAAATACTGCAGATAACCAGTATTGTATTAAATTGTTCAATGCGGTGCATTGTGTAGACGTGCACGTCTTATCGACAAAACGTCCCAATAAACAGACACTCTTTTAAGCACTCTCAAGACATTTCTTTTTAAAGCCGAGCGTTTTACTTTGCTAGGAAATGGAATATAATTTGAGCAAATTGTCATGTGAGAAAATATACTTAAAATATGTAATATTTAATACTATTACTGATATTTAATATTTATATATTGTATTTTGAAATTAAATTTGTATGGATTGCATTTAAATAACAGTAGATCATTAAGTCATTTAGGTGCTTTTTAAAGTGGTGTAGGACACTGAAAGCAACCTTTTAAGTTTTGCCGTATCTGTACTTAAGTTTGGCAAGATCTATACGTTTATTCACACTTACATTAGAGTATTAAGATTTTTATGAGTATGGGACCCGTAAAAGCGAGTGGAATATTTACGCCTAATAAATTGGTTAGGATCTTGTTACAAACATAGTCTTTCAAAAACTTAAAATGCTAGCTTGAACACTTATTCTAATCAGAGTTCCGGTAAATATTTTTTGAAAAACATACATAGTAATTTTATAATCACAGTCACTTCGTGTATAGTATAATATGTTTATGTTTAGTAAAAAGTTGGACAAACTTTCCGCTTTTCAGGTGATAAAGGCTTAGTGGTGCCTTTTGGGCGGGTTTAGCCATGCGGTTTTATCACTAACGAACCTCTACGGCACATTCGTCGAGAAAATTTTAAATGAATGTATTTAGGATAAGTTTTGTCTATCAATAATTCTACGTTAGAGTTTTAACTTGTATTAGATGTTAAATTATCGTGCATGACTTGTCGTTTATTTAAAAAAAAACTATTTTTTTTAACGTTATAATCGATTTCATTGTTTTTCTTTATCTCAACAAAGAGGTGGTCGTTTAAAGATTATCTAGAAAACTCCAAAAAATTAAAATAAGTAACTGCAAATTTCACCATATTACTTCTGTTGCTCGTCAGATTAATGTGCTTCTAGTCATCTTAGCAGTATTTATTGGTAGCTACCAATAAAAGAACTACAATGAAGTCATGAGGTCTGTTTAGACAGTCTTTTCAGTGTCTTAGTACCAGATAAGTCAGGTACAAAAAGTCATCAATAAAATTATTGTTTTACAGCTCCAATAAAAAAGTCTTGGAGGTTATCGGCTAGGATCATGATTTTACTAGTTAATATTTCATCTCAAAGGTATGCTAAGGTGGTTTGGGCACATGGAGAGGATGAATGACGAAAGACTGACCAAGCAGATATATGTATAAGGCAAGTGTGAATGGGACAGGCCGAAGGGGAAGACCTAGACGGACTTTCTCTGATCAGATTGAAGACATCCTTAAAACAGGAAAGGTTGGAAGTACCCTATGAACATTCCTTATCGAAGTTGTTTCTACCTAATTGTATGATCTGTCCTAGGTATGTGTATTCAGAAACAACCTCGATGGAGACTCCATTTACGTCGACTGGTTCCGGATCGACATGCTTGTTGATCATAATTTTTGTCTTGTCAGAGTTCATCCGGAGACCAATCCGCTGAGATGAGACAGCCAGACTGTTCAGCATCTGTTTTAATTCTTGCAACGTTTCAGCCATGATAACAATGTCGTCTGCGAATCGTAGGTGAGAGATGCGTTTGCCGTTTATATTGATGCCGTGATCTTTCCAGTCCAGCAGCCTGAACATATCTTCCAGTGCGTTTGTAAACAGTTTTGGTGATATAACATCACCCTGTCTCACCCCGCGACGCAGGTGGATATGTTCAGTATGCTGATTCTGTACTACGACGGTCATTGTTGCGGATTCATAAAGGCATCTCATCACTTCGATGTATCGCCAGTCGACTTGGCATCGTTGCAAGGAAGCCAGGATAGACCAGGTTTCAATTGTGTCAAAGGCCTTCTCATAATCCACAAATGCTAGATACAGGGGCCTTTTGTACTCCTCCGTCTTCTCAATTATCTGCTGCACTGTGTACAAGTGGTCTATGGTCCCGTATCCACTTCCAAACCCGGCCTGCTCAGGTGGTTGGAAATCGTCGAGTCTTCGCGCACGATGGTTCGTGATGACCCTTGAAAAAAGCTTATGACTCAGAAGCGATATGGGCCGGTAGTTTTTCAACAAGGTTTTGTCACTTTTTTTGAAAAACAAAACGACCACGCTTCTGTGCCATGCATTTGGAGTTCTCCCAGTGAAGAGGACGATATTAAAAAGTTTCTGAAGCTTTTTTAACACAGGAGTTCCTCCAGCCTTCAGGAGTTCAGTAGTGATTCCGTCCTCACCCGGGGCTTTTCCATTTTTAAGCTGTTTAAGGGCCATCACGATCTCATCCATGCTAATTTCGGGCAAGTCATCCGTAAAGTACCGTGTAAGGGTGGCTCTGGGCTCATCTCTCAGAGTTTCGGGTCGTACTTCTTTGGCGGTAGGTGCCGAAAAAGTGAACACAACATTGCGAGTTTATAAATTCAATTTATTTTTAATTATCAGTATTTTTTAAATTTTACTTCATAAAAATAGTTTATAATAGTCCCCGTTATCATAATATATATTGAGCTGTGTTGATGGCACCTAATAATTGAGTGTTACTATTCACCACCTGCCAGCTGTACATATCACTCATCACTAAACACATTGTGACAAATAAACCACTATGTCTCAACTTCAAGACATTGAGTCCGCACAAAAAAGCCTAGAAGAGAGTTTTATGAACAGGATGGAAGCTCTTGAAGCGCAGTTACACAGTGGTGGCTCGTCCAAAGACACTGTAGCACGGGTTGCCGAGGAGTTCCGGACTTTCCGTGAGCTGGTCTTCAACATGCTGGGCTTACTTCGTCAGCAAATACAGGAATGTCAAAAGCAGCTTGACATTGTGGAGACAAGACATCGACATAAGGACCTCCTCTTTTTAGGTGTGCCTGAGGCCGAGAATGAGAACTGTGTCGCCATCATCCTGGGTATTATGCACAATAAAATGGAGCTGAAGGACATCGCTGCCGCTGACATCCGCAGCTGCTACCGAATCGGCGCTCTCAAAAAAGAAAGCAAGCGTCCTATACTAGTGCGGTTCGCCAGAGTGGACGTTAGATCTTCTGCATGGCATGCCAAGACTGCTTTGAAGGGGTCGTCGGTATCAGTAAGGGAATTCCTTACGAAAGCACGGCAGGCTGTATTTGGGAGGGCCCGGATACATTTTGGCTTGAGAAATTGTTGGACCCAAGATGGCAAAATCGTCATAAAAGCGTCGGATGGTAGTCGCCACAAGATAGTTGCAGAGAACGAGCTCAGTGGGCTGATGCAGAGGTATCCCAAAGCTTCGAGCAGCACTTCATCAGAGACCAGGAGCGGTGCGGGGCATCCTGCATCTTCTGGCGCACCCGGGAATGCCAAGAACTTGCCGCGTAAATAGTATTTTCTGTACATATTTATGTTTTCGCTTCTCTGTTATACTTGTGTTTACCGTTTACTAACATCATTACTTATTCCTCAACGCACCCTCAATTATTTTTATGTTAAAGTCTTGTTTACAAAAAGTTTTACTTTAATATTTTGACAGTTATCAACTTTTCGATGACATTTTATGGTATTAACATAAGAGAATGCGTTCGGAAACGAGCTAAAAATGTCTTTAAAATTGCCTATTGTTATTTGCGTTTTGTTTCATCACTTCACTTTTATTATGTTTTGTGTATGAGTCTGCTGGCAGGTGGTGCAGCAATAAAGGACAGCATATAAACGTATGCGTGCTCTTTGCCATATAGTAGGTTTATAATCTAGTTAATTTGCATATTATTTAGGTATATATCTATATATTTTATTATCTATTTTTATTATTTATTTTATATTATTTTTATTATATGTTATCTGATGATGATTCTTTCCTTCCAGCTCATGAATCCATTAGTTCCTCAACTAACGATAGTTTTTGTTCAATTACAGAGTCTCTTGGTGATTTTGTCAGGCATTCATTTGATCAACCTACATCGAAGTTCTTGAATGTCTGTCATATCAATGTGCAGAGTGTACCTAGTCACTACAATGACTTGTATGACACTTTCAGTAATGCTAACGTTCATGCCATTCTGATTTCAGAGAGCTGGCTGAAACCTCATCTTCTTTCTACCACCTACCCCCTCCCTGGTTTTGTTCTTATTCGTAATGACAGGGTAGACAGGAGAGGCGGTGGTGTGGCTATTTATCTTCGCAGCTCGCTACCTTTCAAAATTCTTCTGTCTTCTCCACCTAATTATTCTGCTTCAGCGGAGTATCTTTTTCTCGAGGTTTCAGTCAATGGAGCCAAAACCCTCCTTGGTGTCGTTTACTGTCCTCCCACTGTTAATTATTTCTCCAGTCTCGAATCAATTCTGGAATCTTTAGGGTCTGAATACGCACATCATATCATCATGGGAGATTTCAACACTGACCTCGCCCTCGATTCCCCACGTTCCCTTCAACTCCTCAAATTAATTGAGTCTGCCAGTTTTCATACTCTTCCTCTTAGCCCTACTCACCACAATATTGAAGGTGTGGACACTTGGCTAGACTTAATTATTACCTCAGACCCCTCCCTAGTCCATTCCCATGGCCAATTCCCTGCTCCCGGTTTTTCTCACCATGATCTCCTCTTCCTTTCCTATAACCTTAAACCACCTAAACCCCGTCCTAAGGTACTGCACTTGCGTTGTTTTGGACGTATAGATCGTGACTGTTTGGAAAAGGATGCCTCTGAAGTCAATTAGAATCAGGTGACGGCGGCTGCCACTGTGGATGAGAAGGTAGATACGTTCAATAACATAGTGCTGAATTTATTCGACAAACATGCCCCCGTCAGGAAAATAAAAATAAACGTCCTCCGGCTCCGTGGATGACTAGAGGTATACAGATGGCAATGAGGCGCAGGGATCGAGCATTTCGGCAGTTCCGACGGGATCGGTCTGACCAAAACTGGAACCTCTTCAAGGCTGCAAGAAATCGGTGTAACCAGATGGTGCGGAACGCTAAACGCCGCCATATTCTAGACAACATAAATTCCTCATCCCCTGCCAATATCTGGAAGTTCCTCGGGACTCTAGGTATTGGCAAGCAACGTCACACAGATTTTCAGATGACGGTTGGTTTGGAGGATTTAAACCAACATTTCTCCTCTACTATTCAATTGGATCTCCAAACCAGACGTCGTACTATTGATTATGTGACTGGCCTGCCTCGGCCTGACACAACTCCCTTTAGTTTTTCTCCAGTGACACCGAGTGAGATCAAGAAGATTGTCCTTTCCATTAAGTCCAACGCGGTGGGATACGATGGCATTAGCCGTCGTATGATCACCCTTCTCCTTGATCACCTCACCTTTCCTATATCCCACATCGTCAACTTTTCACTAGCCAGTGGTACCTTCCCTTCCTTGTGGCGCAAAGCATTTGTAATCCCATTGCCTAAAATCCAGAGTCCTTCTCTCCCAAAACACTATCGTCCTATCTCTATACTTCCCTTCCTATCCAAAGTGCTAGAAGCTAGTGTGCATAAGCAACTATCCAGTTTTGTACATCAAAACAAGCTTTTGAGTCCTTTGCAATCTGGCTTCAGACCTAGCTATAGCACTACCTCCGCACTCCCTAAAGTGACTGGCGATATTAGGGCGGGTATGGAGGAGACTAAGGTCACTGTGTTGGCCTTGGTTGACTTCTCGAACGCCTTTAATACCGTTAGTCACGACATCCTTCTATCAATCCTTTCCCATCTTTTGATCTCGCCTGGTTCACTGGAATGGTTCTCAACGTATCTTCAGAGACGACAGCAGGCGGTCCGCGTTGATGAAATTTCATCAAGTTGGCGTGATCTTAGCTCTGGTGTCCCTCATGGTGGCATACTCTCACCTTTACTTTTCTCTATTTTTATTAACCTCTTGACCCTTAGACTTCAATGTTCGTATCATCTTTACGCCGCCGACTTGCAGCTGTACTCCCAGGCGAGAGAGGATAACGTGGCTTTGGCGATAGTAGAGGTGAACAGAGATTTGGACACGATTTTGGCATGGTCCAAAGATTTCGGCCTCGATGTCAATCCTGCCAAATGTCAAGCCATAATCGTAGGCAGTCAATGCATGATACGCAGACTTGACTTAACAACCCTGCCTCCTGTTACGTTTAATGGGCTAATAATTCCATTTAGTTCTGTCGTCAAAGACCTAGGATTGCATATTGATTCCACTCTCGACTGGCAAGCCCAGGTTACTAGTGTTAGTCAGAGAGTCACCGGTACTCTCCGCGCCTTATATCGCCGCGAATTTTCTGCCTCCCAAAACTAAGACAATGCTTGTGCAGACCTTAATCTTTCCCTTAATCGACTATGGTGATATGTGCTATTATGACCTGAATGCAGAACATCTCAACAAATATGACCGACTTCTAAATAACTGCATTCGATTCATTTATAATCTTCGCAAGTATGATCACGTATCTGCTTTCCGTTCCGAACTCAAGTGGTTACCCATACGTCAACGCCGGAGTTTGCGTGCTCTTAATACTCTCTTTTCTATTCTTACTGCCCCTTCTCCTCCTGACTACCTAAAAACATACTTTCAATATCTCTCTTCTACTCATGAAAGGGAACTTCGTTCTTCTCATAATTTACTTCTTGCTTGTCCTACTCACACTTCTGGTTTTGTCAATTCCTCCTTCATAGTTCAAGCTGTACTGCTTTGGAATAGGCTCCCTCCTGAAGTCAGTATGTCCACCAACCGTTATGCATTCAAAATGAAAGTCCGAGAGCTCCTATTTAGTAGATTGAGGGAATCAGCACATCATTCGCATCAGTTATAGTATATTATATATATGTGTATATATATTATATATTTATGTATTTTTATATGTATAGTACTTATTTAGATATCTATAATATGTATTTATTATATATACTCATATGTTGCAGTATTTATCTGACCACTATAAGTATAAATATAATTATGTATTACCTAATAAATTAGGTATCTGGTTTATATATTATATTTATTTTTTCAGTATTCGACTTTCTACACTGCTTCCAATGCACCTACCACATTTATTTCTGCACCACCTAAAGGTCGACTGTTAGAGAATGCCTAATGGCATTAAGTCCACCCATGTACACTTTAGTGCATAAAGATTAAAATAAATAAATAAATAAAATACTTCTTGAGGAGCGTACAGCTTGCTGTAAAAATGTCTAACTTCCGAGAGAATCTCTGGCTATGATGTAATCACTGTTCCCGTTTGTGCAGTCAGTCTTGTCACTTGGTCGAGCTTCTGGTCAACGCAGTCGGTGGTTTCTAAGATGGCGAATCTGTTTTCCAGGTTTAATTGGATTTTTTTGGAGCCTGTGGCAATTTGAAGCTGGTTTGGTTGGAGCCTGGACTTCATCATGCGGACTCTTTCGCGCTTGTAGTCAATGTTCAGGGTGCCCCGCACAAGTCGGTGGTCGCTTCCAGTGTTGAATCTTGCGACCACAGTGACATCCCTGAACATGCGCCTCTTATCCGACAGGATGAGATCAATCTCATTCTTGGTTTTGTTATCGGGGCTCCGCCAGGTCCACTTTCTTTGGGGCTGCTTTTTGAAGAACGAGTTCATCATAAACAGCCCCTCTCTTTCGAGAAAGTTGACAAGAATTTGCCCTCTATCGTTTCTGCTGCCGTAACCATATTGACCTATTGAAGATTCGCCACTGGTCTGTACTCCCACTTTGGCGTTAAAGTCCCCCATAACAACATTGTAGTGGGTTCTGGGGGTGTTGTGAAGAGCCTTGGAGATATCCTCGTAGAATAATTCTACATCTTCGTCCAAGTGTGCCGTAGTCGGTGCATAAACCTGAATAACCTTGAGGGTGTATCTCTTGGTTAATTTCAATACGAGGTATGCAACCCTTGTCGATACACTAGACATTTCAACAATGCTGTCAGCTAAGGATCGATGGACCAGAAACCTGACGCCACCTTGGGAAAGTTGGTCTCCTTCTCTGAAGTACAGAAGATGGCCCGACTCCAAGGTTATGGTGTCCTGCCCCGCTCTTCGGACTTCACACAGACCTAAAACGTGTCATCTTATGCACTTTAGTTGTTGCTCCAGCTGAAGAAGATGCTAACGAACGAAATAAAACTATCTAGTGTAGGTATTTTATTATTGCGTTCCGTCATCTCGATTGCGCGAATTGTATCAGTGTCAAACTTTTTTAAAGCGAGTTGAAGCAACATAAAGTCGGAAAGATCTTCTAATTTTAAATTCCTAAGAGAATTAACCGCGGTTACGAAGTTATCAATAAACAGCTGGAAATTCGAGACAGACGCGTTACCGGACTGTTTGAGATTTAAAGCTTGGTCAAAGTAGGTAGACGCTAGGATGCGCGTGTCCTGATATCTGTCAAGTAGTGACTGAAATATGACCTGATAATTCTCAGCACTGGGTGTGACACCTGCAAATACGGACTGGGCTTTCGGTGACAGTTTACCTATTAAATAGTACAACCTGTCAGCATCTGTCAGAGAACCATTATCGTGCACTGTAGACTTAAAACTCGCATAGAATAACGGCCAATTTCGTATATCGCCATCAAACGACATAATCTCGATTGGCGGTAATCTCGGCATGCGGGCCGCGGCAACGGGCTGTGCCGAACATTTACCCTCCAATTGCGATTGTATACGCTTAATAATACAATAAAGATCTTCGAATGAGGTGTACGCCTGATAGTTCGGTTTTTCATCAGGATTGATAGAAAGTAATCTTGCGTTATAATCTTCCAACAACTTATGAAAATCTGTTCGAATACTATCTACTGTCATACAATAACTGAGAAATGCTTCGCTATTACTGTCAGACATAGAAGCGGTTTTTGAACGCTCGTATATGTTTTGAATGCGCTCAAATAAAATATTGCGTTTTGCTTCTAAGATTGTCATCTCTTTGTCTTCCGACACGCGTGACTTCTTTTGTTGTGACATGCTTACGTAAGTATAAGCTAATGAGAACGAAACAAATAAGAATATCTAATGTACCTATTATTTTACCTAAGTAGGCTAAGTAGGCAACACTTTAGAGCTGTGGAATTAAAAGTTGCTCGAAATATGAGATTTACAAGACAACTATGATAGTTCCAGAAATAATAATTGAATAAGTAGGTAGCTACATAAAAGTTTACCTACTGATGCGGGCGGAAACAACCATGTGACGGTTATGGGAATATATTAGGAGTATAGCTAGGTGCTATAACTGCCTAGGTATAGCGATATAACGTATAAAAAGGTAAATGAATCCGGCTCGAAGGACCAAAAAAATGGTTCGGCGATACACCGAAACCGTAGGTTCTAGGCGACTTGGGAAGGATTAATGGTATGGACTGTATCCAAAGGATAGCGGGTTTTTAGCCGCCTAGGATTGGATACGGGAAGAGGTGATTGTGAGTGGGTATAGGATATTCCAAGGACAGGGCACTTACCTTATACGGCAATCTTCTTCGTTTCCGAAGGGCAGTCTCCTGGTGGTTTCGTGATGCAGCTGCTTGTTTTCACTTCACTACACAGTCACTTCCACTTGCGAGCGGTTTTTTAAGAGGTAATAACTATAGCGGGAGCGGCGCGGTGATACGGTATAGCGGACGCGTATCGCGAATCGAATGTTCTCGAAAGTTCTGGACTGTCTCTCGCGTCGACGTTCCGCGGCGACCAATCCGCGGAAGGCAGTGCCCCTTCTTCGGGAATGGGAGACAGGGACGGAAATATGATATCGCTCGTACTAGAACAGCATGGAGCGATTGACGTTGATGCGATTAGTTATAGATACAATAACATAACTCAAGTTACAATTACAAAGTTATAGGTAAAAAGTATCAGTATTATCTTGATTACTGCCATAAATATTAAAGGATGGATGGATGTATGGCTAGTGTGATTCACACGGTGAAAGACGCGTAGAAAACCTAACCTTGTAGATTTATATCTTTCTGGGTGAGCGCATGTTTATCTTTTTAGATCTCATTTATATCGTCATCATCATATCTTTACTAATATATAAAGCTGAAGAGTTTGCTTGAACGCGAAAATCTCAGGAAATACTGGTCCGATGTTAGATAGCCCAGTGTTAGATATCCCATTTATCGAGGAAGGTTTATAGGCTATATACATAAGATCACGCTATGAACCACGGAACCGGAGCAGTAGCCTTAAATAACGCGGGTGTAACCGCGGGCTCATCTAGTTTATAATAAATACTAGACTACTATAAAATAAACAATTAGAACATGGCAAGAAGTGACGTCCTACCGTGCTATTGCACTCTCTGTCTAATTAATAATATTAAAATGCTTATAACTAGCTCAACATTTAAGCAATGTGCTGTTTTGATTTCGGTATTAGTTATAGTTTTACATTTTTTTTACATTAAAACGACTTAATATACTAGTTAACCTATAAACCAGTAGGCTGTTAACCTATTACCTATGTTTTTGTAAGGGATCAAGTCCAATTTTACACAAACTCCAGTGACACAGTCAATATATTTTCACTCCAAGCAAAAACCGTCAATCAACGGCCGTCGAAGATAATCGGATTACATTCTTTTACGCAATTTGAAATGAAACTCACTGCAACACGACCTGAATGGAAAATGTTATGGCACTTTAGATTACATCAAATTACAAGATGTAAACATATCATCATCATCAGCCTTGTTTGTAATCTTTTTCACTAAAGAAACAGGCCTGTTCTTTATGAGAATAGTAATAGGCATAGTCCACTACACTAGCCGATTGCGGGTTGGCAGATTTCAGGATGCTGTCTTTCGGGAATATAATGGAGAACACTTACATACGCAGGTTTCCTCACGATTTTTTCCCATTTTGCTAGCGATTATTAAGTTTTTTTAAAGTGGACGGTTTGAATGTCATTTTTGTTTGAATCTGTGCATTTTGGTATTGTAATATATCAATGAGATAATGGCAATAAGTTAGTTGAAAAGATTATTGTATCCTAGTCTGGCCTGGTCTTGTGATTTGGGGCTCTTTTCAATGGAATACGTAATATAATACATACTTACTTAGAAACCATATTGGTTTCTAAAACATTCATACAAGATTAGAATTCATACATACATTGAAATTAAACAGCAGTTTACAGATTGGTTTCACTAGTTATTCCATTTAAACAGAATGATCTAGAAACTACATTTTTATTACTAGCCGACGTTTCGAATTCTTTACAGGATTCATGTTCACGGCAGACTGAGGTGATTTTTGTCTTAATGTCTTGAATGTATAAGTTATCTCAAAGCACCGGAACATTTTTCAAGTATTGGTGTTACTATTTACGCAAAATGAGCTGATGTCCAAGGATGATACGTGAGTCTATTGAAATTAAAAAACACCCTAATTTCAATAGGGAAGACGATTGGAATGTTCCTCCAGCTTGGGACCCGGTCATAAGGCTAATGAAACCCAAGAAGAACACAGTCACCATAAGACCTGAGGACACTGTGAGCTCATTCTGCGTAAATAGTAAGACCAATAGTTGAAAAATGTTCCGGTACTTTGAGATAACTTATACATTCAAGAAATTAAGACAAAAATCACCTCAGTCTGCCGTGAACATGAATCCTGTAAAGAATTCGAAACGTTGGCTAGTAATAAAAATGTAGTTTCTAGATCATTCGGTTTAAATGAAATAGTGAAACCAATATAACGCGATAAAATCCGTAAACTGTAGTTTAATTTCAATGTGCAACGTTCGCGTAAATCCAAGAAAATTCTATCCATACATACATTCAATATATAGAATCGCATATTTTCTTAAAACTCTAAGTTATGTATGGTTGATAACTTACAGACCGAAAAGAGACTTGAACCCCGAAAATATTATAAATCAAGCATACATTATGAATAAACTTCGGCAGTTTGAGATTGCAAATCATTTCTTACACGATTCACAAACACGGGTTTTATTTGTTTATTTCCGTGTACATTAATATTAAATTTCCACCAGAGACGAACGAGACAGCTCATCTAACTGAGTGTGAGAAAAACAACCTCCAATAGTATAAGTTCTCTATTTTTCTAGCTTCGCTTAGTGCAACTTATATCATTTATAGATATTAAGCCCGGTTTCCACCGCAAGCGAAAAGGACCACTAATCCTTTCATTTTTAAATTGCATAGATTTTGACCTTTTGTTAGTAGAAACAAATGGAAGCAGTATTTTTAATGAGTATGTTAAACGTCCACTCAGCTCTCGGTGGACATAATGCTTTATTCTCGTGCGCTCCTCAGTTTCTTCTCACATCTGTCTCAAACCTGTCCTTTTCTATTTAGTAGGCTGAAATTCACCTGTTTATTGGTGGAAACCAATTCATTCAGATTTGTATTGCATGGTAAAAGGAGTATTTATGGGTTTGTTGCGCTCGCGGTGGTAACCGGGCTTAACATCTATAAATGACATAAGTTACACTAAGCGAAGCTAGGAAATTTGAATACGCTCAGTTTCCTCTCACGTCTGTATCAGACCTGTCCTGTTGTATTTAGTTGGCTGTAAGGACGCCGAGATGTGACAACAAGACGCGATAAATAGAAAGAAATTAGAACACATTTACAATATCTTTTCAGTAATTGGTTATTTCAATTTCACTTGGGTTAGATTGGTTTAGACATCAGAATAAATAATGCCAATTATGTTACCAGCGTCGTTGAATTTAACAGTTTCAGCTGTTATGCTAGTTGGAGTATAAAGTGCTTTTGAAATTAAACCTAAGGTTTCTGCGGAGAAAAACATGTTTTGTATACTTAGTCCTGAATTGATTTGAAGATATTTAAGTTTTAAATCTTTCGTGCCGAACAAAAGTCTACGTAAATTGTCAAGACTTGGTACGCACATAAAATTGTGTGTGTATGTAATCTTTATCTGCACTATCACCTATCCCATTTCATTCCGTTGGTGCTGTAAAATGCGACCAAGGAAAACGTTCGAAGCAAATAGTATCTGTTAAAATAATATGTTATCTGTGGGTAATTAAAATTCAAATTTCGTGCCTTCTAATTAATTTTTCTTTATGACTCTAGTATGATTTGCTTGTCACTACTCCATGGAACGTTCAACTGTGTAGTATAATTATTTCTAAAGCTAATTCAAAAGTTATACCGAACTCTTAAAAGTCATTTAATTGTAGGTAACAGTATCTTTGTGAAGAGATGGAAAACTTGGCAACAAACCCTATATTAACCCGTCTGGCCAGCATGTGAAGACACGCGACAATATGAAGAAAATAATAAATTAGGACAGACTTAAGTCTAGCAGTGGACTGAGAAACGCTATAAATATGGTTCAAGTTCGACCCACACACACACAAAAATAATCATACAATTATAATTTCAGCTAACTATGGATCCAAACTCATTCTTCTTTGAGTATTGTCCGTTTTTGTTCGCCCAAGGGTCCGTCGCATTATCATTCCATTATTTATTAAAATCTATGAAATAAATTCATCGGAATCTCGTCCCATTTCTGGTTCGTTCTATTATTTACTGATTGTATAATGCCTCATCGAATTTTCACGTCAAATATACATAAGACCGTTGTATAAATAAGGCTGTTTAATTTTTGTTTGTGATGGTTTTAGTCTGTTTAGGAATTGGTAATGTTCCTAAAGCAACTAATTTACACTAAAGTTATGTTTGTGTTAGCACTGCGTTATATAGATAACGATAATTATAGAGTGCTATACATTTCGTCTTATTTCCTAGAAAACGTAAGGTGTCATGAGCTTGCCGGTTGTAGATTTACAATATCTATGCTGTGAAAGATTTCCAAGAAACTACAAGAAAATCTAAGGCGCAAGTGAAAGTCGGCTGCTGTTAAGAAGGATTTGTATGGTATTATATTTAATGCGGCGACGCCCACGTAAGTTATTCGCCTAAACTTAAAAAACCTGTACAAAATCCATTCGGTTATTTTAGAGTTGAGTCGGTGGCAAAAAGAATGGTGAGCTTTTACTGAATTCAGCAAGATACTACCACAAAAATACCTATACAGTTCCAAAATTCACCCATAACCCCTAAATTATTTTAATCCAGCAAATTACTCAAGAACATATTTAACAGTCGGCTACAAACTAAGCTGTATAACAAAACATAGAGTCACAGGTATAGAGCGAAGCAAAAACATATGTACATGTACACAGTACGATGATACAAAGGAACAGCCCCTTTAAAAAGAAGAAACAAAAGGACAAAAGAAAAGGATCAAAGATTAATTTAGAGCAGCCTGTATTGAGCTTAAGACTTCAACGCAAGACACGCAACAGAAGAAAATTCTTTGTTTTAATTTTCGTATTGAATTGTATTTCGTTGTATACATCATTTAAAAATCATCTAAAGTTGGGAATTTATTGTAAGGTTTAAAAACAATTGCATTAAAACTATAAGTAAGTGGCTTTTTACACATAAATTAAACCAATAATTTCTATACTTATATAACTAACAAATAAAAGGCAATACATAAAAAAATTAAAAGCAAAATTTAAAGGGCGTCATGGAAATCCTGCACATCGCCATCAATTGGAAGCGTGCCCAGAATGCTGGCAGCATTGCCACGTTGTATGGCAATGCTGATCTTTTGTGCCAAATACAGGCCAGCCTTCTGGTCACGCGAGGCGTCAACAAGTCTCTTTGAAAGATCTCTAAAAAGAGATCTCACACTTGGACCCCATGGTCCGAACGTTTCAACTCCAAACGGCTCAAATACATAATCCCCTACTAGATTTATGTATTTGCGCCTTTTGAGAGTCTCCGCTGAAGCAGCAGCAGCGCCGGCACAACCCGTTGTGCTAGGAAGATGAGATAGCGCAAGGGTGTCGACACATGCTGCGTCCCACACCAAAGGCCTACCCAGCTTCCATGGCAGTAAAGACATACCGTCTGGTCTCTTACCATTGTCGCGTGCCAAGCCCTGAGGTTCAAGTTGGGCTGGAACGCCAGTGGTGACAAGAGCCCGGCGAAGTATGTCATTGAGGTTGGCGTGTCGTAAAATACGACCTGCGCTCCTGCTACATGACAGACCACGGTGACCAAGGCTGTCAACAGCCTCTCCACAGTGACAGCGATGTGGAACATGGCGCGCCTAAACGAAGGCAAGAAGCAATGCAGAAAGTCGTATCGTCCAACATGGTACCTATGTTGGACGATGGCAGTGCCTGAAGCCAAAGCCCCGACTCCCACTCTCCCACAGCCAGCAAACGAGCACGCTCTGCAGCATTGGACGACTAAAGTTGAGATTAACAATTCGGGACTGTTTTATGACAGTCCGATCTATCTCTCTTTTTGCAATGTCGTGAATTTCGATGGATTACTATTTGTAACCTAAACAGTAGTATAACTTCCTACTTAAAAAATCATTTGTTTTGTTTCCATGAGAGATGCTTCATTATCTTAGTAATATTTATTTATAAAAAATGATTGGTGGACACAGGTCATAAATGAACTCATCGATTTCTCTAGTAGTGGGACTTTAATACCCCAAGTTCCAAAACCCAAAGTGTGACGTCATTTCAAATAGCTAGCGCTCGATGGCCTCGCAAACGTCCGGGTAACCGTCTTGCCCGGATATTGAACGACACCCTCTATCGGACGGTGCAGAAAACTGAGATTATTCTCTTAGATGAGATTCCAAAATTAATGTTTCTACTCTTATGAAGGAATTGTATGTTGAGAGGAAATTTGAAAAAGATTGATGATGTTTTGATTGGTTTTTTTTTTCTATTTCCCTTCATCATCAGCCTGTAACAGTCCATTACTGGACTAGGCCTCTCCTTTGACAGGAGGAATAAAACTGGCCTACTATACCACACTGGCCAAATGGGTCACTGGCCAAATGGGTTGGTATAGGGTTTGTATCAAGTTTTCCTTCCCTTACACTGTTGTTCTCTGCATAATATGCTCCCTCTGTCAGCTCTTACGACAGCCATGGGATGATATGGGGTGGTGATATTCCGTATTCTTAATCCGTCAGCACACGGACGCTATTTTCCTTTAGTTTACTAATAAGGAAAAACAGTAATGGTAGCAAGACAGCTGTTAAATCGTAGTGGAGAGACTGACAGACTGCTACTCAGAACGTCTCGAGTTCAAATCCACAGACTTACTGAAGTTTTTTTTTTTTTTGACTATGACCTAAATTTTCACATAGTGCAAAAAGGCCTGTGCCTAGAACGCACTAGGAATAAATCCTGCATCGCAGGAGAACTTTACAAACATTCAACGAAGTACACTAAGACTCGAAACAGATATTTATGAATCAGACAAGTGCTGTCTCGTATGGAAATGGAACCTAAAACACTCAGCGTAATTTCAAGTGGCGAGGTAGATGCTTAAACCACTACGCCAACCGTGTAGTCTTACTACGGAATTCAATATTCGATCTTTAGATAGATCTGTAGATTTTAGATTCGTTTTTGACATAAGCTCCATACAAAATATGTCAAACACGAATCTCGAATCTCAAAATCCATGTATGGATCGAATATTGAAAATGGCCGCTAAACGACGACCGGTTGGCGCCGCGGGAGCGTAAGCAACTGCTACGCGGAAGGTCGCGGGTTCGATTCCCGCTCAATTCAAACATGCATGAACAGGGATGTTTGTCTTGGTCTGGGTGTTTCTATGTATTTTAATATGAATCTATTTACAAAAAAAGGATATTTGTATGTTTATCCATTATCTAGTACCCATAGTACAAGCTTCTGCTTAGTTTGGGACTAGATGGTGTTGTGTGAATGGGTTAGAACATTATATTATTATCAAAATAATTCTATGAATAGTATTTTAGTTATATTTGAATCAGAGACAAAAATATCAAGCTCTTGATCATCATCCTCTTAGCGTTATCCCAGTTTCAGTCTGGGGTCCGCTTTCTAGTCTAACCGGATTTGGCTGAATATTAGCTTTTCCACAGAGCGACTGCCTGTCTGACCTCCGCAACCCGAAGGGATAGCGATATTCCATGGTTAAAGCCTAGTGTCAGTTTGTTTAGAAGGTACTGACGCCCTATAACGACTGTCAAAGATCTTCATGACAACCGGGACCGACGGCTTAACGTGCTCTCCGAGGCACGGGACAAGCGATAATTAACCATTCAATACGCACATAACTCCGAAAAGTCATTGGAGCGCGCAGTGGATTCGAACCCGATACCCTCTGCATGGCAGTCTGTTGGTATATCCACTCGGCTATCGCCGCCTCAATATCAAGCTCTTGATACCGCTAACATATTCGATCGGCGACATATGAGAACTTTTCGAACTCTTATAATATGATATACATATAAATATCAAAGCAACACCATTATCGCTTGTAAATATACTTTCGACAGTCTCAAAGGAAGTGGTGCCGTGAAGTTGATAGCAGCCATTTAAATTTATATCACAGACATAATTGCCACTCTACAGGCGGTATGCAAGATTTTAATACCTACGTTATTTGTCTTTGTAAAATACGATTTTAATTAGAGCCAAGTAGTGGATAGTAATTAACAAAATAAGGTGCGTTTGTTTGTAATTTTGACTTTGTGTTGCTTTTAAGAATCTAATAAGTCTGTTTATCTTATTAGATTTGTGTTGTGATTAGATTACCTTTTATAAAGTTATAAAAATAACCAAATTTGAAAACGCACATCGTTAAGAATGAAACTTATTGCATATATTATACAGAAATAAATTTCATTATACGTAATGAAAAAACATAATATGTATTTATCATCGGAATAAAATAACGCATTGCTATCGATTGTTAAATTAATAAATTTACCAGTCGACAAAGATCGATAAGTGTGTATTCATAATCCCCCCGGGGGATCTCCACCTTGTCGTGGTGAGGGGGCTCAGTAACCGTGGGTTTCAGGTACACCCACGGTGAAGCTAAGCGGGATCCCGGGAGGGGACGCTCCACGTGGGCTTGGGTGAGGCCTGCGTAGGATGCGTCCCAAGGTGCGGTTGCGGGGGACAGTTCTGTCTGTCCCTCGCAGTCGGGTGTGGTCGCGGGAGGAGAGGCGTGTCGGTGTTGCGTTGCCGCGCGCCCTTTCTCCCGCCACCAAATGGGGGCGCACCATTGTTGCGTCGCGGTGGGGCCGCAGAGGAAGAGGAGATGCTGTGTAGCGTTGCCGTCCTCCCTATCCTCTGCAGCCGCTGGGTGTATTGGCGGCGGAGTCCAACACCTTCATCCGCCACCAAGGGGGTTTCGTTCGGGGCCCGCCTGACCATCTGGCGGGCCAATACCCGTCGGGGGGTTGCGACGAATGCTTCGGCGATACCCGACCCTCCGACACACGGGTACATGAGAAAGTCGATGGGGTTTTTAGTGATAACACCACATACTCTGGCTCTCATTTCCTCAAGAACCGGCGATCCGAAGGGATTTTCCACCTCGTAAAACAAACAAAAAGAAATGTGTATTCATAATAATATAATTATTTCAATGAGTATGCATATTGAAATAAATGTATGTTCCCTGTGTGGCGGAGATGCTTATTATAATTCAATATTAAGTACCTACAATTGTTTTTAAGTAAAAGAGGATGGATGGTCTGGGATGCAACCAGAATAACCCTAAGACGATAATGACAAGAGATAAAGCACATGATTTGGTTCTCAACCAGCTGCAAAAGTATTTACTTAAAAAGGATATTAAAATAAGACAATCAATACAATATCATCCAAATAGCTACAATATTCGATTATTGTAACAACAAAATGCAAATCACGTACCGTAAGTATCTCAATATCGGCTGCATAAAATCAAAACATAGTAACTCGATCCAACAAAAATGTTCAGAAGAGCCAAAAAACTGGTCGGCTACTTTGTTTCGTTCGCCCGAAGAAACCAGAAGAGATAGCGATTTGGATGTTTGGCGAAAAGTTGTGCTATATTGTTGACATTTTATTTTGTTATACTCGTAATTATTTTAGAGTATAGTAACACTTGAATCGCTCATACTTTATTTTTATTTGTGAATTTTCCCAAATATGAACGTAAAAACAATATCAAAACTTAGTAAGTCTGCTTACTAGGTTATCAACTTGATTTTCTATGGTAAACGTGAAGACTAAACAAATTCATTATACATTTTAGTTTTTATAAGATTAAAAATATCCCAAAGTGCCTATGAATGCAGATTTTGAATAAAAACCCTGTTGACTTATAAAAAGATATTTATTAACGTACTTCAAAGGACTCTTAAATTAAAACATGACTCACACTCTCAACAGTCAACCTAAACTAAAAAAGAAACTTAAGCTAAAATCATTCTTATTGATAATGAACTACTTGTTGTTATTGGTAACGATTTGACCATCAGTTTGCAAATCAATGGAGTTATCACTCATGGGTAGATCCAGCCAAAACTCCCTTCTGTTCAATGGCATAATGGCATTAGAGGGAACCAATTTTGAAACAATACCATCTTTCTTCGATGATGTCATCCCTCGGGGTGAAAATTTGAAAGTGGTGGAATAGTGTTGACATTAAATTTCTGCATCAAGAAGTTCATTTCTTGGGAAGACTCATAAAAATCTGTTTTATAGAACAGATTTCGTGATCCTTTGAGGAACTTAGCTTCAACCACTGGGTTTAGCAAAAATGTGCTGAGAGCTGAATCGTCATTTGTGTTACGCCGTGGAACTCGTTTCTTTTTCACCCATAGGTATGATTTTTGCACTTTGATAACGTCAATGTTCTTTCTACAGTTCGCTATAATAGACTTGTAGTCCTCGTAATCATAAACTCCATCTCGACGCCTCATCTCTTTTTCTATATTTCCGTGTACACCGTCAGCAGACATATGGGTCCATACCCGATACCCGATAAAGTGATTGTATCAATATTAATGCACTCAGAATTAACAAGCATTAGCAGCACTGTAAATAAATAATAAGGCTGTAAGTATTAATTAAATAGCTTCGGTAAAGAAATCAAAACTTTCTTTCATTGTTTGGGTAAAATCCCGTTCTGTTCTATAGGGCAAAAAGTAAAGGGCATTTAAGTGGCGCAAGTAGCGCCCGCACTAGGTAAAATTATAATCTCTGTTTGTTACATTATTGTTTTAATTAGAAACTTCTTATATGGGATGACATTAAAAATTACCGAGATGCCCATTGTGGCAGATATTTTAATTTAATTTTCTTTACAGAGGTAATCATTTATAATCAGTGCGGGTGCCACTAGCGCCGCCTAAGGCCCCTTAACCCGGAACCACCTACTTTAAGTCGATAATTAGCAAAATACCCTTAAAATAAGCAATATCGGCTTTTGCACATTCATTATACGAAAGCCAGCAGCCAGCAACATACTAGTTCTGTTAGTTTAATTATGAAGAGAATGCAACAACAATTCTATTTTGAGGTTATGTCACGTTTCTTTTACATTTTCGTAACTACAATGAATAAGTTATTTCTTACCTGCATTCGTTTACGTTCTGCAAAGCACGCATTATACGCCTGGACCGATAAAATTGCTTCTAGCTCATTTTATTATTTTGAGTGAGAGAGTGAAACACTCGTGCGCCGGTGACATTAGACTTACTAAACGAAATTTAATCTATTTTACTATCGGCGCCAAATTCAAAACATAGCAAGTTGGTATTTCAAATTCATAACGTAGTAAGTCGCTTGAGCTGCTAGGGTTTTAGGAAATTTTCGTAATCATGCCAAATTGCTTAGACTTGCTAAATTATATTTTTAAAATTACGTATGAAACTGGGTGTTTTAAGGTCCACATCATTTTGATACTGTCTAGTAAGTCGAAAGATGCCAAAAACCGTTTATTTACCAAATCACCTGTAACTAGGTTTTGAATTTGGGCAGCCGATATATCTCAAAGCTCACAATGAACAGACGACGCGTCGTCTGTTCATTGTGAGCTTTGAGATATAAACACGTAAACTTGTACAGTACAAAAAGATTACAAAAGTGCTATACAGTGTAATCCAGAAAATTTGCGGTGAGTTGTATGCCTATGTCCTTAGAGTTTCAGTATAAAATATATACATTATACAGTGTAATCATGGGCCTAATTCTCCTAAATAAATTTAGTTTCGATATCATCTCAGTGTGAATCAAGTGTCAAAATATGTGTCAACGACGAACTTTTTATTTTAAATTATACGATGATGACATTAGGTTATCAGAATACTGCTTCTGAGTCAATTCAAAATATATTATCAATGTCATATAAAAGTCGGGGCAAATTTGTCCTTAGAATTTCATTTCATACAGTGTAGTCTTTAGAGGTATTAATAATAATAACCCCTCTGGGGCAGTCGTTATCTCATCATGAGACTAACGCAATCTCAGAGGGCAGAGTAACAGCTTTCAAACATCACATTTGTCTTGTGATATAAATTACAGGATAGAAAGAAAGCTTACAAACCGCAGGGCAGCTTTGTGGCGAGCTGAATGTGTGTGGCAACACTGCGGTCCCGAATACTTCAGGGAGTCGGTCAGGGCCTCGTCTCCGGCTTGCCTTTACTGGCTGGTCGGAGTGAATTTCCGAGAGCGCCCGCAGGACTCTCGACTCTGGCTTGCCTTAGTCGGCCGGCCAGAGGGAAGTCGCAAGAGCTATTTGCGCGGGGGTGGAAGTGTCATTGTCAAGGGCGTAATTACGGGGAAACCCGCTCCGGGTCACGAGACCCGCGATGGCGAAACCGGTGCCGCACCGCTCTACACCCCTAGCCGCTCACACCAGTGATGCCCTCTTGTTGCCTTTATGGTAGAGTTTGTTTGCCTTAGCGGCTATTTAGAGAGGGTCCATCTGGTGAGCTGGCGACTCACCGTCTGCCCCTTTTCGACGTACTATAAGAGTACTTAGGGCAGACGCCGGCATTCATCCATAGTTTTCATCTAAACCTATCCATTAAACACCCATCCCAATAGCCCAGAGTAATTAGTTTCCATATAAGTAGCAATAGGCCCTCACCTGCTGCGGCTAACCCGTGACTGTACTTAAAGTGCGGTGATGGAGGCGCCTCAGTAGGTGTTCCATTCTAGATTAAAACTCTCAAAGGGCCTCTGCGCGTTGGACCTATGTCTCCGTGTACGCCTGCCAAAGGGCCGGGTATTGTTCTAACAAATTAGAATAATACCCGAGAAAGAGAAACACATAATAATAATATTTTTTATTTATTTCGGAAAAAATACAACCATACCGTTGTTAGTAATTACAATAAATTCAATTTAATTTAGTGTTAGTGGTAAGTTATAGTTATATTATTTTCTTATAAAACATGTAACGGGGTCTTGAGCATCGAGTATTGATATGCGTGGCTTCCCAATTTAAAAAAAAAAGGATTGTCCATTTTTACAATTAATGTCCCCAGGATACTGTTGGAACTCCCACGCATTCTGTGCATGACGGAGGCCGCTCTTTTTCTTAGGATGGCGTAAAAATCATCAACTCGAGCCTCAGCGAACATCTGAGAAGCACTACAGAAGCGTGGCAGTCCCAACAGCAACCTAAAGGCATTATTGTATTGTACGCGCAGGGCGCTGTACGACCGCTGCGTATATGTCACCCACAGGCTGCATGTGTGAAAGCTTTGGCCAATTTGGCAATATGCCTTAAATAATGTGATTTTGACATCACGAGAGCAACGAGCAAACCTGTGGGATATCATATTACAACGGACGGCCAGCGCCCTGCGCTCCCTCTTCATATCAGCTATTGCTACGGCTTATAATACGTAAGCGAAGTTAATTTATATACGTAGTTATGGACAGAATTATAGTAGAGGAAAGGTACCAATTACGGAATGGATTCCTAATATGGAATACTGTCTAAGCGCCACTAAAATGTACTCCAATTTATTTTTAATTTTTATTTTTGTGCCTGAATCGTGATATGTTCTACAAATCAAAAAGCATCACATGTATAAAGTTGCAGCTAACCTTCGAACATTTAAACATCGAGAAATTGTACTTACAATGCAATACTTGGCGTTGTTCGGACACTCTCCTACTATGGCTGCACTTCTGTTGTTACACGGCGTTATGGAGCCGACTCCATCGCTGTACTGCCCGCACTTCCAGCACTTGATGGCTGTGGCGGCGGCTGCGAGGGTAAGCAGGACGTACACTGTCACCAACCGCGATGTGCTCATCATGGTCTGGAATGAAAGAGATAGAATGACAGATTTGAAGGTAGGGCTTAGTGCAGAGAAGTGCATTGGTACCACAATATTTCGTCTTTTGACCCTTGGAGATAGGCGGAAAAGCCTTGAGTTGACAAGACTTTGCCGTATTTTGATGGTATTGTAATAGGTCGTCATTATAATAAGGTAATATTAATTATTAATAATACTGCCTCCGTGGTCCAGTGGATAGCGTACGCGACTGCTGATCGGAGGTCCCGGGTTCGATTCCCGGATCAGGCAAAAGTGTTACTGGGTTTTCCGAAATCTCAGTAGCAGCACGGAGTCTGGTGATGTGCCCGGTAACGGCAATAGGCTCGCCCCCTATTACGTGGGACCTAAAAATTCATGGTGACTTGTGGGTGTAATATTACACCTCTGCCTACCCCTTCGAGGAAAAAGGCGTGAGTCTATAAAAAATATTTTGAAAATAACTACATCAAGTGCTTTAGGTTATACTAGTGCTTAGAAGATATAATAAACAGTTGGGGACGAAAAAGTAGAGCTAGTAAAAGAATTTGTATATTTGGGTAGCATGTTTAGAAGACAAGAAAGGTGTGAAGAAGATATTGAAAGGAGAGAGACTGCGGGCAATCGTGTAAATGGAGCTCTGTATGCTTTTATGAACGGCAAGACTGTGCCAAAAGAGGCGCGATTGCCGGTTCATAATGGAGTATTTGTGCCCACGTCGATGTGGGGACAAGCACTCAATGGAAGTAAGAGTTGGGTATATGCAGAAAAAGCATGAAAGTAGAATTCACGCAGCTGAGATGCGATCACTGCGTAGTATGTGTGGGGTGAGACTGATTGATAGAATTCCGAATGTAACTATACGAAAGAACAGTGGTTTGAAACAAGATGTCGTGACTAAGATTGACGAAGGAATGCAGAAGTGGTTTGGACACGTGGAGCAAATGAGTGTAGAAAGAATGACGAATAAAATCTATAACGCAAATGTGTATGGGCAAATCGGTCGCGGCAGACCTATTTGGACATTCCTAGACCAAATTCGGGATGTCCTAAAACACGGCAAGGTCCAAAGTACCCGAAACCGGCGAGCATGACATGCTCGCCGGTTTCGGGTATACAATTATTGTATGAAAAGAGTAATGAGTGTAGAGGAAGCGCGTGAGGTTTGTAAGGATAGAAGCAAGTGGCGTTCTGCTGTCTTTGCCTACCCCGACGGGAAAAAGGCGTGAGTATATGTATGTATATCTTTCTTTCTTCTCTAGATTTAAAAGAATGGCAGTGAGTTTTAATGTCCTTTCCACCTCATGGTTCTACGCCCTTGCATCGCAAATGTTGCACAAACTGTGAATGTACTTCGATTTTGATTTAAAAGGGAGAACATTTTCTCACCTCTACTCACTGCTTTTCACGGCCGAATCTCTACAATTCAATTATGATGGCTATGTTACATTTTTATGAAATTGCTTTCCTTTCACTTGTCAATAAACCAATAAGTCTACACATTATTTTTCACTCAGAAATGGCACACTAATACAATTTCATATGTAGTACATAATAAATTATAATGTAAATATACAGTAATACATTTTTCTCATCACATTTCCTAGAGTTCATTGGTCTGAGTCGGAACAGCTGTTGTTCATAGAGCCGTACTAAGTCCTACTTATTCTATCAGCTAGACACGTTCCACTTATCAAGCTCTGCGACACGGTTTATTCAATTATTTTGTCATACATACTATTTTGCTAGACAGGACAATATTCATCTTCGTTTCTTGGTACGTTAGGGACGTTTATTATAATTATGTTTATTTAGAAATGTAATGTTAGTGACAAACAATGTGATATGTAAGAAATCACGTGAAGATTATTAAGTAAACTCTATTCTTAAAGTATATTCTGAAGTAGAGAGCTACTTGATAATAATTATGGTACCACAAGAGCAAAAAAATAATCATTTAGATACTTAAATCTGGCAAAGCAGCTATAATTATGCGGACGTTTAAACATGGTCTGTGTAGCAAACCTTGGAAGAAGCTTATACCACGGCGCGTTACCCCTCCTCTATGAAACGTTGGCTTTACGGTACTTGGAGGATTTAAAATGCCTAAATAGAACACCTAGTTGCCTTTCCTATTATCATCGGGGAATAAAAATGGTTCTCATCGTATCTTCAGGAACGCCAGCAGTCTCAGCGAACACGCTGAGATGAAATGTCATCTAGTTGGCATAACATTAGCTCTGGTGTTCCTCAGAGTGGCATTCTTTCTCCTTTACTTTTCTCTATCTTTATTAATTTCTCAACTCCCAATCTTCGATGTTCGTATCATCTTTATACTGATGACTTGCAGTTGTACTCCCAAGCGAGGGTGGATGATGTGACAGTGGCCATTGGAGATATAAATAGGGATCTTGAGACAATGATTGACTGGTGTCAGAAATTTGGTTTAGACGTAAATCCAGCGAAGTGTCAGGCCATTATTGTAGGCAGTCGCCGCTTAATATCCAGACTAGACGTCAAAACTCTACCTCCTTTTATGTTTAATGGATTGGTCATTCTATTCAGTTCAGCCGTGAAAGACCTAGGCTTGCTCATTGATTCTACTCTCGATTGGCGCAGGTGACTAGAGTTAGTCAGAAAGTCACCGATACTCTTAGAGCACTATACCGCCTTAGGATTTGACCAAGACAACGCTTGTGCAGGCTATAATATTTCCCATAATCGACTATGGTGATGTGTGCTATTATGACCTGAATGCAGAACACCTCGATAAGTACGACTGACTTCTAAATAACTGCATTCGATTCATTTACAATCTTCGTAAGTGTGATGACCACGTCTCTACTTATCGTTCCGAACTTAAATGGCTTGCAATTCGCTCTTCTCCATTCTTACGTCTCCTTTCCCTCCAACTTATATCTCACACCGTACTTCCAATATCTATCTTCTATACATGATAGAAATCTTCGTTCTTCACATAATCTTCTTCTTTCTTGCCCCAGTCACACTACTGGATTCGTTAACTCTTCCTTCTTTGTGCAGTCTATTCTCTTATGGGATACACTCCCTCCTGAAATCAGATTGTCCACCAACCGTTTTGCAAAATGAAAGTAAGAGAGCTTCTTTTAAAGAGGTTGAAGGAATCAGCACATCACTCTCATCCTTTTCTAAAAGTATTTATGTATATGTAGAATGTATGTATATTTAGGAATATATGTATCCATAATTATTTATGTGTAAGTATGTATCTATAGAACTATTTAATGTGTATGTATTATATCCCTATTATGTATATAATAATACTTATAAATATTATGTTACACTATATAACTATCAGTTCAGTATTAATGCACCTACCACTTTATCTCTGCTCCACCTTAAGGTTGACAGGTAGAGAATGACTTATGGCATTATGTGCACCACTGCACACATTGTTTGTGCATAAAATAAAATAAACAAGCACACAGATGCCGCAGGTACGGTCACGTTGGTTGGTTGGCCAAGGTGTCGCTGGGAAGACGTGTTTGAAACAGATCTAAGGGAGCTTCAAGCTAATATTAATTGATGAGAACTCGGAAGAAATTGATAATCTCGTATTGAAGTAAGTAAGTTTCCTTGGATAAACCTACCGTCACAAGGTTTAATCCACCGCAAAACCAAAATAACCCCTCCTCCAATACATACACTCTTTGATCCGTGAGCAGTCAAAGCAAGTACGATATACCCCATATCGTTTTGCTTTGTTTAGTTAATCTATACGAATTAGTTTCACTTAGTAAACCACAGCTGCGTTTATCAAGTCACTTAGTACATTTCTCTTCGGCATTACACAGAGCCGACACATTAAGTGATAAGGCGATGTAGGCCGCGCCTGTTAGGCCTGTATGGTATCTACCATATGTTGCGATTAGTCTGTTTGAAACATCTAATTTGTGTTTAACGCATAATTAAGCAAAAATAAAACTATTGGGCAAAAATAAACTGTGCAAACAACAATTTTATAAACATTCCACTTAAAAACGCAAAGATCACGCAAACTCCAAAAAACTATTTGTGAGGCGAACCCAACTCTCAGCGAAGTGCAAAATTACAGCTACGCCATCCGTGCAGTCAGATGACGGCATTTACATGACCTTACCCATGTGTAATATGCAAATATCTCTGAAAGGATTTCGTTCACCGTAATATCTGCAACAATATAGATGTTCTGACTTACTCGGTATCGATGATCTACTAAACTGACGTGCTAAAACCAGTTGGACCGTGCCTACTAAGACGGACGAAAGGCGCTTCTAATGGGACTCCGATATTGACATTAACGGTTAACATTTCTAATTAAAGATAAATTTTGTTATTCGCCATTTAAACTTTGATTTAAGTTGTCGAAAATTTTGATAGATAGGTTATGAGCTTCCAGCCCTAAATAAACAGCAAAACAAAACCCGTATCCGTAAATAAATAAAACATAATTTTCTTATTGCTAACGTCGAAGTCGAATTTAAAAAAAATTGAAAATTCGACAAATAAATGATTTATTTCGGGCAAAAAATACCCGGATTTTGTCTACCATTATGTTGGCATAACAGTCTAACAGGAAGAACTAAGAAGAGTATTAAATATCGGTATCATAATAAATATTATTGGTTACCCCAGAGTGCCATAACTCACTGAAGGGAAACAGGGACCTGACACAATTGGTGTGCCAAATATAAGGGGAAATCCTGGCATGTACGTTTCTATGTCACGCGCCACGTATAGTCGTGTATGTAAGTACTGTATGTCACATTATATTAGTGTACGTATGTATCGTATGTCACATAATATATACTCGTCTATGCACGTATTGTATGTCACATATCCGTGTGTCACGATTTCCGTGTGTCACGTAAATATTGTGGCGTTAGATTAGATTACATTTGCATTTTGTTGAATAGGCGCCGAATGGTTTAGGTTGATAAGTGACGTGATGGATAGAAGTTAGATTATTTTTTAATCGCACTGGATTTTATAGATATGCTTAACATATTATTATGTTGCACATTACATATATGACTATTAAATTTGCATGCTGTATGTTCATTATTACGTCATAGTTTGGAATAGTTTTAATTCGGTGCCAAATCATATTTGGCGACGGACTCTTGCAAGTATTTGTAGTAATCATGTTAGTAATTAAGATAGTAGAATATTTTTTTTTATGAACTTACGCGCTACGTTTCTATTTCCTTTTATTTATCCAGTTTACTCATGTTCGTGCAAAGAAAAGAACTAGATACTAGCATAGATCTAAAATAACAAACTCCTTTAATACAATGTTACCTTTGTTTCTTTCACTTAACTTAAATCTACCAGCTACAACATAATCAATACGATTCTAGCCATGCATCAGCGACGTACAGGATTGACAGTATCTGTAAAACAAAGCTGCGGGTAATCCGTTTTGGACGTTCTGATATATCATGCATCGCTGCCTCCATTCAACTGCTTATTGTCTATGGTAGAGATTTCGGTGGGATTGGCAACTTGGAAATGTATTTCTTTCAATCTTATGCTCTTGTCTTCCTTGATAGTATTATAGCGTTAGTTTATGACTCCGGTCAAGTTTGGTAAGAGAGAAGTAAGATATTTATTGTTAGTAGTTGCTTGCCCCATATTTCGAAGATATTTCGTCAGTTTCGTATGTAGTGAAGACCTTTAACGATCGGGACGGAGACTCCTTCAGATATCCTAACTTAACTAAAATCTTAGAATATACATAGCCCCCTGGATCTCGGAGATCAAATGGTGGTCATTGAGCAGCAAAGCTGGTATATGGTGAAATCTGGTTGACACTTTCACGGACAGTAAACGAGACACAATTTAAGTTTTATTGTTATCACGCCTATAGGCGTTTACTGTCCGTGAAAGTGTTAAACTGGAAAATGGTCCTCGGGCTTTAAGACGAATATTTTCATCGCAACAGGGACAACGCTAAGATGATATTTAGTGCCAGTAAAATAAATACATACATACATAACGTCACACCTTTTATCCCCGAAGGGGTAGGCAGAGGTGTATTTCTACACCCACTTTTCGCCAGATATACTTTACTCCCACGTAATAAGGGGCGTGCCCATTGCCGTACCGGGCACATTTCCAGACTCCGTGCTGCTACTGAGAATTTCGTGACAGAAAAACCCAATAACACTGCCAGACCCAGGAATCGAACCCGGGACCTCCCAGTCCCACGCGCACATTTATGCCGCGAGACCAACGAGGCAGTCGTATAGGGTTTGATGTCGAGTTTTCCGTCTCTACGCAAAGATGGTATTTGCATCGTGTTATCCCTTAGTCGCCTCTTACGACACCCACGGGAAGATAGGGGGTGGTGACACAAGTATTCTATGCCGTCAACCACACGGCAACCGTTAACCACACGGCAAGTAAAATAAATATATCCTTCATAGTCAATATAGGAAATTTCCTAATCGTCCCTATTATATTTACACACCTTAAAGCCTTTCGTAGTCCATTACTGGACATGTCCTTGCCAGAATTGTGTCACAGTAGCATTGTGAACCAATACAAGGATTTGGCTTTATATACCATGATGATCACACGGGTTGGTATAGAGACTATAGGGGGTTATGTTGAGTTTTCCGTCTCTTTCTCGAAGATACTGTTTTCGTATCACGACATCAATTTTGTCACAATAATTCTGAATAAATATTATAGTATCAATCTTCGGCAATATATTACGAAACCGGCATAATATAATTATGTAAATAGAAATTGAACACATATCATGTTAAGCGGCGTGGCAAAACTCTGTTTATCCTTATGAGGTGGATTTCACAGAGGCCTTGTTTGTGTCATTTGAAGTGTAAGCAAAAATAAAAAATATGTCAGAAATAAAAACAAACTAAATTCTATGACCCCCTCTTCTCCCTTCTCTCTCGCACCCTTCTCATCAATATTAAAAAACAAAGTTCAAAGAAAGCTAAATCACAAGTCCATTAACGGCAGAATTTTTCATTTCACTTTATTTTCTTACAACAAAGCTATTAATTACCACCCACGTGCCCAAAATCATACACCAGAAAATGAGAGATTATTTCAGTGGAAACCTCGACATTTTACAGGTATTTTTTCATTATTACTGCAGGTCAGACGACGTCGAGTATCGCAGAGCACCCGCTAACAAAGCCACCGCCACAATGATCTCCAGTCTTCACAAAACAAACGTTCGCTGAAAACAGACCAGTTATTTATTTCTCCTTTTCGTTTCCTCAGCAGCTTGTATTAACTGGCATCATGGGTCTTTAAATAAGCTTTATAAATGGCTCTTTTGTGAACTAAGATAGTTTCACTACTTAAAAATATCGCCAGTTTAACGGCTGAGTGGGGATGAAGTTAGTGTAAGGTAAAATTAGTTGATTATTTTATAGAAATTAAATACAAACCGATATTAAACGAATATAATAATAGCTGGATGAACTTTCTTTATGCGTTTAAGTATTCAATCTATACATATTATAATCAGAAGTCTCCCGGCCGCCTTTTCTATCTGTAACTCTGTATGTGTGTCGCGATAAACTCAAAAAGTACCGAATGGATTTCCATTCGATTTTTGCCAATAGATAGTGTGATGAAGAGCAAGTCAGAGGAGCGTCACGTATGCGTACAATACTTGACGTTCCTCCTCCGACGGACGGAGCCTAGAGAAATCTAGTAAAAAAAATATGTTCTTCAGTATGATGAGGCCGTGCATTGTGGCTTTAATTACTACTCAGGACAAGACGTTGTGTGGTTCAAGTATGTCGTTTCGAGTCTGGGTGTCCTTAGTGTCCGTTGGTTGAACGCCTGTAACTTCGCGCGCATACAGCATTTTTTCTAGTACGGGAGTTGATTCGAAAGTAAGTTTGTACATGTCACAACTTCAAGAATAATTCTTAGTGCTAATAAAAGCAAAATATCTCGTTTAATTTTTCAAAGGATTTCAACTCTTAATACAAACACAAAATTCAACATGACCTAAGGAGTCGGCCAATTTCGTAATTAACTACAGCACACAAATACCATTCAGATAAACTTAATCAAACTAATTAACAAAGTGATTAAAATATCAAAAAGGACTAATTTGCTAATTGAACGTTGAGAATTTGAAATTGAAATGCATACAAAGTTTGCACTTTCTCAAAGACAAAATAAATTGAAACATAAAACTCATACGACATGAATTTATCTTCGATGAATAGCTATGTATTATTTCTAAAGAAAATTAATTCCAAGCATTAAGATAATTGAATGTTGGTAGAAAAACAAGTCATTTTAATATTGAATTATTTATTGTAAATTTCTTTTCTGTACCTTTTCCAAGATATTGGACGAATATTTGCGAAGATTTCCCCTCAAATTCAGGTCCGTCTGAGTTCCCCTGTTTACCATGTTTCCTATGCAGCCTGTTGTTTGACTATATTTAATTCGTAAAATCATGTCTAATTTGAAACTAAATGACAGAGACACTTCGAAAACGTGTCCCTCACTTAATTTTCTTACTTTACATACTTTGTTAACACAAAGACTTCTATTCTACCTTACTTAAAAAGGAGAGGCAAAGTAGAATGCTAAGAAATATCACAGTATCTATATAACATTTTAATTGTTGCAATTATCCGTATAATTAAAGGGTAATGATAAATTTAAATTAATCGTCGCCTACAGAGATACATAAACCTACCAAAATAAAATTAACAGGTTAAATATAACAGAGTCATAACTATAAATTTAACGAACGTAATTATAACTTTATATTCATTTGATATTCTGAGTGACGGCTTACCCGCTTAAGAAACAATTTGTACGACAAAATTAGGAAGACAGGCCCTTGATGAGCTTGACCCAGAAGATTATGTTTGGAGCCTCATTTCTCCGAATAATATTCTTGTTCAAACAACAAAGGGTAACGATATTTCTTACAGATTATTGCATGAAACAAAAATCTTCAGACCCAAATGTGTAATTTGACAACAAACATCCATAACAGTCCCGACCCTTGGCCACCAATAGTAAACATTGGATCCAATGCCCAACATCAACATTAATAACTGGCCATTGAATATCTATACGTATATATATTTTTATTGTTATTATTAGAATATTATATTCACATACTTATATTTTTATATATAAGTATTAATATGTATTATATTATATTATATAGGTATATATATATATATATATATATATATATATTGTGATATTTAGGTATATATTATATTTTCAGTTATTATTCACTTTATGTTTAGTAATAGCTATATGTGGTTTTGCTCTCGGATTACGGCTCTCTTACGCACCTACCTTGAATTGTCTCTGCACCACCCAAAGGTTGACTGGCAGAGAATGCCACAGGCATTAAGTCCGCCTTTGTGCATTATTTTGTAATATTGTGCAAGAAGTTTTAAAATAAAATAAATAAAAATAAAATTCGGGTGACAAAGCCTACTGGCAGCTGCTCAATACTGAAAACAATCACTTTGCGAGCCGCTGCCTGGCTTAAAAAACGGATCACGTTCGCAAAGTAGATTCAACTCAACCTTTTGTTCTAGGCATAAGGTGCACATTTGGATGATTGCCAAACTGGCATCAAGCCAAAATCGAGTAATGAAAGCGATAGGCGGCGTGCATAATTTTAATGCGTTGTCGAAACTTCATGAGGAGAGAGAGGAGGAGATCCTCTGGAGTACATAACAATAATAGTCTAGAAACTATTATATGAAAGTGTTAAAGCATATTTGGTACAACGCTTCAATGTTTATTTAAGTTTGCTAAATCTTGATTAAAGTCTGGAAATAAGCATACAGTTTACCATTATATCGGACTACTTTATTGTCCACAAGATAAATTATCAAGTTTAGTAATATAAATTCAACTGATAAAACAAAACAAATATGTTTCGAATAATCGCTCTTTTTGAAAAAAGGCTCAGACTAAACACATAAATTCAACCAGAAGCCAAATTCAGTTACACTTAGTTCAAGCCGATAAATGATTCCACTAAAGCCTGGCAAATTACTGGATTTATTACTTTAATTTATGAATATTTGTTACTAAATCAACAGATAAGACTATTATAAAATTTTAAACCTCTTTCTCATATCAGATTTAAATATTAAAATCGGCTATCTTGTTTATTTTTTATAGAACTTTTGGCAGGCAAATAATGTCCTAAACTAATAAGAATAAAAATTTCAAGCAAAGTCAACTATAATTACATTAGTCTAAAGGAAGATATTCAAAAACATGAATACCATTGTAAACATAGACTTAAAACCAAATTGGACAACATCAATGTTGACAATAATCTATACTGTAATAAAACTGTAGAGGTGAAAAAGTCTGTACATTAAAGATATTTTGACGAAAATTAGCTAAAAATCTAGGAAAATGCTAAAAAGCAATACTTGATAATTTTTAGAATGTATGTCTGTCTGTCTGTCCGACGTCTTTCCCTATGTTGCTAAAGATCTCTAAAATGGCGAAATTGATTTCAATAAAACTTACACTCATGTACAAAGGATACTCAAACCTATAAAATAGTATATGTTACATCACAATCGGTTGAGTGGTTTTCGGTGTACAGCTTGACCTCTCCTTTGTACGTAGTCCCAAACAAAACAGGGATCATCCAAAACTGGTTATATATATGTGGTGCCATCTATGATCATTATAAGTTTGTTAACAAAAGTATAGTTAGTCTAAATAGGTACCTTCAAAGGGTTTTATGGCTATTTACCCGACTTTAAAAAAGGAGGCGATTCTCAATTTCGTCAGTATATTTTTACGTATTTTCGGTAAATAAATTACTGGAACCGAGCATATTTATAGTTATCCTTCCGATTGACAGATGTCTCTATTTTCAAATAATTCTCTAGCAAAATAAATGTTTCTTGCCAAAAAGACAATAATTATGTATATCTTTCATCGGGTATCTATCTGTTATTAAAAAAATAATAGAGTATAATATTCGGCACTTTCATAAACAAAAAGTCTCTGTGTCAAAATTTATTACAATGTCCACTTAATTTAAACGGTCAATCTCATTTATTTCAAATTATTATGTTTATATAATAGTTGTATAATCATGTACAATCACATCATTTTATTTTAAATAATAAAAACAATTACAATAGATCCTTTTTTCAATAAATTGTGGATTAGTCCATATTATTATTTTCTATCTCGGTCGGTTTGTATATGTAAACATAGATGGCGTTTTCTGAATGGCCGTGTTAAGATTCTCCGTGGATTGATGAGGTTCTCGGTTAATTTTCTTTCGTTTTCGTTGGATTGGTGTCTTAGTCGTTTCTTTTGAATAATGAAAGTGGATGTGTTTCTTTGATTTCTTTCGTTCGTTCGTGTTCTGTACTTATACAGGTGTCTCATTATTCCTAAATTCCCACACCTCACGTACGTAGGAATCCGTGGGTGGGAGACTGAGGCCTGAATTCAGATACCTCTTGAGTAACTCAACGGGGTTATCTTACTTTCGGCAGGGCTGGATATTCGTAGCCCTGTGTGTATTTTCTAAATAAATCGCAGGGACGGACTTGAAACAGCTGGCATCGACCCCCGAACATGTTGTTTAGACATGGTCAGTTATATGTGGCATGTTCACAAGTAAGCGGTAAAAATAATTTACATGTTCTATATGAAGGTGGTAAAACAGTTAGATAATGTTGTGTATAAAGAAAGTCTCTAATGATATCCCTACTATCCCTACTTCCCTACTAATATTAAAAATTCGAAAGTGTGTATGTATGTATGTATGTTCCGTTTTCACGCATAAAAAGGGCTGAACCGATTTTGTTGAAATTTAATATAGAGATATATTGGACCATGGAGACGGACATAGGCTACTATAAGTTGCAAAAATTAAACTGGCAGGTATTGTAGGGCGGGTAAAAGTTGATACGGCACAAATTTACCTCTAGCACAGAAGTAAGAACGCATGCGCTAATAATTGAGTGCTGCGCATGTGCTATCGCATATCTGTCAGTACTGTCACATCATACATAATGTCATATTGTGCACGGTAATTAAATTGTTCGTTTAAATAAACTAATAAATTATATATTGCGCTTAAACGGATGAAACGATTTGCCCTACTAATATTATAAATGCGTGAATGTTTATACATATATATATGGACATGTATTAGAGCATGGCTTTGACATTTGAAGGTGATGTTATTATGTACCTTTCGGTAGATAATCTCATGTATACTGAGCGAGTTACTTTGTACCCTATAGAGTATCTGACATCTTTAGAATAATCAGGAGTGCCTCCACACAACTTGAGACTGAAAGTAGATTTGTGTTACTCCGAATTTAACGCACGCGAAGCGGCGGGCAAAAGCTAGTAGTAAAATAAGATGTCATAGTATCACTTAGGATCATCGTGGTAATTACTACAGAAGATGGCATTAACAGCGAATTCTTTAGTAAGGGCAACTAAAGATAGTTGGAAGTATTTTGTATAGTTACTGTCCAGAACAACCGCATCACCATTAAATTTGACCGCAACTATTGTTTCGAAAATATCTTAAATTTCCGACCGTCATGACCATCTTCATTACTTTTGGTTTGAATGTGTTTAATCTCTAATTTAATTAAAAGTTTCGCTATAAGAAACTACGATGCCCATGTTTATGCAAAATCGTGATGTCTACGGCTTTGAAAGCTAACTTTGCAAATTTAATAAAGTTTGAATTAGTGGCCAGCTCGGAATTGTGAAAGTTTCAATAAACAATAAAAGAAAAGTGTTTTTGTTGGTTCATGCAATTTGTAACGACCTTTGTGCCGAAATACCTCGTGCCAATTATTGGATGAACTCGCTACGAATTGCACAATAAACAAAAATACCTTTGGTCTCGATTGTTTTATCTTACCAAAGGTAGCTTAAAACAATCGACGTTTCATATGCAATGAAAAATTTTACACAAAATAAAAAGTTATTTGATTGAATAAAAAATATGGATCAAACAGGTATTACAATCTAAATATAGAACACGGCACATGAAAATACAGACCTCCTGACGCCTTCATCGATTCGATCCACCCCCTTTTAAGCTCTCGTGTCACCCATTAGGCGTGATGAAGTGTCACATTCAGAGTGCATGGAAATGGAGCTTGTCAGGCTATGATCCCACTTGACGTGCGAGGTTACTTGTTCTTGTCTTAGTACAGAAATAGGTAGACCACGATGAAGGCTTTAGATTGATTCGTTCACAAACCTGTACGAAAAGGAGATAGAAGAAAATTTCCTTCTTACAATTTATTGTATACCTACTCGGATCTTGCTAACTTGTGGTCCTTTTTTCCTTCATATCTCTTCATAACATTTTATTTTGCGGATCTTACTCCCGTGGTCGTGAAGAGACTCCGCAATCA
This sequence comes from Euclidia mi, assembly GCA_944739405.2. Classification (NCBI taxonomy): domain Eukaryota; kingdom Metazoa; phylum Arthropoda; class Insecta; order Lepidoptera; family Erebidae; genus Euclidia; species Euclidia mi. Next base: position 21,750,358 of record OX123203.2, read on the forward strand.
CGACCGTCGTTGTAAGCCAGTTGAAACGTCGTAGAATACCAAAAGTACTTAAACCTTAAAATAAGTTAATCATCGCAAGTAAGACCCGGTAAATAAAATTGTATGAAGAAAACATTCACAACATAATTCATATTCATACAAGACAAAATATCACACAAAGATAATTTACGAATCCGTAAAATACAAGATAGAAATGAATTTATTCTTAGCACCTGATATTTAAACATTTGTGTGTACCCTTCATTTATTCAAACACAAACAAAGGAGATTTTCTTGTTAAACACGCTTGTGGAATAGAAATAAATATTATGTGATATATGTTGCTCTTGGAAGAAGTTATTATACACCCTTGAACATTAATAAGCTTCTGTATCTCCGGTATATAATTGGGAAAGGATTTTCTCAACCTCGCTGCAATGAACGATCATGAATATCAGGCTGTACATTATATTGGTGTTTCGTTGTGTTATTGACTTCGCCTATCTAGCGGCCCAGCAGTTGGTAGAGTATTATCAAGACACTCAAGTCAGAAAGAGAACGTATTTGGCATTTGCAGATGTTTTTTGCTTTCGTGTTTACCCTTATATTAACGCAAAACATTTTAGATAATAAAATCAAATATGCAAAACAAAATCTTATAGATGCATAAGATAGTAAGAGTAATTTTTACAATTGTCTATTTTACTTGATACCTATGTACTTATATATATTATAGGTCTAATTTTACCCGAGCACTCCAGTGCCACAACCCTTTTGAATATCCACACACATTATTAGGCCCTTACACAATAATATCTTTAGTTCAATAACACAAAAACTATATCCAAAACTGAAACAACGTTCTTTGAATTTCAGTTACCAAGAATAACTGAGCTCCCATAAAAAAGTATACGTTAAAATAAAGAGGCGGAAATGTTTTATATCTTCCATCTTGAGCCATAAAAAGAAAATTTTTAATAGAATTTTATGTTAACCTGGTGAAAACTTAAGTGCCTGAAGACTACTAAAACACGGCTTAAAGTTCTGCTTCTGTAAGGAAAAGCTAAGATGGAAAAATTAAAAGTAATTTTTGTTTCACCGTGTTTAACAGAAGTTTGAAATGGAAGAACAAAAAAAACTGCGTTAGCCAAATGGCGAACTCAATTAGGTTTAAATTTTTTAAATAAAATAGATACCAGTTTACCTCCGAAGGGATAGACTACCTAGCCTACGACTACTAGGCAATACCGGGTAATTCAAAAGAGTAAAAAACACATTTGGGGATTTTCAAGAACCTCGTAAGGACTTACTTCATGAATACACACACAAAAGTTTCTTTTCAAATATTCGAAATATGATAATGCGAGCGTATTTATATTTTCTATCCTGACAACAATTGTCAATCATCTTTCTTTATGAAGACAGACGTGTACCTCCCTCATGTTGTCAATTTGAAAACATAATTATAACATTTGTTCAAATTCGTACAGTTCTTTGTCGCTAAGCCAACTTACCAGAAACAATAAGACTAGTAGGTATTAATTTCATTTTAAATCAAGTTATTGCAGTAGTTAACTATGATGTAACTCTTTTCCGAATTATTCTTTAGACTTCGACTTGACAAGCTCGACTTTTCGCGGCGTCCAAAGACTTCCTTGATCGAAATAATACTTTGTTTTGTTCCTTACATTCCGTACTCGTAGGTAAATTTACCAGATGACGATCGTATTGTCCTTTAGCGTCTCCGAGAGCTTAAGGATTAAAAACAAACACTTTGAAGGGGCTAATATTAATTTGGGGTAAAGAATATGTGGGATACCTCACACACATTTATCTATAGTGTTTATTTATCTGTTCATGTATTTACGATTTATATATTTACACAATACTTACACATATTTATAAATACAAATATTAACTATTTACATTTATACAAGACTAGCCTTTGCTCGCTGCTTCGCACGCGTAAATTACGATTAGATAAAATATTTTGTACAAACACCCCTACCCTCCTCAAGGAACATACATGCTAAATTTAACCTTCTTGCGCCCAGTAATTTCGGCTGTAATGTGTCTGTCAGTCAGTCGGTTATGAAAAGCTTTTATATACACTAATTGAAGTAATTCCATTGAAAAAATAAACGTTTTTACACAAACTCTGAAACCCTTTTCCACTCTCTTAGGGGAAAATTTTCCAAAATAAATGTCTTACTGTTCGCTAACGTCATTTGCGGATCCAAAAAACAAAGTATGAAGTTAATCCCTTGAAGGCATAAAAGGTTCTATGCAAATTATGACTCCCCTTTTCTCTTTCCGCTTAAGGTAAGAATTTCCAAAAAGACTTTCTTAGTGTTCACTAAATTCATTTGAAGAACCAATAGGTATACAAAGTTTGAAGTTAATGCATTGAGGAATAAAAAGTTTCGTACAAATTCTGACAAACAGTTTAACCCCTTTAGGGGAGGAATTTCCAAAAATCCTCTCTTAGTGTGCCCCTACACACCTCCAGGATACATGCTAAATTTTATCGATATGCACACATACTTATAATTATGTTGTTTCGGGTAAAGCATGTCTGTCGGTCAATCAGTAACGCAAGGATTTTATATACAGACAGATTATACAAATAAATAATATTTTAATGCCTCCGTGGTACAATAGATAGTGTATGCGTCTGCTAAACGCAAGGTCTCGGGTTCGATTCCCCGGTCGGGCAAAAGTATAACCGAGTTTTGCCGAATTCTCAGTAGCAGCACGGAGTCTGCCAATGTGGCCGGTAACGGCAATATTCCTCGCCCCCTATTACGTGGGACCTAATATGCAACATGGCAAAATGTGGGTGTAATATTATACCTCTGCCTACCCGTTCGGGTATACAGGCGTGAGACTATAAAACATAAATAAACAAACTATCTGTAATCTCAAAATAACTGTATTGCATATTGTTGCTAACCCATTTCTAGTACCCCAGATAACTGATAAAAAGTGCTTACCTGCTTAAAAATAAATAAAAATAGCAAAATAACGGTTCTAAGTATTTTGCCTTCTATTGGTCATATAAAGAACCATCCCACATTTTAGTTAGTGAAGATGAAGAGCGCTTAGATGAGAGCCAGCCGCATAAATGTAAATTAATGAAAATTAAATGCACATCAAGTACGACGAAAAAAATCAAGTGAAGGAATTAAAAGTTTCATACAAACTGGGACCCCTTTTTGAACTCCCTGTTTTAGCGGTGAATTCACTAACGTCACTTGAGGAACCGATACACAAAGTTTCAAGTGAATCTATTGATTTTTTTATATTACAAAATGGGACACCCTTTCTAAATTCTTAATAGGGGACCCTTTCTTAATAGGGGATTGACTTCGAAAACTCTTTTCTTCGTGTTTACTAACGTCATTTGAGGCACCTATATACAAAGTTTGAAATTAATCCAATGAAGGAATAAAAAGGTTTCATACAAATTCCGACTCAGCTTTTTAGCCCTTTAGGGTAAGAAATTCCCAAAAAAAAATTTCTTTATGCTTAATAAGGTCATTAGAGAAACCAATATACAAATTTTGAAGTCAATCCACTGAAGGAATAATAAAGTTAGTTTCATACACACTTTGAACCCCTATCTTACCCCTGAAGGTAGGAATTTTCAAAAAACAAATTCTTAGTGTTCACTATAGTCGGTTGAGCAAACAATATACAAAGTTTAAAGCCAATCCATTAAAGGAATAAAAAGTAACATACACAATTTGAACCCCTATGTTACCTCTGAGGGTAGGAATTAAAAAAAAACTAATTCTTATTGTTTATTTTTGTCATTTGAGGAACCAAAATACAAAGTTTTAAGTCAATCCACTGAAGGAATAATAAGTTTCATTTCATACCAACTTTGACCCCTATCTTACCCCCTTAGGGGGGGGATTTCCAAAGAAACAAATCCTTAGTGTTCACTATCATCATTTGAGGAACCAATTTATAAAGTTTGAAGACAATCCACTGAAGGAATCATAAGAAACACACTTTGACCCCTATCTTAACCCCTGAGGGTCAGAATTTTAAAAAACAAATTCTTAGTGTTCACTATCGTCGTTTAAGGAACCAATATACAAAGTTTGAAGTCAATCCATTAGATAGATAAAAAGTTACATACAAACTTTGACCCCTTATCTTACCCCCTTAGGGGAGGAATTACCAAAAAAATAATTATTATTGTTCACTGTCGTCGTTTGAGAAACTAATATACAAAGTTTGGAGTCAATCAATTGAAGGAATAAAAAGTTTCATACAAACTTTGACCCCCAGTTTTACCCCCTTAGGGGTGGAATTTCAAAAACCCTTTCTTAGTGCTATCTTCCACTCCTCAAGGAACATACATGCTAAATTTCATCTTCTTGTGACCAGTAGTTTCGGCTGTAGCGTGTCTGTCAGTTAGTCAGTAACGCAAGGATTTTATATATTAAGATACCAATAAATACTATATCATATTAAGTATTTATATTAAGGACGCGTTTACAAAATTAGTAGGTACAAAATCGCGTCACTACAGCGACACGGCGGCAACAGTACGTACTACGTACGGTAACTTGCGGAAATGTAGTTCAACTAAATAACTTTGAGACTTAGAATTTTTTGTGATATGTATCTATGTGTTATAGGCCTGGCTGTGCAAATTACGTACAAATAAGTTTCTTATTTTTATATACCTAAATGAACATTATTACTTTATTTTTTCCATTATGTTGATTCAGGATATATTTCGGTATTTAGATATTATTTTGTTTCTTGCGTTGAAATCTGGTAAGATTATGTGGACTGATGGTATACCATCCCATTCAAGTGTTGCGACTGGAACTCATAAAAGAGTAGACCTAGTTATGCAAGGTTGGGGCTCATTTTATTTGTTTTAGTGAGACCCTACCACTGGTACTAGTGAAGTAACCTTCCAAGGTTATTCGATGAGTCTTACTGGTACTCTTATGTGAGTAGAGCTAGGCATGCCGAGTTTGGGATCATTTTGTTTGTACATAAAAGACCCTACCACTGGAACTTATGAAGTAACCTTCCAGGGTTATTCGATGACTCTTGCTGGTTCTTATATGTGAGTAGAGCTAGGCATGCCGAGTTTGGGCTCATTTTGTTTGTACATAAGAGACCCAACCACTGCAACTTATGAAGTAACCTTCCAAGGTTATTCAATGACTCTTGCTGGTACTCATATGTGAGTAGAGCTAGGCATACCGAGTTTGGGCTCATTTTGTATGAACATCAGAGGCATGCCTAGCTCTACTCAAATATAAGAACCAGCAATAGTCATCGAATAACCCTGGAAGGTTACTTCATAAGTTGCAGTGGTTGGGTCTCTTATGTACAAACAAAATGAGCCCAAACTCGGCATGCCTAGCTCTACTCACACATGAGTACCAGCAAGAGTCATTGAATAACCCTGGAAGGTTACTTCATAAGTTCCAGTGGTAGGGTCTCTTATGTACTAACAAAATGAGCCCAAACTCGGCATGCCTAGCTCTACTCACATATGAGTACCAGCAAGAGTCATCGAATAACCCTGGAAGGTTACTTCATAAGTTCCAGTGGTAGGGTCACTTACGTACAAACAAAATGAACCCAAACTCGGCATGACTAGCTCTACTGACATATGAGTACCAGTAAGAGTCATTGAATAACCCTGGAAGGTTACTTCATAAAATGCAGTGGTAGGGTCTCTTATGTACAAATAAAATGAGCCCAAACTCGGCGTGCGTAGCTTTACTCACACATGAGTACCAGCAAGAGTCATCGAATAACCCTGGACGGTTACTTCATAAGTTCCAGTGGTAGGTTCACTTATGTACAAACAAAATGAGCCCAAACTCGGCATGCCTAGCTCTACTCACACATGAGTACCAGCAAGAGTCATTGAATAACCCTGGAAGGTTACTTCATAAGTTCCAGTGGTAGGGTCTCTTATCTACAAACAAAATGAGCCCAAACTCGGCATGCCTAGCTCTACTCACATATGAGTACCAGCAAGAGTCTTCGAATAACCCTGGAAGGTTACTACTTCATAAGTTCCAGTGGTAGGGTCACTTACGTACAAACAAAATAAACCCAAACTCGGCATGCCTAGCTCTACTGACATATGAGTACCAGTAAGAGTCATCGAATAACCCTGGAAGGTTACTTCATCAGTTCCAGTGGTAGGGTCACTTACGTACAAATGAACCCAAACTCGGCATGACTAGCTCTACTGACATATGAGTACCAGTAAGAGTCATTGAATAACCCTGGAAGGTTACTTCATAAGTTCCAGTGGTAGGGTCTCTTATGTACAAATAAAATGAACCCAAACTCGGCATGCGTAGCTCTACTCACATATGAGTACCAGCAAGAGTCATCGAATAACCCTGGAAGGTTACTTCATAAGTTCCAGTGGTAGGGTCACTTACGTACAAACAAAATGAACCCAAACTCGGCATGACTAGCTCTACTGACATATGAGTACCAGTAAGAGTCATTGAATAACCCTGGAAGGTTACTTCATAAAATGCAGTGGTAGGGTCTCTTATGTACAAATAAAATGAGCCCAAACTCGGCGTGCGTAGCTTTACTCACACATGAGTACCAGCAAGAGTCATTGAATAACCCTGGAAGGTTACTTCATAAGTTCCAGTGGTAGGGTCTCTTATGTACAAACAAAATGAGCCCAAACTCGGCATGCCTAGCTCTACTCACATATGAGTACCAGCAAGAGTCATCGAATAACCCTGGAAGGTTACTTCATAAGTTCCAGTGGTAGGGTCACTTACGTACAAACAAAATGAACCCAAACTCGGCATGCCTAGCTCTACTGACATATGAGTACCAGTAAGAGTCATTGAATAACCCTGGAAGGTTACTTCATAAAATGCAGTGGTAGGGTCTCTTATGTACAAACAAAATGAGCCCAAACTCGGCATGCGTAGCTTTACTCACACATGAGTACCAGCAAGAGTCATCGAATAACCCTGGAAGGTTACTTCATAAGTTCCAGTGGTAGGGTCACTTATGTACAAACAAAATGAACCCAAACTCGGCATGCCTAGCTGTACTGACATATGAGTACCAGTAAGAGTCATTGAATAACCCTGGAAGGTTACTTCATAAGTTCCAGTGGTAGGGTCTCTTATGTATAAACAAAATAAGCCCAAACTCGGCATGCCTAGCTCTACTCACATATGAGTACCAGCAAGACTCATCGAATAACCTTGGAAGGTTACTTCACTAGTATCAGTGGTAGGGTCTCACCAAAACAAATAAAATGAGCCCCAACCTGGCATAACTAGGTCTACTCTTTTATGAGTTCCAGTCGCAACACTTGAACGGGATGGTATACCATCAGTCCAGATAATCTTACCAGATTTCAACGCAAGAAACAAAATAATATCTAAATACCGAAATATATCCTGACTCAACATAACGGAGAAAATAAAGTAATAATGTCTATTTATACAAAAGAAATTTACTTGTACGTAATTCGCACAGAATACGAGAAGTATCAAATTGATTTTAGCGAATATTTTGTATTCGTATATTGCTTTTTTCGTCTTCGGGCTGCAGCGACAAGCGACATAGAGTCCACTCCCGACGGCGCTCAAGCGCAGACTGAGATCTCATTGCAGAATTTGGATATATCAATCAAGAAAGTGGCTAAATAAAACGAACCTTATTGCCACACATTAAGACACACGTATGCGAGCGAAATAGAAGAAAAATGTAAGATGATTTTTTGCTTTTTTTGAGTCAATTTACAATATTTTGAAAAAAAAAATCTAATTGTTTTTGAGTTGACTATATTTACTACCCTATTCTATCTTTGAAAATCTAAATAAATGTAAAAATAGAGAGAAAATTGTACCCAAAAATAGCAGTATATGCCTATTTTTGATTTAAGAGGCCGTTTCGAATCGATTTTACATTAATATTAATTAAATATTTTTTATTTATTTTCAAATTGATTTATAGATAAAAAAGTAATCAATTTATCGTAATCATTAGTTTTATTAGTTATTATCTAAAATTGTCGTAAAATGTACCGGAAATATGTGGTTTTTTGATATAAGCGTAAACGCGTCCTTAATACTCCTTGATCCGTTCAACATATATACAACCTTCATAGGCCTACCTGCGTCGAGTTGTTGTTGGGTGCAAAAAGATGAAAAAGAAGAGATTTTGCTTTTGACGTCTTGGAATTTTCTCTGATGTAAAAACACGTAAAAATATAGTTTTAAATAAAAATATAATATTTTTACTCCTTCTGACTTTCTAAATATAGTTTTAGTGTATGAAACAACACCCTAATAAACTATACTGGTGACCCCTGTGAACACTTAAAATGAGTGATAGTGAAAAAAGCTCGTTCTCTCAGGCACAACAAAATACAGTGCGTAAAGATAGGCGCGTTTCCAATGTCTCTCAGGACATTTATCGTGTTAGCGTCAAGCTACCGCCGTTTTGGCCCGAAGAACCGGATTTGTGGTTTGCGCAAATAGAGGCACAATTCGCGAACACTAGCATATCCGCAGACGGCACCAAATTCAATCATGTCGTTGGACACTTGGAGCCTCAGATCTCTAAAGAGGTAAGGGACATTATTATGTCACCTCCAGCTGAGAATAAATACGACAAGCTGAAGATGGAGCTCATAAAGCGTTTGTTGGACTCGCAAGAACGAAAAGTTAAACAACTTTTAATGCATGAAGAGCTCGGTGACAGGAAACCCTCTCAATTCCTACGCCCCCTGCAGAATCTAGCTGGCCCTAGAGTACCCGAAGACTTTCTGCGTACGATATGGAGTAGCCGACTGCCATCCAACATCCAGCTGCTTCTAGCCTCGCAGCCGCAGGCTACCCTGGAAGCGCTGGCAGAGTTGGCATACCGCGTCCAGGACATCGCTTCACCGGCCGTACACGTCGCTGCGACCTCAGCATCAGGTCCTACAGTGAACGAGCCAGCTAATGAGATCGCTGAGCTGAAGCAAGCCATGGAGGACCTTACAACTCATCTTCGGGAGGTACGTCCAAGGCAGCGTCATCGCAGCAAGAGTCCAAGACGCAGCCAATCATCGACCCGATCGTCAGCAAGTTACCAAAAATTTGCCGTGTGCTGGTACCATAGCAACTTCGGTAACAAGGCCCATCGCTGCATAAAACCCTGCGACTACAAGGCGGGAAACGCTCCGGGCGGTCGATAATGGCGACTGACGACTGCCCATCTTCTACTACTGGTCGCCTGTTCGTCACAGATAGAGCTACGAGGACTCGGTATCTGGTCGACACTGGTAGCGACCTCTGCGTCTATCCTCGCTGTCTGCTTCGTGATCGTCGTGCAGCTTCCAAGTACCAACTCTGTGCCGCCAACGGTACAGCGATCATAACGTATAGTTATGTATTTATTTTATTTTATTTATTTCTTCATGCACAATATACATATGTACATAAGGTGGACTTAATGCCGTAAGGCATTATCTACCAGTCGGACCTTTTAGTGGTGCAGAGACAAGCAAGGTAGGTGCATTATATATAGAGATAATCATAACAATTAGATAGAATTTAATATAAATAAATAGAATATTATACTATAAATGAAATTATAAATTTATTGTAGTATAAATATATGAGTATATTACTATATACATACATAATTATACATATTACATATACTACACATATTATACCCCATAAATACATACAAAATATATATAATATATATAAAATAAAATATATATAAAACTAGAACTGATGAAAACAATGTGTAGATTCCTTCAATCTCTCAAAAAGGAGCTCTCGAACTTTCAATTTAAATGCGAAACGGTTAGTGGACATTCTGATTTCAGGAGGGAGCCTATTCCATAGCAAAACAGCTTGAACAATGAAAGAAGAGCCTACAAAGACTGAAGTATGAGTGGGACACTGAAGATGTAGATTGTGAGAGGAGAGAAGGTCTTTCTCATGTGTAGAAGATAGATATTGAAAGTAAGAAATCAAGTATGAAGGGGGAGAAGGGGATTTAAGTAAAGTAAAGAGTGTAGTGAGAGCACGCAAACTCCGGCGTTGTCGGATGGGTAACCATTTAAGTTCGGAACGAAAAGTAGATACGTGATCATACTTGCGAAGATTGTAGATGAATCGAATGCAGTTATTCAAATTCAAATTCAAAATCCTTTATTCATTTGGGTCACAATGTGACGCTTATGAACGTCAAAATAATAAATTTATAAAATAATTACTTATACTCAAATTTAAAACATTATTTCTGTATGCTTCTACATTTACATTTACTGCCACGTTCGCAAAGCAATAGGTAGAACCATGAGAAAGAACGGGCAATAAAACTCACGGTCACTCTTTTTCATCGCCAGGTTTTGCATAATACACAATTTACATTTTGTAAGGTGCTGCAACCGTTACACCTTCTATATCACTTGTATATATTTACTGTACATAATAATACTCAAGCATAATACTTTTGGTTAGCCTCCTCAGAATAGACATGGTGAACAGGAGCATCCACTTACATTATATATACCTAATAATGCAGGCAATCCGCGAAAGTGATCAGAACCATGATGGAAATGATGCAGTTAAATATTAAAATCTAATACCAGCCCGCAAGACCGTCATCGACCAGTCATCGCAAGTAGCACCCGTTCACGAGTATGACGCATGTGCCAGCCATCATCCCTCTCGCCATATTAGAGGAACAGGGATGACCCGACACACGACGCCACCACAAGAAATGACATTTTAGTGAGCATGACGACAACGGTATACGAACCAGCAGTAAGAAACAATTTATTGGTATACTGACCATGACCGCCAATTACCTCCACTTTCCAGATCGTTATTATTAACATAAGTTAGTGGAACGCGTGAAGGAATGCAAATGTAGAAAGAATTTTGTGAAGGTGACAAGTGAACAATGATATGATCAGGGATAAATAATGTTAAACTACATCCAACAAATCATAAAATATCCAAATCCTGCAAAAATCATGTGTTCACGAGGCACCTCCACTGAACATGTAAATAAAATAATCGTGAGTTAAACAAGCCTAAGCCTATCCCCACGGTGTCTTATCATTTAAAAATTCCTTAATAGTGTAATAACCCCTTTGTAAAAGAAAGTTCCTAATTGTCCGTTTGTATTTGTGCATGGGTAAATTCATTATTACAAGAGGCAATTTGTTGAAAAATCGTATACCAATCCCCGCAAATGAGTTCTGAACTTTATGTAGACGGTAGTTAGTTCCCACCAGTTTATGCTTATTCCTTGTGTTCAATTTGTGCAAATCACTATTTTTGCGGTATAGAACACATGAGTAGATAAACGAAACAGAGATACAGCTTCTTAAGAGCTTGTAAATTTGTTACCTATTTTGGTAGGGTTGTCACAACAGGTTAAGACAAATCGCTTGTTCAGTATACGACAGATTCTGGATTGGACAGATTCGTGATTCGGCAGATTCCCAACTCGACAGATTCGTGGATTGGGCAGATTCTTGGAATCGACGGATTCGCTATACAGCAGAAGTACAGTTGTAAATAAAATAGCGAGTGGAACCAAAAAGCATGCACCTGAAACTTTTAAAAGCACGGAATAAAAATATACATTTGTTAGCAACGACACGACGTGACGACGCGACGTGATTTATTCGACATTCCCAACGATACCACTAATACATAGTGTTGAATATTTTTTTGGTAATATGATTTGCAGTAAACATAGGAATCTCCTTTAGCTATTATGTGCCACTAGTTTTACCACGGGGATAGGTACCTAAAATAAGTTTAAAAACAAATTGTGTAAAACAAATGAACGTCTACAAAACAAATAACTATAAAGTGATCAACCATCGGTACGGCTTACAAAAAACAGGTGCATGCAATTTTCGACCTTATTGACAATTCATGACAGACTTTTTTTTGGTATTTTCTTGCTTTCTGACATTGATACGTTAATAAAATTATAAATTCTGAGTTACGTCAATAAGGTCGAAAATCGCATGAACCTGTTTTTGTTAGCCCTATCGATGGCTGATCACTTTCTGATAGTCATTGGTTTGGTAAACGTTAATTGGTTTTACACAATTTCACAACTAATGAGTTCATGAGGATCATGCGATAAAATTATCAGGAGGTATAATTAAAAAACCCAACTGTACGTTACCATCGTTAAAATCTTTATAATGACTGAATTATTTCATCTAATATTATTCATACACACAGAACAATAAACAACCATTATTAATAATAAAATATGTACCACGTTTTTACATTAAAATATTAAAACTTGCAACGTACAAAACAAACAACGTGCGTCGTAATAACCCTGAACCCTGAGATTGTCAACTGCCTGTGCCTACGTAAACCGGTTTTTTCCAGTCTCGCCGCGTACACGACAAGCGGCCAGTGGTCACGCACACATGCGCCGCGTGCTTGTAGTAGTGCTAACGATTCGCGCTGTTGTATGAAGCTGTCTCTCTGTTCCGTTTATCTACTCATGTGGTATAGAATTAAGTTTTTCTTAATGTTCATTAAGTTAGCATATATATATTGCGATGCAACTGTCAATATATCTACTTCTTTAAATTTATCACGTAAAGAATCTCTAGCACCTAACTTATAAATTGCACGTATGGCCCTTTTTTGAATGACAAAAATAGTCTCTATATCAGCAGCTGTACCCCATAACATTATTCCGTAAGACATTACGCTGTGAAAATAACTAAAGTAAACTAGTCTAGCAGTATCTATATCTATAAATTCCCTAACTTTTCTAACTGCAAACGCAGAACTAAGTTTTACTGCGAGACAGGATATTTGGGCGCCCCACTGAAGCTTACAATCTAAAGTTACACCTAAGAATACGGTTGATTCGACTAGTTGAATTGTTTCCTTATTTAAAATTATATTGGTTGAATTACCCGCTACACCAACGACTGGTTGGTGTAGCGGGTGTGTAAGCGACTGCTACGCCGAAGGTCGCGGGTTCGATTCCCGCTCAAGTCAAACATTTGTGTGCATGAACATGGATGTTTGTCTTGGTCTGGGTGTTTCTATGTATAATATGTATGTATTTACAAAAAAAAAAAGTATATATGTATGTTTATCCATTATCTAGTACCCATAGTACAAGCTCTGCTTAGTTTGGGACTAGATGGTGTTGTGTGAATGTGGTAGAATATTATATTATTATATTATATTATTATTATATATATATTAGTAGGAACACTTTGGACATTAGGCAAAGAGAATTTAACACATTTGGTTTTGCTTGAGTTGAGTACCAAATTATTTGTCGAAAACCAATCTAATACTTGTGCAAGAGTGTTATTGACGGTATCAAAGTTACTTAAATTACGATCAACTTTAAAAATTAGTGACGTATCGTCGGCAAACAAAACAATATCACATAAATTTTGTACAAAGAAAGGCAAATCATTAATATATATTTATTGAGTATATAGTAATAGTTATTGAGAAGGCGGTCATACCTATTGAGATATTCTGCATTCAGGTCATAATAACACATATCACCATAGTCGATTAAAGGAAATATTAAGGCCTGCACAAGCATTGTCTTGGTCCTGGAAGGGAGAAAATTTTTGAGGCGGTATAAAGCTTGAAAGGTACCGGTGAGTCTCTGGCTCACGTCAGTGACCTTTTTAGGCCTGCCAGTCAAGAGTGGAATCTATGTGTAGTCCTAGATCTTTGACTGTCGTACTGAATGGGATTTTCAGTCCGTTAAACATGATTGGTGGCAAAGTTGATAGATCTAATCTGGGTATCATGCGTTTACTACCTACAATCATGGCCTGACATTTAATGTTATGTGGACTTATGTCTTAATTTAGGTCTACGTAGAGACTTTAATTGGCGTTTCGTGGTTGCTGATTTCAGTAAGCCTATCATCGGTGTTGATTTTCTTATATTTTACTCGTTAATTGTCGACTGTCGCAACCAACGATTAATAGATAGTAACACTAATGTATCTACTTTTGCCTTGTATAGTTCAGACTCCTCTATATATTGTCTATAAAGGTCATTACTGGCGATACAAGGTACCACAAAATAGTTCTCGAGTTTTTTTGTTTCTGGTGCCGAGATCACTCGACCAGCCGGTACAAAACGCAACACACCACACAACACCGTACGCCATATACGCACGACACCAGGCCCCAGTAGCTTGCTCACCCAGGCGTTTAGCCCGGATAAATTAAAAATTGCTAAGCAGGAATTTCAGCTTATGTTAGCCAAGGGAATCGCCTGGTCTTCCAAGAGCCCCTGGTCATCTCCCCTACATCTAGCTTTGAAGAAGGACAACGGCTGGCGACCCTGCGGAGATTACCGAATGCTCAACGCGAGGACCATCCCTGTCAGGTATCCGATTAAACATATACATGACTTTGCTCATAGCATTTCAGGTTGCAAAGTTTTCAGCACGATTGACCTGGTATAGGTATTTAATCAAATACCTGTCAGCGTGGAGGATATACCGAAGACGACCATCACGACACCCTTCGGTTTATACGAATTTCCGTATATGCCGTAACGCAAGTCAGACTTTTCAGCGTTTTGTTGATGAAATGACCGGGGGACTCCATTTCTGCTATGCCTTGATCTACGATTTTTTAGTATTCTCCCAAAGCCAGGATGATCACGAAAGGCACCTCCGTATCCTTTTCAGCAGGATGAGGGACTTCGGCATGGTGATAAACACGTCAAAATGTGTCTTTGGTGCATCCGAAGTATTATTTTTAGGTTACAGCATCTTGGAGAAAGGCACCAAACCTCTTGACGCAAAGGTTGAAGCTATCAAGAGCTTCCCTCTACCCAAAGCCGTTCGCCAACTTAGACGTTTCCTTGGTATGATTAACTTTTATCGCCGATTTCTTCCTAAGGCAGCCCAAATTCATGTATGATAGGGAATTATTAGCCATATATGAGGCAATCAAATACTTCCGTCATATGCTTGAGGCGAGGCACTTTATAATTTACACTGATCATAAGCCACTAAGTTTTCCATTTCTCGAACGTAAAAAGACCTGTTCACCTAGGTTATTCCGCCACCAGGACTATATAGCTCCATTAACCACCGAAATAAGGCATATATCCGGCAAAGATAATGTCATAGATGACACCTTATCTCGTGTGGACGAGCTACAGACTTCTGTGAGTTTAGACCGTTTGGCGGAATGTCAAATTGCTGACCCAGAATTGCTAAACCTATTGAAGGAAGGCTCATCATTGAAATTTGTTAAAATCCAAGTTCCTGGAAGTTGTAATTTTCTGTACTGCGATATAAGTTCACAGCCTCCCAGACCCTTTGTACCAACAATGCTACGTAAACAAGTTTTTGATAGTCTCCATTCCCTTAGCCATCCCGGTGTTTCAGCTACTGCAAAATTAATAGCAGAGCGTTTTGTTTGGCCAGGTGTTAGGAAAGACTGTAGGGAAAGGGCTCGATCTTGTCTCTCTTGTCAGCGTGCTAAAATAAACCGCCATGTAACAGCTCCCTTAGGAACATTTAAATTGCCCCGTGCAAGATTTACCAACATCTATTTTGACCTAGTAGGCCCATTACCACTGTCACAAGGCTACAAATACTGTTTGACAGCTGTCGATCGATTCACGAGATGGCCAGAAGTTATCCCAAACGTCGACATTACTGCAGAGACAGTGGCTAAAGCATTACTGTCAGGGTGGATATCCTGCTTTGGTTGTCCACAAACTATTGTTACGGACAGAGGCCCTCAGTTCGAATCGGCTCTGAGGGCCAATTCTGCTATTTTTATATGACATTGATATCATATTTTGAATGGATTTAAAAGCGGTATTCTGATAACCTTCTGTCATTATCGTATAATTTAATATAAACAGTTCGTCGTTGACACATACGATCTCGTTACAAATTTATTCAAATCTATACTAATATAATAAAGCGGAAGAGTTTGTTTGTTTGTTTGAACGCGCTAATCTCAGGAACTACCGGTCGGATCTGAAAAATTCTTTTTGTATACGATAGCCCAGTTATTCCGGAAGGCTATAGGCTATATAACATAACGCTTCGACCCTTTATGGCCGGGCAAAAGGCTAAAAAGGCTAAAACATAATGTCGGCTTATCTCAGGAACTAGCAGTCGGATTTTAAAAATTGTTATTGCCTATGATAGCCCAATTATTCCGAAAGGCTATAGGCTACATAAAATTAGGCCACAACTTTTAGGGGCCGGACAAAAATAATAAAATGGTCAAACGAGAAGGGGGAGGGTTGGGTCGAAGGCAAAAAAAAGGCTAAACAAATAGGATACAATCTATATGGGTATCGTTTTTGAGATTTTCGGGACGCTGATTAATAATATGAAATTTATTTAGTGATCCAAGATGGCGGACGGGAAATCAAAGATGGCGGATGAGAAAATTTTAAATATCAATATGGGTATCGCCTTCGATATTTTAAGGGGTGGAGAATCGAAATACAACATCTATTTCGTGATCAAAGATGGCGGATGGGCAATCAAAGATGGCGGATGGGAAAATTTAAAAAAATCAGTATTGGTATCGTCTCCGATGTTTGAAGGGATGGGGAATCCAAATACAACATCTATTTCGTGATTCAAGATGGCGGATGGGAAATCAAAAATGGCGGATGGGAAAATTTAAAAAATCAACATAGGTATCGTCTCTGATGATTTAAGGGATGGTGAATCCAAATACAACATCTATTTCGTGATCAAAGATGGCGGATAGGAAATCAAAGATGGCGGATGGGATTTTTTTTCAAAGTCGATATGAGTATCGTCGCCGATATTTAAAGGGATGGGGAATCCAAATCCGACATCTATTTCGTGATCAAAGATGGCGGATGAGAAATCAAAGATGGCGGATGAGAAAGTTTTAAAAAATCAATATGGTTATCGTCTCCGATGTTTTAAGGGATGGCGAATCTAAATACAACATCTATTTCGTGATCAAAGATGGCGGATATGAAATTAAAGATGGCGGACGGGATTTTTTTAAAGTCGATATGGGTATCGTCTCCGATATTTTAAGGAATGGGGAATTCAAAACACCATCTATTTCGTGATCAAAGATGGCTGATGGGATTTTTTTTTAAAAATCAATATGAGTATCGTCTCCGATGCTTGAAGGGATGGGGAATCCAAATACAACACCTTTTTCGTGATTCAAGATGGCGGATGGGAAATCAAAAATGGCGGATGGGAAAAATTTAAAAATCAATATGGGTATCGTCTCCGATGTTTTAAGGGATGGCGAATCTAAATACAACATCTATTTCGTGATCAAAGATGGCGGATATGAAATCAAAGATGGCGGACGGGATTTTTTTTTAAGTCGATATGGGTATCGTCTCCGATATTTTAAGGAATGGGGAATTCAAAACACCATCCATTTCGTGATCAAAGATGGCGGATGGGATTTTTTTTTAAAAATCAATATGGGTATCGTCTCCGATGTTTGGAGGGATGGGGAATCCAAATACAACATCTATTTCGTGATCAAAGATGGCGGATAGGAAATCAAAGATGGTGGACGGGATTTTTTTTTAAGTCGATATGGGTATCGTCTCCGATATTTTAAGGAATGGGGAATTCAATATTATATAAAAATCTATGTTCGTTTTTGCATCATTTATAGACCCTGGAATGATAAGAGATTAAGCGCTAAGTCAATGGTTACTTTGGAAAAGGGACTTGGAGTAAAGGGAATTAAATAAAAATTCTTAAAAAGGCGATACGGAGTTCGCTGGGTCAGCTAGTATCATATTATTTAGAAGAATACGCTTTTTGTGACGTAAGTATGACACTGACATGATATTGCGACTATATTTATTTAGCGGAATTGGACTGATGTTCGAACAATTATCAAAAATAGCTGGATTTCAACATAAGCCAACTATAGTATATTGACCAGCTTGTAAGGGTCTCGTTGAACGCTTCCACAGGCAGCTGAAAGCTTCTATCGTTTGCCATGCGAATGAGAAGGCGACAGAGTCATTACCGTGGGTTCTGCTTGGCGTGCGGAGTGCATTTAAAAATTATCTGCAGGCCTCTTCAGCCGAATTATTGTACGGCGAGCCACTTAGGTTACCCCGCGAATCTTTCACTCCTGGTCAATGCGGTTAAACCGACCCCATAGAATTTATAGCTAGGTTTCGGTCATTTGCCCGAAAATTGCAGCCCGTGCCCGCATCGCGTCACCGTAGGGAAAACATCTTTATTTTCAAAGATTTAGCTACCAGCGACCACGTATTCCTCCGGGAAGATGCGTCGCGTGGTTCCCTACAACCGGCTTATACTGGCCCTCATAAAGTACTTAGCAAGGGTGACAAGGTACTTAAAATTTTATTTAAGGGTAAAGAAGTAACTGTTTCTATTGACCGGTTAAAACCTGCGTATGTAGTGACTGACAAACAGACTGACCATAACGACAATGACCCAACTGATACCATAATTAATTATCAGACTCGCTCTGGTCGTCGTGTCAGATTTCCCGATTTTTATCGCCCTTGACGGTCTCTGGAGGGGGGTGATGTGGGATACCTCACACATATTTATCTATAGTGTATATTTATCTGTTCTTGTATTTACGATTTATATATTTACACAATATTTACACAATATTTACACATATTTATACATACAAACATTAACTATTTACATTTATACAATATACCAATAAATACTATATCATATTAAATATTTATATTAATACTCCTTGATGCGTTCACCATATATACAATCTTCATAGGCCTACCTGCGTCGAGTTGTTGTTGGGTGCAAAAAGATGAAAAAGAAGAGATTTTGATTTTGACGTCTTGGAATTTGCTCTGATGTAGAAACACGTAAAAATATAGTTTTAAATAAAAATATAATATTTTTACTCCTTCTGACTTTTTAAATAGAGTTTTAGGGTATGAAACAACACCCTAATCTTAATATATAAAATCTCTGCGTTACTGACTGACTGACAGACACGCTACAGCCGAAACTACGCGGCGCAAAAAGCTGAAATTTAGCATATATGTTCTTTGGGGACCATAGGGGTGCACTAAGACGCGATTTCCCGAAATTCCCACGGGATCGGGCAAAACGGGAAATTCGAAAATATGTGCGTGTGAAGCCGCTGGCGTCGACTAGTAAACTATAAATCATTTACAATACCTACCACTCATCTTCCAAAATTAAAATATGATATAACATCTCGGAAAAGGACAAAGTTAAAGTATGCAGAAACAATGTACATACATACAATCCTACCCCGAATAAATATAAATCGGTTACTACAAATATGTACTTGAAACTTGAAAATTCGGACCTTTCCTTTGAACAAGGAGTTTTATACTTGATTCTTGTGTGTAGTTAATTTATTACAATTATGAGAATTTTATTGCATAAACGATTTAATATTGCTTTTGCTTTATCGTATATTTTACTTCATTTATAAATGTGTTTACCCTCAAAGTGGGGTAAAGTTATATTGTTTTTCATGTCGTCTAATATCCGCTTGACCGCGCACAAGTGACTATTTTCCCTTTTTGCAAAAACAGATGAACGCGTAAACTGACATTTTTCCCACGCTTTTCCGCTGCGCACTGATCTATTTGTGGAACTCAGATAACTTAACCGATTGCGGTATGTTGCATATCAATAGACGCGTAATTAAATGAGCTTTCCAATAATATAAATTAAAATCATATAATATGGTTGAAGCCCACGCAAGGGCAGTATAAAGTGAAAATTAGAAATTTCTTCCCGCCATTTTTGAGCGCGATTTTATATTTCTGATATAATTATTATTTTTTCTCGTCGTTTTTTTATTATGGGAGGTATATCAGTATTATACACAGTTAGAAAGGTTATTTAATTTACTTTTAGAGAAAATAAATATAATGAAAAGAAACATTTTAATATGAACCATAAAAAAATTAAACAAAGATTATTTTTTAAATTGGCGCCAATTTTCTTATTTTATTTTTTAAAATACCGTTTCATGTTATATATCAGATTCAAACCTAGATAACTTTCTTTCCAACTAGATTGCAAAGTATAAAAACTACTTCTGATAAGAATCTGATAAGAATTATTTTTATTGGAACCTGCACAGTTCTTTACTTTTTACCGCCAAAAAAAACTGAAGTTCCCGCCATAATTTTCTATAACTAATATCTTATAAATAATATGAGTATTATATATTTTATCAAAGGTTTATTAATATACTCATAATAAAAAAATAATACAACGCATAAATGTAACCTTATATACATACATATGTATTTAAACTTTTTTACATAAAATGACGTTTTTACGATATTTTTTGCTGTAACTTCATAATTAATCAGTTAGTTTACAATAAAAACATAAAAGTATGACATATAATTACATAATTTGTTTACAATGATATTTTTAATCCATAATGACGCCCCGCGCGCGGAATGCATATCAGCGAAATATATATATTTTTTTCAAATGCTTACATCTAAATAATTCTCTGCAAGTATTGCTACAACTTTATTTTATTACAGAGATAATATCACCAGGTACATGAAAATATAACAGCAAACCAGATTCAGCTTATACTTTTATTATGATAAACAAAAGTGTCGAGTATGTCGTTAAAGACGACATTGTTTACGTTACGGCCGCTCGCCTCAAGTAAACATTTCATTCAAACGTAATTTGTTTTGTACCATTAGAATGAGTCATTCATTAGGTTGCAGAAAAATAAACATTACTTCTCTCAAGATATTAACAATCGCACAAAAACTTATTAATTGGGCGCGCCCGTCTTTAAGTGGCGGCGCGCACTTTAAATTTGTCGATGCTGAGTAAGCACTTAAAAATGGTGAGCGGTCAAACGTATATGAAGTATGGAAAGAATGGATGAATTATTCAGATTTATTTTCAGATAAGTAGCATAAGGAAAGAGAAAGAAAATTTTAGGGAAATACAAATACAAAGCCGCAGTCATGGTATACTCCTTTGACAGAGGAAGTACTTCCAATGTACAGAAGATTGAAGCGATTTCACATTTTTGATTGGATTCATAATTGGAACGGTGCACTAGCTTTTGGGTCTTATCAAATACTAGAGGACGCCAGCAGCTACGCCTGCATTTCTTTTTAATTTACCCGTTTTGGCCGATCCCATGGGAATTTCAGGAAATCCCTTCTTAGTGCACCCCTACGGTCCCCAAGGAACATACATGCCAAATTTCAGCTTCCTGCGCCTAATAGTTTCGGCTGTAGCGTGTCTGTCAGTCAGTCAGTAACGCAAGGATTTTATATATTAAGATAAGTCGAAGTTTTGTTCTCCCAAGCAACCTAAAGTAGCGAGAACGGATTGCTCCTTTGCGACGATGCGAAAAAGTTCCGCGTCTCTAGTGCGCTGCGTGCGGGCCAGTCCCAATAACATACTAAAGTGTATTGCAAACAGACTAGACTGTGAATATGTCAATCACTGTATTAAGCTATCTAGGTCTGTTACCGTGTAAATAAAATAATTATGTGAACTACTAACATAGATTGTTAGTAAACATTGTTACTAACCTGATTGAGTCAATGTTACTTGAATAAATAAATAAATTATTATTATAAAGTGAAATATTAGCGCGATGTTTCATGACTAAGAGCTATATCAGTTGGTTTCTCCACTAGGCTATCGTTATCTTATACTTTATTGACATATTTATAGCAATATTCATATAAATTCTAGCGTTACTGATTAACAGACAACGCAGGCTATAAGAAGACTTTTTATCGAAATTCAGAGTCGGTAAGAAAAGGTTTAATTGAAAAAGGTGTAAATACGGGCATAGCTGCGGGCATCCTCTAGTCATTTACAATTTTAGGTATGTTAAAAAGGGATTAAGTAAGTATGTAAATCAGGTCGAAAAATTACAAAACATAATCAAAAGATCCTGATGACAGGATGTATAAAGCCCACACCTCTAAATAAATCTACCCTCTGGCAGGCATTGCCCCGCCCGCGGTTCGCCGAGAAGTGGCCTGCGCTGTTGAGAAACGCCGCAAGGAAGAGGACCCTCGACACCCGTTGCACAACCATAGATTGCCACGTGGTAGACTAAAAAGCCGCAAAAGCTTTTTGCGATATACTGAGGC
This sequence comes from Euclidia mi, assembly GCA_944739405.2. Classification (NCBI taxonomy): domain Eukaryota; kingdom Metazoa; phylum Arthropoda; class Insecta; order Lepidoptera; family Erebidae; genus Euclidia; species Euclidia mi. The sequence goes on from OX123203.2 coordinate 21,772,509, forward strand.
TAGTCAAGACAATCCGACTAGTTTAAGAAAAAAAAATGGCATGAGACAGTTCCACCCCCTACGAACTATGTGGAAGCAAAAGAACATCTGCCCCCCGGAAGTAATCTGCAGTGGCCAATATGGAGATCCCTGAATCGTTTACGAAGCCAGGTTGGCCACTGCCGACACAACCTAGCGAATTGAGGTATGATTGACTCGGCTTCCACGCAGTGCGACTGTGGCGCTCCCGAACAGACCATGAGTCACCTGCTAGAGTGTCCTAAGTGTCCGCACAGATGTTCGGGTGCCGATCTATGTCAAGCCACTGACAATGCCGTTGCTGTGGCCACATACTGGGCTGGTGCCATTTAAATTTTGTACCAACGACTCGAGAAGAAGAAGATCAAAAGATCCTGAAAAGTATCCGACTGTTAATTTACATATGTATGTGCATATGTTTATTTGCATAAATTATGTTTATTTTTCACGGTATCTTTGTTTCTTGAAACCTCTCATGAGTTGTTATGCAACCGTACACCGAATTGCTTGGAATACTTTTGGTATAAATCTTTGAGATGTAACGTTATCCCTACTTAGGTGTGGTTAAATGAAATTCGTTATTGCTGTTACAATAAAAAATAATTTAATTCATTAAAGAATTTAACACATCCTTTAGCAAAACACTAATTTAAACATTATTAAGGAAATTCTATAGAACCAGGGTCGCGTAATTCGGCGATAGTAAGGGGTCTTGTTGAGGGTCCACTTCCGGCGTCGGTCAGAGTTGCAGAGGTGTACTTAGCTTTGTTCGCCGCTGTTCAGCCGAATGCAAAAGGTGAAGCGCGCTCCCAACGTCTCGGTATTTATATGCAGCTCGAGGTGTGGTGTCTGAGATGAGGGGCGAAGTTGCAGGCGGCAGGGCGGACGGTGTCATCGCGACGTCACAGAGAATATGGAGCTTTACGTAAAAGTGAAGTTACCAGCAACTGCAGTAAAGAAGTATTTGCAGTTACTGCATAATCTGTGTAAAACTTGTCAAAAATCTTGCTTTATTAGGCCATAAAGAAAATATCCCGCCGCGCCCTATCAAATGTAATTATATTTCACCAAAAATTTGGCAAACATCTATTTATTTATGCTCTTTGCCTTAATGTCCTGATATTCTTAACGAATTATTTTGTTTAAGCCATGAAACATTTTGCAGGAAACTAATTAGTATTTACTTCTGTTGAAGGTTTAATATCAACACAGTATGTATTAGCACTGGCCATGTATCGTACTGGCCATCTGTCTTTTATTATCACTAGACATATAGACATGTATTTCAAATTATATGTTTACTTCTGTAGTAAGAAATAAAACATTGTCAGTCTTTGCCACTCGTCTCTGGGAAGACGTCGTTTTATTTCAGGTTATGGGCCCAGGGAGCTCATAAAATCGCAATGGAGTCGTTTTAACAAGGATTTTGCAAGCAAGTGTTAAAATACAGTATTCGTTTTAACAAGGATTTTGCGAGCAAGTGTTAAAATCGCAATTGAGTCGTTTTAGCAAGAAATTTGCAAGCAAGTGTTAAAAGACAGTATTCGTTTTGACAAGGATTTTGCGAGCAAGTGTTAAAATCGTAATTGAGTCGTTTTAGCAAGAATTTTGCAAGCAAGTGTTAAAATACAGTATTCGTTTTAACAAGAATTTTGCAAGCAAGTGTTAAAAGACATTATCCAGTGCGATTTAGCTGTAATTCTAATTATCGCAGTATATCAGTTTCACAAAATGGCTAGCAACTACCTAGTAAATGTGCCGAAACTAAAGGGATGCGATAATTATTCGGAGTGGTGTTTCGCTGCAGAAAATTTCTTGATTCTGGAAGGCATGAAACATTGTATAAAGGCAGAACCAGATAAAGAAATAACAAGCGCGGTCGATGGGCAAACGTTGTATTATTTCAGGTTTTAGGCCTGAAATCGAAGCCAGAAATCAATTCAGAATGTGTGATTCAAGTGCAAGACCAGAATGTTGCTTCAGTGGGGGATTAGGTTAAACCAGAACAATCCCAGAAGGTAACAGGTTTTGGAATCAACATCTAGTCTTGAAGGTAAACAACAAGCCCAGAAGGTAACAAGTTTGGAATCTGCATATATCTATTCTTGAAGATAACTCCAACAGTGATAATGATTATAAAGACACAGGGAGTATACTTCAGTGTGAAAATGAAGGTATCATAGACAGACTCAGGCGAACACGGAAACCACCAGAGATATATGGTATGTTGAATCTTTGTACAAGCGCTGAAACCTATAATGGGGCAGGTTTGACACTGAAATGGACCAGAAAAGAAAGTGGATGTTGACCATGCAAGAAGAACTAAAGAAAATGATGCATGGGAATTATGTGATAGTTCACAAGATGGTAGGGTTGTGTAGTGTAAGTGGGTGCCTTGTAAAATATGACAGTGATATTAAAGCAAAGTTCGGTTCCGTGCATATTTAGTTGCTATGAATGTATTGTTCATAGGAGATCTAGTTGCTATGAATGTATTGTTTATAGGAGATCTAGTTGCTATGAATGTATTGTTTATAGGAGATCTAGTTGCTATGAATGTATTGTTTATAGGAGATCTAGTTGCTATGAATGTATTGTTTATAGGAGATTTAAGATAGATCCATGTAGGTATGTATACAAAAGTTAGAAATGTAAAAGAAATATTTTTTGTAGAGATTTTTATTTTTCCAAATGGTTGTAAAGAAACAGAATATTTGAAAAATGTATTAGTTAGTATTTCAAACTTAAGAAAGTCATTGGTGTCAATGTGTTAATAAATCTGAGAAATCTATCACATTGAACCAGTCTGATTATATTGGTCAGGTGTTACAAAAATTAACTTGCATGTATGTATGGGGGAAAAATGTGTTGGAAAATTCCCATATCAAGCTATTGGTTGTCTTATGTACTTAGCAGTTCTAACCAGGCCTGATATTACTTATGCAGTTGGATTTTTGAGTCAATTTAAAAATTGCTATTCTAGATATTTTACTTTTGTATAGAATGTATAGTAAATACAATTGTAAATGTGAATAGTATTTGCCTACAGCCCAGATGCCAGCTGATGTATTCACCAATACTTTGTGTTGTGAAACATAAGTTTTTGGATATATTAGGTATTCAAAGATTGTAATTGTGTATATACATATTGTTAGATATAGTGGGGGTGTTGAAGGTTTAATATCTACACAGTATGTATTAGCACTGGCCATGTATCGTACTGGCCATCTGTCTTTTATTGTCACTAGACATATAGACATGTATTTCAAATTATGTGTTTACTTCTATAGTAAGAAATAAAACATTGTCAGTCTTTGCCACTCGTCTCTGGGAATACGTCGTTTTATTTCAACTTCGATAAGGAAAAGAAAACAGCAGTAATTAATTGTACCGATAATCGAATTACTATAACGTTAACTTTCTCTTGCTCCGTATTAATATGAATCTGATATTACATCGCTAAATGAATCCTTAGGGATCGCTAATACAATTTATAATATGATTAGAACGTTGTTTCGACCATCCGTGTTATTTTTAGCTCAGTGATATATTATTAAAGAAGGAGCTAAAATATTGGCTCTCATATTAACTTCGTATTTTTTACTCACAATAATTTATAAACTTTAGACTATCTCTAGTATGCTATATAAAAAAAGTATATAGTAGTAGTTCATAAGAATCACTTACTGAAAATAGCTCGCCGAGTTAGTACTTAACTGTCGCTATAAAGGTTTTGAAGTCGAATCTATTGTCTCTGTAAATCCGAATCTATATTATAAGGGAACAAAGATACAATCAAGTTCAATCAAGTTGGCAGAAATAGTAACTTCGTTATGGTTTCTAAAAGTTTTTAGAAACCATAACGAAGATGTCATGTATGATGCCAAGTAGGTGTGTTAGACAATTCCAATTAGGTCGTCGTGATACATATATTTTCTTGAATTGCTATGTAGCTGAGAGGCTTACATTAAATACAGTTCAATGAAATATCAGGCACACATATGACACACACTGCTTCACGATAAAACGGCCCTGTCGTAACTTTTTTCATATTGCACGAAAATCTTCCCAATAAGTACAAAGATTGGATGGCGAAAATACAAAATGTGAAACCGAATAAAGAAAAAATTAAAACACATGTTGGCTTTGAATTTAATATACCTGTCATCATATTATGTTTTCTGCATTTTAACAAAACCTTAGCACAAAAAATAGTTGTTGTTGACATTCTACCGTTCCGGTTTCAGTTATTCAAATATTATTTTTCGTTTCACGATTCAAATGACATGCCAGAGGGATGTTTACCAAATCACAGTCTCCCATATTTTTCATTTCAATGTTTAAAATAATGATTTTATTTGGACCTTTTGTGTGGACTATTGAGTTTTAGTGTCACATGTATTGGAGTGTAGCATTTTAGTCCATTATTTCCCCAGTTTTGCTTTTCCCATGATTTCTTTTTTTTTTGGGGTAAACGTAATTGTTCGGCGAATTAGTTCAGAACATTTGTATGCAAATGATTGGATGAAAGGCGCAGTATATACACCTGTTTAGCCAGAAGACTTGAGTGGAAATGGAATAATTGAATGCTGTCTTTAGAGGTAGGTAATACTGGAAAGTTCATTGAGCTGAGATTGCAAAAAAAAATGTTGAGATTTGGCTTTAATTATAATTTAAAAGGGCAAATCAAATCAAATCATTTCTTGCAAAACTAAGTGTATATAGTGATGGTATACAATGGTATGTGCTTAAGACTTAGCGCCTTTTATAGCATAGCAATATTGAGAGCTGACTAGCAATAAAATTATAAGATAAGTAAGGAGGAAACATTGTTATAATTGTTATATAGGTACAGTTAATAGTTGTAGGGCAATTCCAAATACCATGCCTAAGTATTTTGATTTCTGACAATGATATTCCTACTTAACCACTTTTGCAACAAATCGAGAGATGAATCGAAACCAACACCACCGCGCAAGTACGTCAGCGGCGCGCGGCACCGATACACCGTACCAGTCGACGTCATCCAAACGCGGTAGGGCGGCCGGCCGGGCGCCCGATTACAAGGACTGCACTCGCGAACTCTTATATATTATATCGTGTTTTTCCGGGATTCCGATTTTGATGTGAAGGCGTAAAATAAACCAGCAGAAATACAGTACACTTTATTTAACGTCCCCTAGGACACTAACAAGTTATTAGAATGTTCTAATAACTTGTTTTATTTTTGTTGTCTTTTATGTAAAACGAAGTCAGTTATTCTAGTAATTTGGCAACAAGATTGGCATCAAGACAATGTTCTGGCAAAACTTACGCTACGTTACGTTAGTGTGTAACTGGTGTAGTGAGCCAAATAATGGGTAATAAAATTTAGATAAAATTGTGAGACACACACATACGCACAAGTTTTAATATATTATAACATCGCGCTTGAGTTGATACACGAGTTTAATGAAATTTCTTACTGCTCAATCGTTCATCTGTATTTTATATATAGTAACTAGAGGACACCAGCAGCTATTCCTGCATTTTTTTTAAATTTACCCGTTTTGGTTGATCACGTGGGAATTTCGGGAAATCCCTTCTTAGTGCACCCCTACGTTCCCCAAGGAACATACATGCCAAAATTCAGCTTCCTGCGTCCAATAGTTGCTGGCTCCAAGTTGACGGCTGTAGCGTGTCTGTCAGTCAGTCAGTAACGCAAGGATTTTATATATTAAGATGATGCAAAAGCTTAATTTAATGGATCTTTATCGCGTTAGCTTAACTTATTCAAGGTATTGTCTCTCTTATTATCCGACGTTTCGACTGACTTACAGAACTCGTAGTTGTAGCGTAACTTTTTTTTTAAAAGACTACTCCCACATTAGGACTAAATCGTATGTCACGGGGGACTTTACAAACATACAAATAACGGACAAAATGAACACCCAGACTCGAAACAACAATTTGTGCATCACACAAAGTGTTGTCTCGTGTGGGGATCGAACCCACAACACTCGCTGTCAAGCGGTAAGGCGACTGCTCAAACCACTACGCCAATACCGTGCAGTCATCGCAATGTCGATCGCAACGTTTGAGAATCATCATCATCATATCAGCCAAACGCCGTCCACTGCTGGACATAGGCCTCCCCCAAGGTTCTCCACACAGACCGGTCTTGAGCCGCCCGCATCCCCCGCGATCTTGGCGAAATCATCGGTCCACCTTGCGGGGGGGCCTACCTCTGCTGCGTCGTCCGGTACGTGGCCGCCACTCCAGAACCTTTCTGCCCCAACGGCCATCGGTTCTTCGAGCTATGTGCCCTGCCCACTGCCACTTCAGCTTGGCTATCCAGAGAGCTATGTCAGCGACTTTGGTTCTACTGCGGATCTCCTCATTTCTGGTTCGATCTCGCAGGGAAACTCCGAGCATAGCTCTCTCCATCGCCCTCTGAGTGACCTTGAGCCTTCTGATAAGGCCCATAGTGAGCGACCACGTCTCTGATCCGTAAGTCATCACTGGCAACACACACTGGTCAAAGACTTTCGTCTTGAGACATTGCGGGATATCGGACGAGAACATATGTCGTAGCTTCCCGAACGCTGCCCAACCGAGTTGCATTCGACGATTGACCTCCTTCTCGAAGTTGGACCTAGGTAGGTCCAACAAGTATATCTACCTGGGACAGGTAGTCCAATTAGGTAATTGGACTACCTGTCCCAGGTAGATATACTTATCGACAACTTCGAGCTTAGAGTACGTTTGAGAATACTCAGGTATTTATGCCTTGAAATAGTTATTTAATGCAATTCAGGCCCCTTTGATAAACTTTGATCATATACAAATCGCAAGAGTTTCAAAAGCAGTATACAATGGTAACACATACGCCTGCTTCATGCAGAAGTTTTTTATGTCACCTGTACCCACGCGATCTTTTTTCGGCTTATCTGGGGGCACGGCAGTGCCCCCCGATAAGCCGAAAAAAGTGCAGCACCAAACATCGCCACGAAATTTTTCCCGATCTTTCTAGTGAACGCTCTAATCGGCAAGAAGCATAAAGCAAATTTACTGCGTACTAGAATGCTAGCCAGGACGCTCGATAAAATGCTCGCTAAAACACACTCGTTTGTTTTTCTGTTATGTTACATTCGCACGAATGCTCATTACACGTAAATACTCAAGTGTATCAGCACCGTTATTATTATTATAAACGTTTCATTAAAATCAGTTTAGCATGGATTTAGTAGTAAGCATTTAGTTTAAACTTTAGATATTAGTATAGATAATACGTGAATTAATTAAGCAAACTACTTTTATAGCTTTTAGTTTAATGTTTATTTAGTTTTAAACAAAAGTATCGTGATTTTCATTATTAAATTTTGCTCGAAATATCTTGCGCTTTGAAGCGATACTGTTCACATAATTAGAAATTAAGTCTCTTATAATCAAACATAACGTCCACCCATTCATCTTAAGAAACCTTAAAATGTTAATAATATTATTTAGATTATGTATATATTAATTTACAAAATGTACCTACTTAAATCTTCTTCGATCACAACTATCCTATAAGCTCCCGTTAAATTACTTCGCAGATAAAATGATACACAAAAGAAAATTACTTTCCAAATTAAAATAAATCTTAATTTGGAACGTAATTTTCTTTTATGGAAGATAATGCCTATCCAGAAGAAATGAAACTGCCTAATAACTATAATATTAATACCAACGAAAAACAAATCTACTAATAATTCTGTATAACTAAATATTTCTGTATATCCCAATGACCGTGACTATTTTTAACGTTTGCCGATGTCATAACCACTCTCGTGTCGTTTCTCAAAGGACCACTTAACGTCACTTGGCGCCTTAGCGATCTATCTAGAGGCATGGTACTGACCGCTCTCGAGACACTCCCATACAGTTCGTGCGATATCTGTGTGTGTGAATGTATATAATTATGTGTGTATGTACTAGTAACCACTTGAATGTCTATTGCGATGATGCTATACGATAAATGGAAGTATCTTATGCCACACTTCGTTAGTAAAAGATTATTGAATATATTGGCTTGACTACTATTGTTTTAACCCCGTTAATAAAACTTGAGTATAAGATGATTTTAATCGTTAGTCCAATTTAGGGATTTTATTTTAGGATACCACATGCATACATATATATGCTTAGTTATATACGTCTTCACTTAAAGCAGGTTATTGACACGGACTAAAATAGTTTATTTTCGTAATTTTTTTATATTTTAATGCATCATAAGCTTATTAACTTTCAATTTGACAGCCAGCGCACTTTTATTTCCAAATTAATATAATCTGTGCCATATTGGGGATGACGAAAGGATAGTAACTACAGCTCAAACTGTTCAGGCGTTTAGAAATTGCCTTCGAATGATGTATCACAAACATACATACTCGAAACCTTACATTACACAACTTCTTTAAAAAATTATACTCAAAAATAAGCCACAGATTTAAATTGACATGCACATACACAATACACTATAGTGAAACACTATACATTTATAGTTTTCAATTTATATAAGTAGATAAACCCGAAACAATACTGAACTCAATAGAAATCTCATACCTTTTAACCAATTACTACAAGTCTATTCTTTCAGAACTACAACTCTGAGAGTAATGTATCAAAAATAATAGTTTCCTTCACATACAAGTAAAAGTTTTGTATCAACTTGTTACGGAGAATGTACCGAAAGGCGCGATGGTTATTTTTAGCATAAGGCTGCTTTTCCAATAGACATGTGCGATGCTGTGTTGCTATGGACGAGTTTGTTATCCACCAATTATATTTATTTTTACGTTGACCAAACGGGTATTTTAACTCACTAAGAATAGGCTTGTGTCACAGAGGACTTTACAAACATTCAAACAACAGACTAAACTACACCCAGACTCGATACTACATAGCGTTGTCTCGTGTAGGTTCAACTAAGCTATGGATGCTTACTTAGTATGATGGCGAGTAGTACTATGTGCAAAGCAGAGTTCCTTTAAAATGTGAGCGTTTGTCACTAAAAGTAGATAATAGCTCAAGTGCAACATCCCCGCAAAGCTATTAGCGACAGCGCATCTTCATAGCACATCTTACCCGTCTCGCTACATAATGCACTCGCTACATGCCAAGCATCATTGGAAATGGTCTCATACTTTCATAGTTTAGCTTTTACATCTTTGCAATTTAGCTAAACAGCACATATCAGATGGAAAAGCACCTTAAAGCATAGAGAACTAGAGGGACCAAAAATAAAATAAATAAAAATCGTAATAACCAATGGATTTCGTAGCTCCACTTCAATCCGCTCCAGACGCTCCAGTGGATATGCCGCTTTAGTGTCCGGATTTAACTCCTTATATTCGAAATGGATAAAAAATCTCAATAACGGCAAGGGTCATCTTTTAGATATATTTTCGTTTATAGATTCTCCTTCCCTAGTAGCCGACATGATTTTTCTGTACTCTTTTCGGCTTGTCTGATTTTTGTTAATGGATTTCGTTAAAGCCTTGAAAGTTTCTGCCAAGATTATTATTTTTACTCCAATGAGTTTGACGGATTAAGCTACACCAAACAATTATTGAAGAAACAGGAAAACAAATTTATTGGACACAACTGTATATATAAAATACTTGCGTTACTGACTGACTCATAGACAAGCCACAGCCGAAACTATTAAAAGAAGCTGAAATTTGGCATGTATGTTACTTTAGAAGTGTAGGGGTGCACTGAGAAGGGAATTCCCTACATTTTCACGGGATCGGGACCAAAATGTCAAAATAAAGACAAATTTGATGACCCGTTGGCGTAGCCCGGTAGTGTTAGCTACTGCCACGCCAAAAGTCGCGGGTTTGATTCCCGATTAAGTCAAACATTTGTGAACATGAATGTTTGTCTTCCATGTATAATATGTATGTATTTACAAGAAAAGTAAATATGTATATCCCAAACTAAGCAAAGTACCCGTAGTACAAGCAATGCTTATATAGTTTGGGAGTATATGGTGTTGTGTGAATGTGGTAGAATATTATTATAAATAACAAATGTGCGAGCGTAGCTGCGGGCAGTAGTAATTTGCATGCCTTAATTAAAAATTTTGGCTTAAAAATTTTCAGCTTATGAATTAAAAGATTCGGTAAATCTCATAAGTGACTGTTCAGATTAATGTTATTTTTTTTTACAACAATTGCAGTATCTACGTCTCTATGCCTTTCATTATTTTACGGTTCCGTAGTAACCTACAAGAAACCCTTTTAGTTCCGCCATGACCGTCCGTCGTTCACTAGCGAGCTGTAGCCATAGTTTTACAAAGTAAAAACAAATTTTCTATACAAATGCACTTTCTAGTACAATTTACGTTATAATAAGGTATATTAATGCTATTTCTACAAGGTATTTTATTCCTTATTGATCAAAGTATCACAGTATTTTTATTATAAGTATTTAATATGATCTTCTGTATATATAAAATCCTTGCGTTACTGACTGACCGACAGACACGCTACAGCCGAAACTAGTAGGCGTAAGTAGGTGAAATTTGACATGTGTATGTTCCTTGAGGAGTGTAGGGGAGTGCTAAGAGAGGATTTTTGGAAATTCCTCCCCTAAGGGGGTAAGACAGGTTGGAAGAATTTCTATCAAATTCTTTAATGGATTAACTTCAAACTTTGTGTATTGGTTCCTCAAATGAACACTATGAAAACCTTTTTGGAAATTCCTACGCTAAGGGGGCAAAATTTCTTAAGAATTGTGTCTGAGATTGTATATAACAAAATAATTATTCAATGGATTCACTTGAAACTTTGCATATCGGTTCCACAAGTGGCTTTAGTAAATTCACCCCTAGGACGAGAGGCTCAAAAAGGGGTCCCAATTTAGATGAAACTTTATTTAATTAAAGGTTGTTGTTAGTTTGTAAGAGATTAAAAACATTATTCATTAAATTTCTTTAAGAATTGGCAATGCAAACCAAAATGCGCTAAACATTGTACAAAACATTTTACGCAAGCGAAGCAGCGGGCAAAAGCTAGTGTTTTTATTAATCAATGTCGAAGTATCAGACATATTGGTTTTATTTATCTGTTTTTAAACAGCCTTTGTCGAACGAGGCTCTGTGACGTGTAAAGCTGCGCGTCCACAGGATCGGAATCGGAGCGGACGGAGCGTCGTCATTTACAAAATGCCGATGGGGTGCGTCCACTGCATTCGGATTCAGCATCGGCAATTTAGGTATTTTTAAAGCAGGAGCACAGTGACGAGGATATTGTTATAATTAGATTAATTTTCGGAGAATATCATACATTATATTCTGATTTATTAGAAGATGAAAATAGATTTTATTTGCCCAATTTCGTCCCAAATATTGTCCCTCCTAAGTTGATTATGTTAATGTTCATGTTTTAGATTATAAAATTCTTCATACCTTTCCACTAACATACTTAAAACATCGTTGTTCATCGTGAATAAGTATTTTTGCCTACAGTTTAACGTCGCAAACACGTCAGAACTTGAAACGCTCGGAATCCGTATGATGCGTTCACTGCGGATGACGTCATCAGCACAAATACCGGTCTCAGGCGCAGAAATGCCGATCCAGTGCACGCAGTTTCATAGAAATTAATACAAAGCAACAAATCCTTCCGCTCCGTACGCTCCGATTCCGATCCGGTGGACGCGCAGCTTTAATGAGCGGTTTTATCATGATGGATTCGTTTGTGTGGTAAGCCGTACGCAGCAATGAACGATTTCGTGTACTCAATATTTTGTGCGAGACATTTTTATTAAAAAGTTAATTAAAAAACCAGCATCCTGCGCAGTGTTCAAATGGTCAAACTTTAGATGAATTTATATATCTATACACCAGAGGCGGCTCGTGAAAGATTTTATTGGGTGTTCACTAAAAAAAAAGATGAAACTGCTTACCATTTATTTTGTGAATGCTTTTACAATTAATAGTAAGATGTAACCTGAACCGTCCACGCAGTATCAACTCCGGCGCCACTAAACAAAATACACGAAAAACAAAACAGCTTATTACTTCCTTCGCATTTTCGCAACCACATAACCAAAGCGTTATATCATACTGGTCGTTTTTTTAGTTTAAAGTTTATGCTGTTATATTCCATATTAGTTACACAATTTAACTGTCTTTCTTAAATATATACACACATACAATTAACTATATTTGAAACACCAGTCCTTTTCTAAATACCAACACACTTGCAGAGAAATGTTTTGCTTTTGTTTACATTCAAATGATACCGGTAAAACACTATTAAAAAAAAACGGCGCACACGTTTTAATTTTTCTTCGTGACAAATGGTCTTATCATTTAGTCGGGTAATATATTCGCGCATGCGCACCTCGTCTCAAGCTAGCCAGGAGCGCCGCTCCGTATTTGGCTTATTTCTCATACAAATCTTTTGTCTCACGCGCCCAGCGCATAGAACGCTCTCTCTTTCGCACTCATTTGATTTTAGTACTAAGCGTTGTACTAAGCTTTCGTAAACAAGGAGCGCTGGTATGAGCGCTCCACTCAACAAAACTACCTACCTATACCTATGTATGTTTCAAGAGTGTTGACAAAATTATGATAAACAGCTTAGTAGTCAAATACTTATTTGTGGATATGAATTTGTATTGTTTAATATTGAGTATGTTTATAGAAAAAGTTTATATGAGTTGTATCCATATATTTTATAATTTTGGGAGTTCACTGCTCCAGCGCTCCTTTGAACGAGCCGCCACTGCTATACACATAAATAAAATTAAAGAGTCTTTCTGTGATTTCAAAATAACTTTGTTTTTTTAAAAGCCTATAGTTAGTTTCACGATACCAAGTCATATACAACCGCTCAATATTGCATTTCAGTCTCTGAGTATTACTACCCATAAGTCGTGTAATTCTGTAAGACTTCATTGTAAACTTCGAATCTGAATCCGCTGTGAGTTTCTTGATTGGCATTCTAAAAACTCGGTTGATAATTCAAATCTACACTAGCGCTACTCTTGCGAGCGTGTTTGCGAGTTGAACTAAATTGACCTCGAGATTTTGACAGATAGAGTATGAGATGACGTAAAAAGTGGCATTCTATAAGGTAATTCTCCCGTCAGTTCGACGCTCACTTCGCACTCAAAATCAAGGTCGTTTTGAACTTATGCGAAGTGAGAGCGAATAGTGACGTGAAATGCGAGTTGTTGTTTGAATTTTACAGAATCGATGTGAAGCAACACATTGCTTGTATAGTATTTAGATATCGAGGGTTCACGGGCAAAATGTATTAAGCGACATTTTGGCTGATATTGAGTTATATACATATTCGGAATCGCCGGATTTTTCTGCGTCGTTTGCACTCGGTTTCGTGCTGATCTGAGCACTTTTTTGGCGCTTAAAACAATAATAAATTTAGGCGCCGTTCGGAGTAGCTTTGATTGAAGCGACAACATTTTTTTACAATTTAAGAAAAAATGGACTTCATACAGGCGAAATATTTAGTGTTTTTGACTTGAGCTATTTTCCCCGGCATAAGTTTGGTAAGATAAGGTGTTTGAATCGTCTTGCCTGCGCCTAAAATATATACATACAGTCGTTTAAAGCATTTTGCTTGCACCTGAAATTCATACTTGATGTCGCTTAAAACATTTAGCCAGCTGCTGAAATCTATACCTTGTGTCGCTTGAATCATTTACCATGTATCTGATATTAATAAACACAGGTGCTTAAATCATTTTCATGTGTAATAAAAAATCTTTATACTCGGTGGTTAAATCCTTCTTCTTGAACTAAATTAATAAAGACTCGTCTCATCAGACATATTGTATTCTAAGTTGTGGAAGTTAAAACATTTTTACTCCACTGGAATTAGGAAATCTATATTCGTTAAGATAGGCAAAATTTTGTATAAATCGTTTATCCGTTGTCGGGTAAGACATATCGTTTCGGCGCCAGAGTCTTTGATTTACGTCACTGTGAGTAACGCGCGTGCCCCCGCGGTGCTTCAGTCGCCGTGAACCGTGAACGAGTACGGATATGGGTCGAAACTGGTTGGGAAGAGAAGGATTGGAGGTCTTGGCTAGAGGGATAACGTGGGCCTTGCCCCACAAGGACGGAAAGGAACCAGACTCAAGGGAAAAGTGAATGACGTGAGAGATCACCGGAAGTAGTTGGTCCAAGATGGTCATAACCATACGGCGGCTGATGTTGTCATGTGCCACGGCATTAGATTTAATGGAAAGGATTATCTTTTTGATATCATCCGAAGACTTTGGAGAAAATTGGAAAGATTGTTTTTTGTAAGTTGATTGGAAGATGTCTAGGTCGGGTAAGTTATTTAAATAGTTGACTGCCAGACACTTGGTCTGGTGATCCAATGGAGTGGGAGTGGTGAAATATTGGTTAATACCATCCAAACCAAGTGTCAGACGGAAGTCACACCGATGATGCTTGCCAATACCAAGAGTTCCAAGGAACTTCCAGATATTGGCAGGCGATGAAGAAGTGATATTGCTGAGAATGTGTCGGCGTTTGGCATTTCGCACCATTTGATTACACCGATTCTTTGCAGATTTGAATAGCGCCCAGTTTTCCTCGCACCGGTCCCTTTTATATTTCCTAAACGCCCGATCCCTACGGCGCATTGCCATACGGACACCCGCCGTAAGGTGCTGGAGGATGCCTCAGTTTCACCTGCCTCACCGGGGCATGAACATCGTATAAACGACAAATCGAGCTATTAAAAAGAAATACTTTTTCGTCAACAGTGGAGGTAGAAAACATGTAGTCCCAATGAACGAGTTTGTTAACATCCATGCGACCAAAACAACGAATGGTACATTCGGACTATAGGAGGGGATTTAAGATGTTTTAAGCGTTAAGTAAGGAAAATAAGGTCATGACGGGAAAAAACCTTTTTTAATACATAGGCTGCACTAAAAGTATCGGGAATGGAATATTTCCACTGTTCCTGTCATATTAAAATCTTTTTAATTGAAATCTCCTTGGTTTTAAAAATCGTATACCATTTATTTAAAAAAAAAAAGATTCTCGGTCTTGTCACAAGGTTTTGTCAAACTTGTTTAGTCGTTGAGAAAATGAAATGGACTCGAGAAAATTCAAGAGCGATGATTAATTATGACTTTCGAAGTGGTTTAACACAAAAACAGTGTGTTAACCGGATGATTTCTGCATTTGGTGATGAAGCTTAATCGCTGGTTTGCTGAATTTCAACGTTGACGTGTCAAGCTCAGTGATGATCCCCGTCAAGGTCGTCCAAAAACTGCAGTCACCCAAGAAAACGTTGATGCTGTGGGTAAGCTGATTGAGGAAGATCGACATGTGACATACCGCAAAATTCAGGCAACTTAACACTTTGGCATGAGTCAAATACAAATAATCTTGCATGAACAATTAGGTGTAAAAAAGTTGTTTTCCCGATGGATACAGCATTCGCTCTGTGAAGAGCAAAAAGCGGATCGCGTTACTTGGTGCGTCAGAACTCTCGAAAGATTCCACACAGGATCTTCAAATGCTGTTTACAACATCGTATCAGGTGACGAATCCTTTTTTTTTTGTGTCGGGTTAGAAAATCCTCATGGAGTCCCTCCGCCCTGGGGGGGAAGGGCGAAGGGGACTGTCAGACTCTTACTGACTAAAAACCAACCCGTGTTCCTCATGTACCTGTGTGTCGGAGGGTAGGGTATCGCATAAGCATTCCTCGCCACTCCCCGACGGGCATTGGCCCGCCAGATGGTCAGGCGGGCCCCAAACAAAACCCCCTTGGTGGCGGATGAAGGTGTTGGGCTCCGCCGCCAAAACACCCAGCGGCCGCAGAGGATGGGGAGGACGGCAACGCAACACCGCATCTCCTCTTCCTCTGCGGCCACACCACGACGCAACGATGGTGCGCCCCCATTTGGTCGCGGGAGATAGGGCGCGCGGCAACGCAACACCGACACGCCTCTCCTCCCGCGACCGCGCCTGACTGCGAGGGACAGAACAACTGTCCCTCGCACCCGCACCATTGGACGCATCCTGCGCAGGCCTCCGTCAAGCCCACGCGGAGCATCCCCTCCTGGATCCCTCTTAGCTTCACCGCGGGTGACCAATCCACGGTTACTGATCCCACACCACGACAAGGTGGAGATCCCACGGAGGGGAGGTGACGAATCCTGGATATACGCGTACGAACCTTAAACAAAAAACCAGTCACGAGCTTGGGTGTTCAAAAATGAGTTAAAGCCAACAAAAATTTTTCGTTCACGGAGTGTTGCAAAAAAAATAGTGACCACGTTTGTCTCCAAAACCGGCCATGTTACGACTATTCCTCTTGAGGGACAAAGAACGGTTAATGCAGAATGGTATGCTAGCATTTGTTTGCCACAGGTCGTTTCTGAACTCCGTAAAGAGAACTGTAACCGCCGTATCACCCTCCATCACGACAATGCGAGTTCTCACACCGCGCACAGGACAAAACAGTTTTTAGAGCAAGAAAAAATAGAATTATTAGACCATCTGCCGTACAGCCCCGACCTAAGCCCTAATGATTTCTATACTTTCCCTAAAATAAAGAATAAATTGCGTGGACACAGATTTTCATCACCTGAAGAAGCTGTGGACGCCTACAAAACAGCCATTTTAGAGACCCCCACTTCCAAATGGAATGGTTGCTTCAATGATTGGTTCCATGGTATGGAAAAATGTGTCAAATTTCACAGAGAATACTTTGAAAAGCAATAAAATACATTTTTAAATAGTAATGTTGTGTCACTTCCTTGATGCCCGAAATTTTCCGTATTAGTACCTGATTATTTTTAATGAAGAGAGGAAAATCAAAAGGAAGAGAGGAAAATAATGATGTTATTTAGTTTTTCTTAGAATTGATGTTTTTGTTACCTAATTTTTATTATTATTTTTAGAAAAGCCTTTTTTGTTGTTATCACCAGCTTGTTATCTGAATATTTTTCAAATAGCGAAAATTGTGAATCCTTGTGCCACTATTATAATAAAAACGATCACTTGTCTGATTTTAAACACGTATTTGTTTTATTTTAAAATTTCTTTAGATTTTTCATTTGTAGGAAATAAACAATAGTCCAAATTAATGTTGATCTAACCGCCAATCCTAATTACACATACAAATTAATTGTTATTTTCTTTTAGAGAAAAGTGCTACATAAATAATTTTAATCTGCAACTACTTTATGATATTTCAACTGCTTAAACCGATTAGCCTGATTTTATTTTAGTATTCCAATGGTTGTTCATATATTTAGCCTTACACAAAATAATACCAGAGTGTCGCTTAAATCGTTTTTCCTATACCTGTATTGTGAAGTTTATGGCACATAAATCATTTAGCCTGTTTCTAAATAAAAGTAAACTGGGGTAATATTGTATCAAGCGACTTTTATTTCTATTAATAGTAGCTTATAAGAAATGAAAACTATACTCAATTATGCAGCTTTTGTCATGGAAATCAACTTCGGTCGCTTTTTCGTGAATAACCTTATACTTTTTTTATAACGTTTTTTTTTCGTAAAATTGAAACTTTAAAACGCTCTCCTGTAAAGTTTAAAAAATGTCGCTTAATACATTTTGCCCGTGAACCCTCGATATAATGATAACCACTTATTTGTTTTTGGATTACGCGACTCAAGCCTATTTAAACCTGTAAGTCTGTATTTAGGCTTATAGCGCTTTGTGAAATCTGTTCGTGAAATCTTTTGATGTCGCTTATTTGTTGTTTGGTTTTGATAAAATCTACAATTTTCGCGAAATCGTTTATTTCCGAAGGTAATTACAAAATTTAAATAATAATATTTAGTTACAAAATGAAAATTAGAAGTATTAATCTATATACATTACAAAACAAAGTTCAATTTGCCCGTCTGTCTGTATGAACAAGATAAACACAAGAACTACCGAACGGATTTTTGTAGGTTAGATTTTCACTCTTACTGTGTTTCCCGAGGAAGGTTCGGGTGTTTCACTCACGAGGGCAGAGCCGCGAGCAAATTCTAGTATAGAACAAAGTAATCTGCTCTATTCCGACAACGAAGGATTTTTTTAGTCTTAGTTATTTTGAATGATGAGATTGTCTAAGTTATCCAGCATGTGGACCAACTTTCAGACAGTTGATAGATTTTACTGAAAACGGAATTATATTTCCTTTAATATTTTAACATTTAAGAATTGAGTACGTACTAATAGGGGATACTTGTACGCAAAAAAAATGTTAAATACTGTAAATAACACCCTATTGATCTAACTAGGCTATCATTGCAATGAAAAACAAAAATCTAATTTGTAAATTAACGTAAAATAATATTAAATGGCCCGCAGTAACACTCAAATTGTGCCCATTAATTCGAACACATCTAATTGTGTCAGCGGGGACTAACTCCGGTATATCCTCCTATTATAGTTATTTATTCAGACTATTAACAGATACATGAGGTCTGGGAAGAATTTTCTCAGATAAAGAAAATACATGGAATGGTATGAACTCATCATTAATTGCATAAATTTGAACAATAAGGTAATATAATTTTATAAATATAAATATCAGGTACCTAAGTGAAGTCTCTAAATATTTCAATATAGGCTGTTTTCAAGTGTCTTGTGCCTAAAGAGAAATAAAAGATGCAAGGTCAAAATACTATTTAAAAACTTCCTCACTATTATCTCGAAGCTACATCATCCACCTGGTATTACCTCAGTTACAAAACAGTGTACCGATTACCGCTAACCGCAGTCTAACCAGATTTGTCTGAATATTACCTTATCCACGGAGCGACCACCTGTCTGACCTACGCACTCCAAAGGGATAGCGATATTTAATGGTTAAGACTAGAGTCAGTTAATTTTAAGGTACCTACTGACTCTCTATAACGACTGCCAAAGCTCATCATGACTGCCAGGAACGACATTTAACAAGCTTTCCGAATCACCAGGCAAGCGATAATTCGATACGCTATTTTCTCTAAACTACATGATCATTTTTAATCATGGTCTTAACGATTATTTTCATTCAATCTTAACATCTTTTATCAAACTCATTCTTATATTATATTATTTCGATTACAGTTTCATCTTTTGCGATTCGCAACCACGTTACCAAAACAAAAGTCCAACGTTTGTTGATGAAATTCAATTTTAATGGCAAACATAGTTGATTAAAATAGGACCAGAGAAAGAAATTCCATTATCACGCTAAAGACTCCGAGAATCTCGTTTACATTCTGTTATTCTTAGTAGCGACTGCGTTAAGTCAATCTAGGTTATCGCTGATTTAAGATAATATTTGATGGCCATGATTGTAAATACATTAGACGTATCAAGAAGATGAAAGTTTTATTATGGTCACAATTTATTGTATTGACTAGACTAGATACTGACAATAGTGCAACCTTCTGGACCAATTAATGTCCTATATGTAACCCTAAAAAGTTGCCTTGTTGCCTACTTGCATTGAAAAATAACATAATAATTTTAAATCACAGACAAACACTTCAATGACGTTTAGAAAATTAATGTTTACCGGATAAACATAATCCGGTATAAAACTTTTAAAAATACGTATAAAGAATCGATGTTTTTAAAATAAATGAAGTCCTTTTTATCCTTTCTTTGGTAATCAAAAGCATATTAAGCCCTATAGCAAACGAGTCAGCTTGAAGTGGTTTTGAGATTATTTTACTTTATAGAGAATTTACAAACTAATTTAGAAATTGAAATGGAATTATCGACCTGATGTATTTATGATTTCACAAAAATCATAAATTCATCAGGCTGCCTTAGGATCAACAAAAATAGTCAAACGCTCGACAAAAAATACAAGGTTACAATTATTTTAATCACCTCCTTTTTCAAGATCAAATCTAAAGAAATATAATAAACATAACTAGTCTTCAAATCAAGAATCTGATTAGCAGAATAAAATAAAAAGTGATTTAATATACTTAGAAAAAACGAAGGAAATGAAAAAGGTAATACAGAAAATTTACGGTGTTCAGCCAATACGCACTTGGCCAATTTTCCGCTTCAAATAAATCGTAGATATAAAGCTCTTTCATACAACACCCTGAAGAGACATGTCGTAATTTGACCGCGGTGTCGACGTCCAATCTCCACCAAACATTCTTTAAAAGAATGCGCAGTAAGTATTTGCAGTCCCCAGCATGCATTCAAGCGTTTTGTCGTTTAATTAAAGCCGGTCCTATATTAAATTTACACCAAGGGACCGCTAAAAAGATTCATCATAAAGGCGGCGACTGACTCCTATCCTCATTGAATATTTAAGAATAATTATAAACTTTCGCGATGTTTATAAATCATAAAGAATTATTAAACGGGTCTTAAGCGCGTAAAATTATCTAATTTACGGAGGTACTCCGCGACCACGGTCATTGCAAGACGGTAAAAACATCGGCAAAACATACGTTTATATGCTGCAAGTTAGATCATTTTAAGTGGTTAAGACCCGTTAAATAATAAAGTATATTCAAGGTTTTTACAATCAATAAAAGAACACACACAAAAAACTCTTAATATAGGTATAAGATAATAATATGATCAACTATATGTATTCATACTTTGGCAATCTCTAAAAGACACGATTCTCTACCCATTGGTTTGATGGAAAGCTTGCCAACTGCGGCATATTACATTTTATTGTTATGTTGAAAGTAACGTATTAATGTGACCAAAACAACTATTACAGATCATCATCCCAGTTTCATTGTGTTAAGAAAATGTATTTTTGTTTTGCAACTTTACTAAAAAATACTATAAGTGCAAATACAATTTAGACCACACAACGTGAAAATGCCAATACAGCAAACCAACCGCGTCAATCAACTGTTGCGACGAATTATGAATCTCTCTGCAAAAACAATCCATCGGCTAACGGGCAGGCGTTTGCCGATGAATTGTTCGTGGAAAAAAAGCTTCGTTGACGTTAGCCAGTTGTGGAGACAAATTCTGTACAACTTGTTTTTGTGTATATTTACGTCCAATAGGTTCGGTTTAGGTGCCATATGCGATACATACATAAGTGGTGGTTGTTTAAAATGTTGTTATCAGCTTCAAATTTTAAGTACATGACGCAAAGAAGTTTTTTTTTCTTAAAAAAGACAACTCCCGCATTAGGACTAAATTCTGTGTCGCGGGGGACATTACAAACATAGGAACAACTAACGGACACAATGAACACCCAGACTCGAAACAATTTGTGAATTACACTAAGTGTTGACACGTGTGGGGATCGAACCCACAACCACCTTAAACCACTACACCAACCGTGAAGTCATCAAAATGTAATCGGGTATCGAAAATTATTATCCATTGGAATTTATTAGATACTTACAATACATGACTGCCTCTGTGGTCCAGTAAATAGCGTGTGCGTCTGCTAATTGGTATCGGGTCCCGGGTTTGATTCCCAGGACGCGCAAAAGTGTTACTGTAATTCTCATTTGCAGCACTGAGTCTGGCAAAGTGCCCGGTAATGTCAATAAGCTCGTTCCCTATTTCGTGGAACCTAATTTATACATGTCGAAATATGGGTGTAATAGTACATACACATATGCCTACCCCTCCGGGGATACAGGCTTATGTCTTTACAAAAAAAAATACAATACTGTCTTTTGTATTTTTCTGGAGAACGTTACATGACAATCTTACGTTCAAGACTTACCTTTAACTTAACAAATGCCATTCTCGGTCCCAAAACGGACGCTTTAAAAATAAGTCACCGTAGATGGACGAGTAAAATCCAGCTTGAGTTTTTAAAACTCCAACTTAGTACATTTTGTGGCTCTGGAGTTATGTGGAATACCATTTTCTTAATTTTTTTGGTATCTCTGAGGAATTACTCGATGACATACTTTAAATTTTTGGGCTTTAGGTTCTTAAGTTTAAAGTTGCATCTTATTTGTTGATAAAGAAAGAAGCTAGCTAGGATGCCACAAAAAATATAAGGAAATACCCATTTCCTTTTAGCATACTTGATAAATAACATTACATCGACTCGATCAGCATAAAGCGCACTGATTGGCTAGCTCCAAGTTCTACAGTGATCTGACTTTGAAGCGAGCCAATCAGTACTATCTTGATGACGTGCTGGTTGTTGCGCACAGCGTGCAGCATACAACAGCGTAAATGTGTTTACGAGAAAGCCGCAAATCCTCGTAGCTGATACGCATAAAGCGCAAAGGTCTGCTTGGACGAACATTTCTTTCATTAACAAGTGAATGCGGCGAAAATATTTTCTACCAACTTCCTATTCCTGAGAGACTACACCTAATGCAGTACAAGTAACGTGGAAAACAGGAAGCCATTTGTCTCAATAAATCTGTGTACAAATAGGTGAAGACAAGAGCCAATAATACTATCTTAGTTTGTGAACTGTCTTTGTTTAGGTACTTTTTAAGGTATTATAGTTATGACCTCTTGCACCCCATGCTTTTTTTATACTAAATTTATTATTCTACTTCTGAGTGCTATTCTCTACTACAGCGCGACTTTAAATGATTTCAACATTTTCAATTATTTTATTTTTTGCTTTTTGTCTTCTTTTGTAACTATTAAACTATAGTTTATTTTTCTTTTTTGATTTATTGTTATTTATTATTGTATTGTCAGGGGCTCTTCATAAGTGTGCGAAGTTACACTTCAAGTAGTGAAAAGTAAAGTGAGTGAAAAAACATTCAAAGATTTCCTTACATAGATAGATATAAACATACCATGCTAATAAAAGCTTGTTGATAATCCTCACTATCCAAATTTGATTCTCTGGACGAATATTGTCTTTTTTCTTCATGTTTTGCCCGCACTACTCACTAATACTGAGTCGCGGATGACTATCAAATGTATCATAGACAAAGAACACCTAGTTTTGAAACAATTATTTATAAATCACACAACGTGTTGTCCCGTGTAGAGCCAAATACAAAACACTGCGTATTGTTCCCACCACGACACAAACGTAGCCAAACATTGTGCTACGGATAATAACCATTAAAGGCTTATATAGAAATGTAACGTTTTTATCTCAGTTTGGAACACTATGAGCCACTTTTATGTGTACTGTTCCGAGTTATAGCACTGATGGGATCCATTAATTGAAGACTCGTGTAGAAATTAATTCGATTTATACGATTGGCATGTTAGTATGTGAGTAGAATTCAGATTGAAATGGTTTTAAATAATATTACTTTAAGATAAAATCTGACGGCATTAAGTAGTATGCGAATACTATGGTTTCTGGTGAATTTGATAGGTCAGTAAATAAAGAGAATTTTAAACTGCAATCCTGTCATCAAAAATAAGCCATTTTTGTATCAAAACATCCAAAATTAATTAATCACCATCATCAACATCCTAGATATCCATCCAACTAAATGTCACAAAAAATCATAATTCTTCTTCTATTTTCTCCAAGCAACGTTTCAGGATGATACGCCCATCGTCAGGTATTTCACCTTCATTTTAAAAATTATACCATAATTCCGACCCGTAACACAAATATTATTATTAAAATAAATCGAGAACTGAAGGAACAAAAGCAAAAATAAAAATACATTTTTCTAATATTCGTTCCTTTATACGTCATATCTATGGATAAAATTCACAAATTTGTAGCAGACAATTTGGGTATCATTGGTAAGCCATACATAATCAGATTTGAAATAAAGCACAGCAGAATGGGACAATTATCATTATTATTTGTTACACTTTTATGAGATTTAATTGAACATAATTTATTATAGATTTATCATTATCCCTTTCTAGACTGTTGTCTTGCTATTCTTATATAATAGGAGTGTTCATTTTGGTATAAGAGCACGGTTGTTAGGGCTCAGGTTTACCACCCAGGTTGAACTTTTCGCGAGAAACCCGACAATTTGCCTATCACGACAATAAACTCAATTTTTTTCAATGGCCCTAAATCTTCGTGGTTGTAGCGGGTCCGATGCTCTCACAATATAAAATTCACCAATAAAATTTTATAGAAAATTCTCCTCATAAGATGTGCGAGAAAGTATGAATGCTATTTGTCCTTGCTGGTAATTTTACCTTATTACATATCAGAACATGTCAAAACTATATCAACTAGATTCCAACTGTTTTAATATCGGCTATCACGACAAAAATTTGCGATTTGCAATAGCCGATACTAACGCAGAAGTCTCGTATTTATATAAATCTGATCACATACATCAACCTAAAATAAACCGTATTCATACTAGTAATAAATAAATAAATTTTTAATTACTTTTGCTAAATTTCTCCAACTCATTCGCAATGCATGCTCGCAGGTACAGTGGTAAGCGTGTTTTGAAACAAAGTTACCTAATGTTTGAATCTAATGGCACTTTTATACTAAGTTTCTTAGGTGTGTGCCGCTTTGCAACCGGTCTGTAATAAGTACAGACTGGTGACAAAAAAATCAGTTTTTCCATACATTTTATTTTTATAAAAGACAGCAATACTCCATTTTTAGTGAGTGAACAATAGAAATCGGAATAAATATCAAAACATGGTAATCGCAAGCGAATTCTATTTGTATTTCAGTGAAAGGTTTTCTGTGGTCTCTAAGGGATTTTGCCAATTACTTCATTTGTCCGTTTGATAAAAGATCGTCTTTTATATTCTTGCAGACGATTTCCATCTAAAATATATTTTTATTTGATCGTTGTACTTTCGCTTGAATATCTCAAAATAAGTAGGTAATTGTAGTCGTTAGTCCATTTGTGTTCTATCAAAGTTTTTATAGAATACAAAGTAAATCATACAGACTTTTGCTGTCCACTGCTGGACATACCTTTCCTAATTTGCGACACAATAGTATTGGAAGTCAATAAGAGGATTTGCCTTACTATCTCGAACCAGACAGTTTGGTAAATATAGGGTGTGATATCGATTGTTTTCCGTCTCTTTCCATAGATACTATTTGATTCGAGCAATTTCCTTATTCACCTCTTTGATACGGGGAAAGCACATTATATATTCTTAATCTATCACAATTATACGAATATATTATAACGACCACAAGATACAAAACCTGTATCGCGACAATTATTATAATAAATAAAAATATTCAATCCAAGGACACAAAGTAATCTCGGACTTTAAACAATTTTTATGTCACAAAATGTTGTCCCATGTGGGTATCGAACCCTAGCAAGTTAAGTGGCGAGGCCACCAATTATATCATTAAGTCATTTGTGCATTACGAGATCTTATAAGTATCTACTATCATATAGTGTATTGATGGTATTATTTACTTTTTATGCATGTTTGATCATTCTAGCTAATTAGATAAAGTGGGCCAGCTTAACTGGGCCGTTAAAATACTGCGATGACTAGCGATGTCGTAACGCTTGCACTTACTTATTAATAGCTCACACCTATGATCATATTAATTTGAGAGCACTAGGCAATGAATATTTTTACAAAAGTAAAACTATTATATTCTAAATCCATACTAATATTATAAATGCGAAAGAGTATTTGTTTTCTTAATTGTTTGTCTTTCTTTCAAATTTATCATTTGTGTGCGGAGAAGTAGGTAGGAAGCTGGAGAATTACATATACCACTTTTTAATTGGATAAGTCTTGTTTTCCATAATAAAACAATACTCTAGATAAACTCTGTCGCTATATGGCTCGATATGATTGCCTAAACGACCTATCGTTTCACATTGCCACTATACTATACACTCAAAAGTTTATTTTCACGGTAACTATAACGATTTATTGTGAAAGCCTTTCAATTGAAGGATCGTAAAGGCTTAGTATTCATTCAAAAAGTGACGAAAAGTACCGCTGCTTCGCACGCGTAATTTTTGCATCGATAAAATGTTTTGCACAAACTCCTACTACAATCCTTAAGGAACATACATGCCGAATTTCACCTACTTGCGCTCAGTACTTTCAGCTGTAGCGTGTATGTCAGTTTTATATATACAGATGAGAGTGTTTCGTTTAAAAATTAAAGGTTTAACACAAAGTCTGACTCTATTTTCTACCCTCTTAGGGGAAAAATTTCCAAAATAAATGTCTTTGTGTTTGCTAATGTCATTTGCGGATCCAATAAACAAAGTAAAAAGTTAATCCCTTGAAGTATTTAAAGGTTTTAATATGAATACTAACTCCTCTTTTTATCCATTTAGGGTAAGAGTTTCAAAAAAGACTTTCTTAGTGTTCACTCACTTCATTTGAGGAACCAATACCTATACAAAGATTGAAGTTAATCCATTGATGGAATCAAAAGTTTCATACAAACTCTGACAACCTGTTTTACCCCCTTAGGGAAGGAATTTCCAAAAATCCTCTCTTAGTGCACCCCTACGGTCCCCAAGGAACATACATGCCAAATTTCAGCTTCATGCGCCCAATAGTTTTGGCTGTAGCGTGTCTGTCAGTCAGTCAATAACGCAAGGATTTTATATATTAAGATAATTTACTATTTGTAAGTCTATATTTGCATAAGTCCACTTAAATTGAATTTGAAAACTTCATTAATCATTTATAAAATAGCAAATAGGTCATATTTATATGTAGTGCCCAACTTTAAAACGAAGAAGAAGTTTACATTGTAATATAATAAGTTTAGTGATAAACAATCAAAAAGAAAAATCACAGAAAACTATCCCAAAAGCAATGTAATTCTCCTCCAAAAATATCCAAGGAAACTCTACCCTGAAACGTTACAAACAAATCAGAAAATTGTAAGATATATAGTTAAAGATATCCAGATTGATGTTCCCGTCGAAATCCAAAGATTAATCTATATTTGTCAGATTCTCAAAGTTCTACTATCAACTGCCAAAGACGACGGAACTCTGAAACCATTTCGATAAATTCCAATTCAAAATCGGAAATATTGGATTTACCTACTACGTATTATCGCTATGCAATTGGTGAAATCTCGCGGAGTGAAAAGGCGATTATCAATTATACTAATATACATTGAACCAAAACAACCCAAGTCATCTAAAAAAAAAACACATTTCTGAAACCAAACTATGCACAGAAGTCGTTAAAATCCTAGTTTAACGACTTCCGATATTTTGATTTATTTTCACTACTATATCACCTGTGTAGCTACATTTAGTAGCAATGGACGTAGGAGACACCTAGTTTTGACAATCGACAGGAAACGTTAAACTATCTTGGAACCCGAAACGAATTCAATCAGCATATTAGAGGAGTTGGCAAATAAATAATCCTTATTATTTAATAATAATTGACATAATTGCTATGGTCTTTAGTATTAATAATTATATCCATTTACTGTGCCGACAAAGCGCTATAACATAATTACTGGCAGACGCTATTCTTCATCCGTAGCTCATTACTGGTCCATTGCGCCTACAACCTAATGAGCTAGATTTATTACCCTACTTATTCGATATTCTCTTTACAAGCATGTGTATGCCCATTTTTGATCGTTATAGTGTTTTGCAAGGAGTTAGTTTAAATTCTTGGATCGGTAAATTTATTATGAGTAATATTTTTTGGTTGTTTCTAGTTTTGGTAATTTTTGTTTATTAATTTTATTCTATACTGTACATTACGGTAACATAAAAAGTATGTACCTATTATAAAGAAAAAAAAAGATTACGATAGAAAATGATAACGTTTCATTTAAGTGAGCAATTGCTGTTCTATTTCTTAGTAAATAAAAACCTCTAATACCGCATTGTCTGTCTACCTTTACACACTTTCACAAAGCTTGTATACAAGGTTAATACGAAATCATTTTGTTCTTTCTTAGAAACTCATTGTAGGCACAAAGCCGTTTCTTACAAAAACAAAAATAGAGTAGATTTCGGGCACGGGAACCCTTAATCGAAAACTAAAGACTTCACCAGCGATACATATGTATGTACATAATTATACGTATACCTTAAAGGTACAAGTTTGTAGCCGATCGCAGACCTCAAATGTCAGCGTCTTGTCGCAGTGACACTACTGGTTTTTATGTATTTCTATGAGGTACCTTTCGTGACGAGCGTCACATCGTCTACGACGCGCCGTAGCCAGGTATCGTTCGATCGCACATTAGTATTGCCAATGGTGTTCTTAAGGTCGTCAGACATCTTGTCTTCTAGAAAACTCAGAACCAATATTATTACGGCGCTGCCGTTGTGCTGCTGCCATCTGCGGTTGGATCCAAAATCATGACTGCGGCACCGCCACGTCACGACGATATGTCGCGTGCATTTACTGTCTGCGGTCAGCTAAGCCTAAACTTAAAGGTAAATTGTCTTTTAATTTCACTTTTTCAAGTGTACCTCTTGAAAAAGTGAAATTTTCGATTTGCCAGCTAAAAATGCTAGAGCCTGAGAATAAATATATTGACAAAATGACCTCATTTTTCTTGCGTTATATTAGGGGTGAACCTTAATTATTACTACTACGGTTTGAATCGCAATAGTGTATTGCGGGGGCATTGAGATGACGTGTTCTTCCAACTAAGGAATATTATATATTAACTAGCTTTTGCCCTCAGCTTCGCTTGCGTAAATTCGGGGTTCTCTAGTAAAAGTATATCATCTATGTTCGGGGTAACAGAAATCTCCTTTATTGGGCGGATACTTCCATAATTGTCGTTTTAACTGTTTAAGAAATATAACTGCAAAAAGTATTTACACATACAAACTACTTGAAACTTGAACTAAGGCTTAGTAGTACCATAGAGCATAGATATTTACATAGAGGCGCATTTCTTATGGGCGCTCTGTACATAAACTTTCTGTGACCCAAAAAACTTGCAAAAAACTTTCTGTGACCCAAATTGCCGCTTGACGGCGTGGCAGTCGAACTGTGACAGTTCGTCTCTCTTGAACTCATAGGAGTGCAAGAGAGACGAACTGACGAAGTGAGTGACGACAACCGCCAACTCGCCACTTGGAATCGGCACACGAAATCCTTAAGAAATGCGCTTCTATACTGTATTCATTGGTAGTAGGTACTCAAAACTTGACTAAGAACAACTCAAAATGTTATTCGGTATCTGTGACATTTTGCTAGAGTGGCCAATATGGCTATTGTGATATTTCTGTCAGAATTATTAGAATTTTACAAAATACTCGACGATCTGAATTTTGCGGATATCTGTTGTCGACTCGAAATCTTTATTTTTTAATGTTTTATTATTCAGGCAAGGTTTCTATGTACTCCTTGACGAAATTATTAATATAAGATTTGACACTACGATAGCAGCGCAGTCCGTTGGTTCCAATGTGAAACATTCCAAAATCCACAACTACTTACAAATTAAAAATTAAGTAAAATACATTTTCCAGTGGACTAAATTGTGAATCTAAACCATTCTCAAGTCCCCTTGAACACACACAAAAAATTGCATCAAGATCGGTCCAATCGTTTAGGAGGAGTTCAGTGACATACACACGCACACAAGAAATATATATATTAAGACTAGCTTTTGCCCGCGGCTTCGCTCACGTAAATTTGGGGTTCTCTAGTTATAGTATATCATCGATGTTCGGGGTAACTCACATCTCCTTTATTGGGCGGATACTATTATAACTGTAAACAGTATTTACACATACAAACTACTTAGTACAAAGACTTAGTAGTAGGTACTCAAAATGGTATCCAGTATCTGTGACATTTCGCGAGAGTGGCCAATATGGCGACTGTGATTTGTCTGTCAGAACCATTAGAATTTAACAAAATACTCGACAATCCAAATTTTGCGGACATATGTTGTCGACTCGAAATCTTTATTTTTTCATGTTTTATTATTCAGGTAAGGTTTTGATGTACTCCGTGACGAAATCTTAATATATAAAATCCTTGCGTTACTGACTGACTGACAGACACGCTACAGCCGAAACTATTGAGCATAGGAAGCTGAAATTTGGTACGTATGTTCCTTGGGGACCGTAGGGGTGCAGTAAGAAGGGATTTCCCGAAATTCCCACGGGATCGGCCAAAACGGGTAAATTTAAAAAAAATGCAGGCGTAGCTGCTGGCGTCCTCTAGTTATTAATATAATATTTGACACTGCGATAGCAGCGCAGTCCGTCGGTTCCAATGTGAAATATTCCGAAATCCACAACTACTTACAAACAAAAAATTAAGTTAAAAAACATTTTCCAAATTGTGAATCTAAACCATTCTAAGGTTCCCTTGAATACACTCCAAAAATTTCACCAAGATCGGCCCACTCGTTTAGGAGGAGTTCAGTGACATACACACGCACACAAGAAATATATATATATTAAGATATAAATTATATAGGTACATCTAGTTTTGAACCTTATTTAAATGCATTAAGAGAATATATTCAGAAACCAGCTTCGAAAAACCTTACTAAAATCTTCAGCAATATCCCCAATTGATTTCTTAGACGCATGTACCCGCTATAGTTTTAAAGTGCTTGGTAAACTTACCCGAAGCGTCTCACAGCATCTGCGAAAATTGGAAAAAAAAGAATGATTTTAAAATGAGATGCGGTGCCCAAGGAATTTATTTATTTATTTATTTAAACTTTATGTACAATACACAATGTAAGTACAATGGCGGACTTAATGCCATCGAGGCATTTTCTCCCAGTCAACCATAGGGTGATACAGAGATAATTGTGGTAGGTGTACAAATTAGTTTAAGGAGCTTAATATTTGTATATGACAAGTAACATAAATATGATAATATACAATACATACATATTTTATATAATATGGCTACATATATACATTCAAGATAAATATATATTTAAATCATATATATAATCACCTATATATATAAATATACATAATATATACATACGTATACATATACAATTTTGTTGATGTGAAAAATTATGATGATTGTGCCAATAAGTCTTTGCGAATATGCTCGCGTGCCTTAACCTTGAACGTCCAACGATTAGCAGCCATCCTGATCTCCAGAGGCAGGGAATTCCAAAAATGAACTGATTGCACAGAAAAGGAAGAGTGGACAAGGCCAGACGTGTGTGAAGGGCATGAAAGTAAGAGATTGTTAGAAGAGCGAAGATCTTTTGAATGATTCGAGCTTAAGAATTGAATATTAGACATTAAGTATACGGGAGGACTTGGAGAATGAAGAAGAGAAAAAAGAGTCGTGAGAGTGCGCAACCTTCGGTGCTGACGAATGGGCAACCAGCGAAGTTCGGAACGAAAAGCAGACACATGGTCATACTTGCGAAGATTAAAAATAAATCGAATGCAGTTATTGAGAAGACGGTCAAGTTTATCGAGAAGGTCTGCATTCAGGTCGAGATAACAAACATCACCATAATCGATGACCGGGAAGAGTAAAGTTTGCACCAGCGTTACCTTTGTCTTGACGGGAATAAAATGTCTTAAGCGATAGAGAGTTCGCAGGGACCCAGTAATTCGCTTACTCACATTCGTGACTTGAGCTTGCCAACTAAGAGATTCGTCGATATGCAATCCTAGGTTTTTGACACTCGAAGTTACCTTTATTACAGTTCCATCAAATAAAATCGATGGAAGAGATAGTGCCTTAACTCTGCTCATCATACGATTACTTCCTATAATAATAGCCTGGCATTTAGAAGGGTTGACATGAAGTCCAAAGCTATCGGACCAATGTTTAATAGCGGTCAAATCATTGTTCACAGCGTCAATGGCAGCAGTTAGATTATCTACCGTGGCCTGAGAGTATAACTGCAAGTCATCAGCATACAAATGATACGTACACCGAAGGTCATGGGTCAGGAGATTAATGAAAAGAGCAAAAAGAAGAGGAGATAAAATACCGCCCTGTGGAACGCCAGAGTTGAGAACTCGCCAAGATGATAATGATTCATCAATGCGAACCGCCTGCTGACACTCCCGAAGATAAGAGGAAAACCAATCCAGTGCATCAGATGAGACCATAAGATGGGAGAGGATGGATAGGAGAATATCGTGACTGACGGTATTAAAGGCGTTCGAAAAGTCAACCAAGACTAAGACAGTAACCTTGGAATCCTCAACGCCCGCCCTAATATCGCCAGTCACTTTTAACAGGGCAGAGGTAGTGCTGTGTCCTGGCCTAAACCCTGACTGAAGAGGACTTAAAAAATTGTTGACATGTACAAAGTGAGATAATTGTTTATGAACACAGGCTTCCAGCACTTTGGAGAGGTATGGAAGTATGGAAATGGGACGGAAGTGGCTAGGTAATGACGGATTGGGGATCTTAGGTAAGGGTCGGATAAGGGCTTTATTCCATAAGGAGGGAAAGACACAAGAATTTAAGGAAAAGTTAATAATGTGGGATACTGCAGGTAGGAGTTGGTCTAAAATTGGCATGACCATTTGTCGACCAATGCCATCGTATCCCACAGCCTTTGTTTTGATGGACAGGATAATCTTCTTGATCTCATCTGGTGCAACTGGAGAAAACTGAAATGGATCTATCTTAACCTGGTGCAAATTTGCCACGTATTCGACCGTCCGATCCCGGGTTAGATGACAAATTGAAGGAGTAGTGGTGAAATGACAATTAATATCATCCAAGCCGATATTATTCGGAAGGTCGAATTGCTGCTGTTTGCCGATGCCAAGAGTTCCAAAGAACTTCCAAGTAGCAGCTGGAGAGCTGGGGACAATGTTTTCAAGAATATGGTGGCGTATGGCGTTATGTACCATCTAGTTACACCGATTCCTTGCAGCTTTGAAAGAGACCCAATTGTCGTCCGAACGATCTC
Source organism: Euclidia mi (assembly GCA_944739405.2). NCBI lineage: Eukaryota > Metazoa > Arthropoda > Insecta > Lepidoptera > Erebidae > Euclidia > Euclidia mi. The sequence goes on from OX123203.2 coordinate 21,805,256, forward strand.
TTTTATATTTTCGGAATGCTCGGTCCCTGCGTCTCATTGCCATTCTTACCCCTATGGTCATCCACGGGGCTGGAGGGCGTTTCAATTTAACCCTTCTAACTGGGACATGGACATTATACAAGTTGACTAGTACGTTATTAAAGATATCAACCTTGTCATCTATAGTGCCAGCCGACAGCAAAGGCTCCCAATTAACATGAGAAGCATCTTCTACCAACTTATTTACATCCATCCGAGCAAAGTTACGCAGGTGCAACACTTTAGGCTTGGGTTTGGGTGGTTTGAGGATATACGACAGGAATATGAGGTTATGGTGGGTAAAACCGGGAGCAGGATATTGGCCTTGACAGGATATAAGGGAAGGGTTGGAAGTAAGGATTAAATCAAGCCAGGTGTCTTCCCCATTGTTGTTTTGGTGAGTGGCTTGAAGTGGTGAATTATGAAGACTGGCTGATTCAATAATTTGGAGGAGCTTACGTGAACGAGGAGAGTGGAGAGTGAGGAGATCGGTATTAAAGTCACCCATTATTATGTGATGTGTATATTCCGACCCTAAAGATTCCAGAATCACTTCGAAACTGGAGAAGTAGTCAACAGCTGGGGGACAATAGACAACACCCAAAATAGTTTTTACACCCTTGACAGTAACCTCCAAAAAGAGATATTCCATCGAGGTGAAGGAGGTAGAAGATGTAGCAACAATTTTGAAAGGAAAGTCGCTACGAATGTAGATTGCAACACCACCACCCCTCCTGTCAACCCGATCATTCCGGATAAGAATAAATCCAGGCAGAGGATAAGTAGTGGAGACCAGCTGTGGCTTAAACCAAGTCTCGGAGATCAGAACAGCGTGAACATTGACATTACCGAAGGCTTCTAACAGGTCGCTATAGTGGCTTGGCACGCTTTGAGCGTTTAAATGACACACATTAAAATTGAGCGACTGATTTGATTTAACGTTAAATGTGTCACGCACAAATTCGCCAACAGTTCTATCGGGCACCGAACAAAAACTCTCATTAATTGATTCATTGGCAGAACAAAACGATATATCATCATCAGAACTCATTTGCCAAAATAATAAAAGATACTAAATATGAATACTATTATAAATATATAAACTAATATTAAAAATAATATATATATTATATACACAATTAAAAACAAATTTAAGATAAGAAGAAAACTGAAGAAATTAACGTACCCAAGTACAAAGTTATTTATCTCTGTACCACCCGCCAGCTTACACACAAAAAAAAAATATTTGATATGGAATTAATAATAAAATGAAATTAATCACTAAAATTCAACAGTAAATAAGATTTGTACCTGTACCGACACGTTAAAAAAGAAATGTTAGGTGAAACTAAACGCATATGACAGCAAGCAAAAAACTACAATACTACATTATAAAACACAAACAAGTAATATCAAGTCAATCAAATCACTAAACGCAACTTAATGAAATTAACTTTAGAAATCTTTGCAAAAAAGAAGGTCTAACTAAATTTAAATTTAATTGAAAGTTAACATAGAGATAACATAAAATAAATATTGAAACAGTTAAACTGTTTCAATTTTTATTTTAAACATTTTATGTTGGAAATATTCACCCAGTACATATATTTTACACAGCAATAATAATGTGAAATGGAACGTTGCATGGAGAAATAATATTTTGACGTATGGCATTATAATGACGTTTCTGACAGATAAACAAAATAAGTGTGAAGTGAAAATAAGTGTATGTGAATATATTTTACATTTTAAACTGCGGGTAAAAGTTTGATTCATCAATCCAAAGTTAAATAAATGAGAATAATGAGTCACCCACACAAAAGTAAATATAAGTACAAACAAATACAGCATAACGTGAACTGTTACAAACATTACACAAACCAAAACAGTTAAATTTTGCGTGGCACAGTTTTTACATTACCGGCGCCGGCCGGTATCTTCTTGGACGCAGAAGAATCGTCGCCCGTCACCTTTGGATGCACAGACATCAACTGCTGCAGTTCGTGGGAGGATGTAATCTTACTGCGCTTTCCATCCGGAGCCTTGACGACGATAGTCCCATCCAGAGTCCAGCAGGAGCGCATCCCAAAATGCTGTCGAGCCTTAACAAATAACGACTGTCTGGCTTTGGTCAAGAACTCTTTGACCGAAATTTTCGAGCCCTTTAAAGCCATCTTCGCCCTCCATACAGCTGTCCTGAGATCAATTCGGGAAAATCTTACCAGAATAGGCCTGTGATGCTCTTTGCTGGGTGCCCCGAGCCTGTGACAATTGGTGATGGAAGTGTCGCCGACATCCTTCAGAGACATCTTGGTTTTAAGGATGTCCATGACCAGCGAGCGGCAGTCCTCCTTCTCAGATTCTGGGACTCCCAGGAATATAAGGTCCTTTCGCCTGTGCCTCGTCTCCATGTTATCCAGCATATTGGAGCACTCATCAATCTGCTTACGGAGGAGACCAAGCAAACCAAACATGAGTTCCCTAAATGTGCGAAACTCTTCGGCCACCTTTGCTACCGTGTCCTTGGCGGGACCCGCAGACTGGATCTGGCTCTCCAAATCGGCCATTCTCCTTGTAAATGTTTCTTCCAAGCTCCTCTGTGCTGCTTCAATGTTACTGAGTTAAGACATAGTGTGTGAACTTTAATTTCAATATGTGAAAGTGCTTGTGCTGGCAGGTGGTATTAAATTAGCAATATATTATGCTACATAGACCGTACACTGTAAGTAGCAGTAATTTATATGTTTAAAAGCTTAAATAAGGTAAACTTTTAACTTTACTATGTGATTTTATAATTAAATAAATACATTGAAAAATCGCGCACGTCTAACAGTTTTTAGCACCTACCGCCAAAAAAAAACTTAATTCTATCATATATCTATTAAATCAAAGAATTTAGCATGCACTTTAAAGTTTTCGTTTATATTTTGCGGCCATTACCAAACTACTTTTATTATAAATCCATCAGCAGTTCAAATATATAATCTGCATGAAAATGAGATGAATTTAGTTAAAAGTTTTAAAATTTTTTTCGGCCAGTGGCCTGACTGGCATCTTTTGTTGTCTGCAAAAGCGTTTTCAGTATATTATCGGTCAATTTGGATGTAGACGATTTAGTGTCAAACGTGGATTCCATATAATTCGCAGTTTAGTCCTAACACGAATATATATAATTATAGAGATACAGATCCTCAAGCTCACAATTATCTTTCGACAGAGCCCAGGGACGAAGAAGAAGAGCCATGTATTTTGAAAGACGAAGTGCGAGCCGCTATCAGACGACTAAAAAGCGGAAAAGCCACAGGAAGGGATGCCATACCAATCGAATCCATCAAAGCATCAGGAGAGTATGGTGTTGATATTTTTCATAACCTCTGCAACAAAATTTGGAAAACAAAGCCTTGGCCCCGAGAATGGACTCACACTGTCTTAGTTCCTCTACATAAAAAGGGCTCAACTAAGATATGTAGTAACTACCGCTTAATTGCTTTAATCTCACATGCAAGTAAAATTCTCCTACATATTCTAAACGAAAGACTGAAATATCATTTATCAAAGGAAATTGCCCCTGAACAGGCTGGGTTTGTGAAAGACAAGGGTACTAGTGAACAGATCCTGATCGTGCGCCAGATTATTGAAAAGGCCGGGGAGTTCAACAAGCCCACTTTTATCTGCTTTGTTGATTTCTCAAAGGCGTTCGACTCAGTTAGGTGGCCAGTACTTTGGGAGACTCTCCTTACTATGGGAACACCTAAGCATCTTGTTCACCTTTTAAGGAGACTTTATGAGGACGGAACGGCTTCAGTGAGAACGGACGACGTATTGTCGAATCACTTCCATCCAAGTGCCGGGGTCCGTCAGGGCTGCATTTTATCACCGTTGCTGTTCAACATCTATACAGAGCTTATTATGAGAATAGCACTTGAGTATTGATCTGACGAAATCACTATTGGTGGCTATAAAATCTCCAACTTGCGTTATGCAGATGATACCACCCTATTCGCAACGAGCATCGAAAACATGGAATCCTTGTTGAGAAAAATGGAGCAAGTTAGCCTTGATTTCGGGCTGAAGATAAAACGCAGCAAGACAAAGATCATGATTGTCGATCGAGCTAACAATAACTCGCCCGAAGTGACTAAAATTGCGAATTGCGACGTCGTTCAATCGTATATTTACCTTGGGGCACGCATATCCAACAGTGGTGGATGCGCGGATGAGATCAGGCGGCGCATGGCTGTTACCAGATCCGCCATGGACCGGCTCAGAAAAATATGGAGAAACAGAAATATCACAAAGGCCACTGAAATGCGACTTGTCAGGGCATTGGAGTTTCCCATATTCCTCTACGGTGCAGAGACGTGGACTTTAAGAGAGTGCGAGAAGAAGAAGATTGACTGATTGATTGATTGTTTTCCGTGAATACATCATTGTCGAAGCAAGAACGTGCCAGTGATCCCAACAAGATTTTTAATGATGTCATGAAAGTAACATAAATTCATATTAATTATGAAACTTGTTTCGCTATGTAACGAAACACTGGCTATGTTCGGGGAATATCTGTTCTCGGAGACTACAAACTTTGAACAACGCTAACAGAAACAGCCTTACCCAGAATGGGGTTTGAAGGTTAACATAATGTGTGTCAAGCAAAACAATAAGGTTTTTCTCGTTTACTTATAGAGCTGACAGGATATTTACAACAGAGTTGTGGCAATAAGACTACTCAAACTATTGCATTATTCGTACAGTATAAACAATGTTCATTAAATAAGGGAACGGTCTTGCAATGGTTCTAGCTATAAATATCATTGGTAGTATTTTTCAAATATTTTGACAGTGAAAATGGTTGTTATTTAAAAATATCTAAGTGCCACTAACTTAGTCCAACAATAGCTAAAACTATAAGCAGAAAAAAATGGTTACGAAAATCAGTAGACGCATTCAGGCACGGGCAAAGCCAGCAATAGCCTAGTGGAGATGACAAAAGGCTGCCGTGCAGAGGGTATCTGGTTCGAATCCACGGCGCGCACCACTGACTTTTCAGAGAACATAACTCCGAAAAATCAGTAGGTGTATTGAATTGTTAATAATCGCTTGCCCCGTGCCTCGGAGAGCTCATTAAGCCGTCGGTCCCGGTTATCATGAAGATCTTTGACAGTCGTTATAGGCCGTCTATATTAACTAAAACTAGTCTAAACCATGGAAAATCGTTATCCCTTCGGGTTGCGGAGGTCAGACAGGCAGTCGCTCTGTGGAAAAGCTAATATTCAGCCAAATCCGATTAGACTAGTAAGCGGACCCCAGGGTGAAACTGGGATAACGCTAGGAGGATGATAATTCATAAGTAAACAAGAATTATCAATGCTTTCTCAAGACGTGGAAACACCGCTTATCCAGAATAACGACAATAACAAATACTCAAAACAAAAACACAGCAATCGCTATTCATATATATTTGATCATTTTATTGGTCACTATAGAAAAAAAAACTAAAACAAATATTCTTTGCAAACCTAAAACGCTCCTTCAAACCGATGCGTGTGTTAAACTAATTTAGACTTTCGTCGAAAAAAAGTTTTCAGTCCTGTTTCAAATTCCGCAAAGCGTTTCTGAAACGGAACTAAATCGGTCTCGGCTATACATCAAAGGTATTGTGGTGATTAGTCGAAGAGAGAGAAATAGGTTGGTAGTGCAATTTATAGGATACTGACAATGTTAAAGATTATGTTCTAATATGCCGGGACTGTGTTTTATATTAAAATATAATGAAGACTGCCAAAGTAGGATTCAATGAATTCTGGTTTTTCTAAGCTAAGGTTTAAACACTTGGTCCGCAGCTAAGTACAGCTTGGCTACGGTAACAAATGACAACTTAGAGTTCTGTTTTATGTATTTTTTATTTTAATATAATTGAGTTAATTCTATTAAAAATAATGGCTTAATCATTGGTTTTATATTTTGTGCTACACCAATTAAAAATTGTTTCAGAAAAATATCGGACGATATAAGTTTCGCTGTGTAGACTTATTTAAATAATTATATTTTGTATTTGCCTAGGAAGAATGTGTAATTGCAGTGTCATCTTTAGCGACGTTATATTTCATTTCACAACAAAAGAAGAGTAATTACATATTTAGGAATACTAATTGGTACAAAATTATATTTCCAATGAATTTCTGCCATAATTTCCAATGTTATCGAATCATTCTGAACACGTATTTGATCTGAAGGTTTCAAAATACATTTATTATTAATGTCGTCCGTGACATGAACACGGAATGAGGATTGACGGATGACAGATTTTAAAAGTGGTTTAATGGATTTGCTGTGGCAATTCTGAACACGTAAGCCTGTAATAGAAGTATACGTTTAAATATTCATAGTCTAATCTTTAAATCTCTATCCATTCGGTTATGAAGGTACCTACACACCACTATTTTTATTAGTACAAAAACTTTAAGGATAGATTAGCGAAGACATTATTATCATATATGTGACGTAAAAATTTCATAATATCAATAAAGAGCAAAGTTATTATCATTTGTTTATTGTAGAAAATCTCACTTAACTCATAGTCATATTTTACAATCCATTCACTAATTCATTGATAATATTCCATCCTGCTCATTCGCATTCTCTCTGTCGCACTTATGATGTAGGTAGCCATAGAAAATAAAATGAAGCAAAATAATAAATGTAGATAGTTATTTTTTAATTTTGTTAATTCTACCCTCTCCTTCATACTTCATTCGGGCTTAGGACCGGTAAAATTTATCGTTTAACAAGTAATTAAATACGGAGGTATGTAATTAGAAAGCAAACAAATATCAAAATAAAAGAAGGTGTTCTGGACTAAAAGAAAAGAGTAATTTTGGCGTTACTATATTTATTCAGTAGCCCGACAATCAAAACTGAACCTTAACTACATAAACACCAGGCATTATTTTTGCTTGGCATGATGTCCTTGGAAAACGAGTGACTTCGTTTTGGTGATCGGTTTGTGACAGCCTGTATAATATGACCTTCACATTATTTTTTAATATTCCTACGGAATATATACCATGTACCTTTGTTTTGAGTAACGAGTAAGAAAGCGGGTAGACCGTTTTACTTGTTCGAAACATTCAGCCACTCGCAATATCTACTTCAGTAAATCCGTGAACATGGCGCTTGCAACAGTACCGAAATATTGGTAACTCAAAGCAAAGGTACGTGGTATATAATTATCCCAGTAGGTATATTAAAAAGAATGTTAGTGACCACGAAAGTTTAAATAAAATTCCTATACTGAACTAATACAATATACATTAAATACAATGTCCAGTATATATTGAACTTTAATTTCATTAGCTTACCATACTCATTGAAACCATCTTATACTGGCGATGAAAAGACAATGTAACCGATTGGCCCAAACAATTGAAACCCCTTGTGTACAATTTAAACCTATGCTAAACGTAATTTCTAGCCATTTATTGCAACTTTTACTATGGGGCCAAATAAATCTAACCCAGTAAAAAAAGATACAGGGTAACAAAAGTTTTTAAAAAATGTGCATTTTATAATCATTTATTGCAACGGCACGTGGTTTAAAGTGTGATTAATGAGCGTGCTGCTGCTAAGCTGTACCGATAGAACGACAGGTAGCCAGTCGCTAGCGTCCACGCTCCGCGCCTCCCTCCCGCGCCGTATCTATTGCGGCAGGGAATCATTTTATCTGTCTCGGTTATATTATTTTTTATTTTGAATCCAGGTAGGATTGATCCTATCCTACGTCCTATTTTTAGGTGCTCTAATCTCCGTTAAGTTTGCAATTGTCAACATTTTAAATCTCTTTAAAACAAACAAAACCTATAATTAAGTGATATAAAATATCCATACTTTTTAATACTTTTGCTACCCTGTATCTTTTTTTTACTGGGATAGATTTATTTGTCCCCATAGTAAAAGTTGCAATAAATGGTAATTACTTCGGTTTGGAATAGGTCTCAATTATGCACAACAGGTTTCATATTTTTGGACCAGCAGTCAAAGGAAAAGTTGCATTATTTAAATGTGACTACGTAAATATACATCGGGGAACTGGGTCTCATTTTTAACACCCATTTGACGCGTGAAAGCAATTATTAACGTGTGTCAAGTACAGTCGCATCAAAAATCCATCAATCATTTCTAAATCAACAGTCGTTTGATGGTGAGTCTCGTTTAAATAGGTAGAGTCAGCTGCATAATACACATTTAAGTGATTTTGAATGGTTATATCGTCGCAATAAATTATTGTCTTCAATAAATTGTAGGGTATTAAATAAAGAAAACTCTCCTAAATCAATACATTTGTTTGTTTGTTTTTCGCGTGTGTGTGGCCAACTCTCCGACAAAGCCTAACGATTCCTATCCTGAGACACGAACCTGGACGAACCGCATTACGTACCCTCCGAAGCACGGTAGCATTCAGATGTAAATGCCACACGTGGTCACCCATACAAGTGGCGACCTGTGCAAGCGTTGCTTAACTTTCCCGATCTGTTACGAACGGCAAGCCAAGTCTCGCTATGAGCGCTACATTTATAAATTAATAAACTAAGATGTCAAGTTGTGTAGCGAGTAGTGTATTTGACTGTACATGATTTTGATGAAAATGTTAAGGCTCCTCATAGAACTTGACTGTAGCATTTATTCAGTTTTCTTCAGTATTATGAACGTGAAGATTTTTAAGGGTAGAAGAATGTTAGTCTTGCACGCAAAAACCACTGGAGCGAATTTGATGAAACTTTTCAGCAATAAACCTTACATATCAGAATAGTGCATGAGTATTCTTTTGTCTTGATAACTGACCCCTACACTACACAAAAAATATTCAATTTTTTTAGTTCCTGAACATAAAATAATATAAAATAAAAATGCATTTGGCTTTCAGAAACACTATACGTAATATTCTGACTATGTTATATCTAATAGTAACTGCGTATACAGGAATTATTCTAAGTCATTAAAACGTACCGCCTCTGATATACTATAGTTACTTAGTATTTATATTAATTACTATGGAAACAACGGCTGTGGTCACGACATCCAACTATTATTATAGAAATTGATAACCTTTTTAAAATCGCGTGTTGTGTGAAAACGTGACTGATATTAAATGTGACAGATAAATAAATATTTTTTTCTTTTAAGTGATAACATTTATATAAAAAAATTAAATTTAAATATGCAATCAAGGCGTCGGGACGTGACGACCCCACCGCCCACTGAGGGAGTTACTCTGACGAGTAGATACTCGTCATAGTATCTCCCCCAGCGCAAGCAGTCAACCGAAAGATGGCGGTCAAACCATCCGAACCTGGCGGAGGTAAATCCCAAGATGCTGGATGGGCAGCAGCGTCCAGCACTAAAAACTTCCGCCACTGCGATCGCCAATACGCCTGCCAAGCGTGGCGATTATGGCAAATCCCCCCATAAATGAACCACACCAACAAAATCCGGCCCCTAGTCCCCGGCGGCCCCGCTAGTCCTGGTTATGGTAGCGGCCATGGTAACGGCGGGGCAAGGGGTGCGAAGAATCTCCGGAAGAGATCGGGCTACCACCACCAACAACAATTGGCCCTGGCAACACTGAACACGCGCACACTGCGGACCGACGAGAAGATTGTCGAGCTGGAAGAAGAATTGAGCAAGTTGCGATGGGATATCATAGGCCTATCTGAAGTCCGAAGACAGGGTGAGGACTCGATAGTTCTCAATTCCGGCAACTTGCTCTTCTACCGGGAGGGCGACCAACAGTCCCAAGGTGGTGTCGGGTTCATCGTCCACAAATCTCTCGTGACCAACGTGGTAAATATTGGGAGTGTGTCGAGCAGGGTAGCGTACCTTATACTCAGAATATCCAAGCGGTAATTGCTGAAGGTCATACAGGTATACGCTCCGACCTCGACGCACCCCGATGAGGAGGTGGAAGCCATGTACGAGGACATATCTCGGGCTATACATGGCTTCAAAACCCATTACACCGTGGTCATGGGAGATTTTAACGCGAAACTGGGCAAACGCGACGGTGATGAGCTGGGAGTGGGACAATTTGGTTATGGGCATCGGAATTCCCGGGGTCACTTGCTGGCTAGCTTTATGGAGAAGGAAGGCCTCTATATGATGAATTCCTTCTTCAAGAAGGGAGAATGTCGCAAGTGGACCTGGGTAAGTCCAGACGGTGCCACCAAAAATGAGATCGACTTTATCATGTCGACGAAGAGGCAGATATTCAACGATGTCTCCGTGATCAATTCACTTAAAGTGGGGAGCGATCACCGAATGGTAAGAGGCACATTGAATATCTGTACAAGCCTCGAACGGTCGAGGTTGATAAAGTCCACGCTCCGACCGGCACCGGTTCATATCCAAAACCCCGAGAGCTTTCAGCTCGAACTCAAGAACCGTTTCGAATGCCTGGGCGAATGCGTAGATGTGGACGAGTACAGTAACGGGTTCGTGGATGCTGTCCATACAACAGGGGCTAAATTCATTAAGCCCCAGAAAAGCAAGAGAACCAGCAAGATCTCGGGTCCGACCCTCGAGCTGTTAGAGGAAAGGCGCAAGATGGTTCTGCTATCCTCCGACGACATGCCGAAATATCGGCACCTCAACAGACAGATCTCCAAGTCTCTGACTCGCGATCTCCGCCAATACAACACAAAATGTGTTCGTGAGGCGATCGAGCAGAATAAGGGATCCAAAGTGTTCCAGAGGGATCTGTCTGTTGGGCAGAGTCAGCTGACAAAGCTGAAGATGGAAGATGGCAGAATCATATCGCCCAAGCCTGACCTCTTGGATGAGATTGAAAGGTTCTATGGACAGCTGTACACGACAACGCAACAACCCGCAAGTACTCCAGCGTCAGACCCTAGAGCTGGATTGACCCGACACTATACCGAAGATATCCCGGACGTCAGCATGCACGAGATTAGTGTGGCTCTCAAACAGCTCAAAAACAACAAGGCGCCGGGTGATGACAGAATTACGAGCGAGCTTCTGATGGCTGGCGGTGCACCCGCTAGAGAAGCCCTTCGGAAGCTATTTAATTCCGTCATTCTCGAGGGTAAAACGCCACAGGCGTGGCACAGAGGTGTGGTGGTGCTTTTCTTTAAGAAAAGGGATAAAACCCTCTTAAAGAAGTACAGACCCATCACACTTCTGAGCCACGTCTACAAGCTGTTTTCGAGGGTCATCACGAATCGTCTCGAGAGCAAGCTAGACGACTTCCAGCCTCCCGAACAAGCCGGTTTCCGTAAAGGCTATAGTACCATAGACCACATACATACGCTGCGGCAGGTTATACAGAAGTCCGAGGAGTATAACCAGCCCCTATGCTTGGCGTTTGTGGACTATGAGAAAGCCTTCGATTCGATCGAAACCTGGGCGGTGCTACAGTCTCTCCAACGGTGCCGGATTGACTACCGATATATCGAAGTGCTGAAGTGTTTGTATGAAAACGCCACTATGTCAGTCCGCCTCCAGGACCAGAGTTCGAAACCTATTCAACTCCAGCGAGGAGTGAGACAGGGGGATATCATATCCCCGAAACTGTTTACCACTGCGCTGGAGGATGTTTTCAAGCTTCTGGACTGGAATGGACTCGGCATCAACATCAACGGCGAGTACATCACTCACCTTCGATTCGCAGACGATATCGTAGTCATGGCTGAGACCATGGAAGACCTAGGCACAATGCTCGATGGCCTCTGTAGAGTCTCCCAACAAGTAGGTCTTAAGATGAACATGGACAAGACGAAAATCATGTCAAACGTCCATGTTGTACCTGCTCCTATTCAGGTTGGGAACTCTACGCTCGAAGTTGTCGACAAGTATATCTACCTGAGACAAGTAGGCCAATTAGGTAGGTCCAACTTCGAGAAGGAGGTCAATCGTCGAATCCAACTCGGTTGGGCAGCGTTCGGGAAGCTACGACATATCTTCTCGTCCGATATCCCGCAGTGTCTCAAGACGAAAGTCTTTGAGCAGTGTGTGTTGCCAGTGATGACTTACGGATCAGAGACGTGGTCGCTCACTATGGGCCTTATCAGAAGGCTCAAGGTCACTCAGAGGGCGGTGGAGAGAGCTATCCTTGGAGTTTCCCTGCGAGATCGAATCAGAAATGAGGAGATCCGCAGTAGAACCAAAGTCGCCGACATAGCTCTCCGGATAGCCAAGCTGAAGTGGCAGTGGGCAGGGCACATAGCTCGAAGAACCGATGGCCGTTGGGGCAGAAAGGTTCTGGAGTGGCGGCCACGTACCGGACGACGCAGCAGGGGTAGGCCCCCCGCAAGGTGGACCGACGATCTCGTGAAGATCGCGGGAGGCGGTTGGATGCGGGCGGCTCGGGACCGGTCTGTGTGGAGAACCTTGGGGGAGGCCTATGTCCAGCAGTGGACGTCGTTTGGCTGATATGATGATGCAATAAACAAAATGACAATGTTTCCGCCCCGGATCGAATCGGGGACCTTGTGCGTGTGAAGCACACGTGATAACCGCTACACTACGGAAAGTTGAACATTGATATTCAATTAGAGAATTTATTTCTTCATATCATAAAATTACGTCGTATTTACGGAATATGAGTTTTGTCAGGAGTACCGCGAGGTACGATTTTGGTACCAATATCACAGTTTCTGGTCCAATCAACTTTTACAAATGCGAATACTATATTAATTGATTTTTGCTTTGTTTTCAGGCTTCAATATTCTTGCCTAGACAGATTTATAGGTTTAGGCAAGCCATATCTGATAGATAAATAATATTTGTTTAGCAATAAACCCCATTATTCGGAAAGTAAATTCTAAATTTCATGTATGGCATTTAGAGCCGGGACCCTAGGAGGTGATCCAGATATTGCATTACAAGATTTAGAAAATAAATTCGCATCTATTGGCTTGGAACTAAATTCTAGTAAATGTGAGCTGTTTATAAATACAACAGTTTCTACAAAAAAGCTTTCGATAATATCTTAATTTAATAATTTGGCATCAAACATCAAAATTGTTGATAAGACATCTCTTCGCCTCCTAGTATTTGAAGAATCGTTCGATTCTTTCTTAGAGGAAAAGATACAAAATATCTGTGAAGTTTCAGATCGCCTATTCAAAATTAATATTCACTCATCTTATACTATTATTCGATATTGTGTTTTAGTCCCAAAATCCACACATGCCTTAAGATCTTCCCGACTTTGGAAAAATATGCACTTTTAGAACAACTCGACCGAATTATCCAAATGAATTTAAAGAGAATATTAAATGTGGACTTAAAAAAAATCTAGTGTCAGTTTACCGGCCTTTCTGTCTTCGGTTCACAGCACGGAAGAGTTAACTAGGAAATTTTTATCACCTACACTAGTTAACTCAGAAGTGCTGTGCAAAACCGAAGTTATAAACGCGTGGAAAATGGCTTTCCAAGCACTGATTTGCCTACCAACCAAGAATAGGTTGGTAAAGACAGTGAACCAAGGACAGTGGGACGCGCCGCTTTGTGACATTGTAAGAAAAAATCTTTTGGACACATCTTTTAATGTCGCAGAGCGCGCTCGCTTGCTGGCTGTGGGAGAGTGGGAATCGGTTCTGTGGCTTCAGGCACTACCATCGTCCAACACTGGAACCATGTTGGACGATGAGACGTTCGTTGGTGCTCCGTGTGTTTCTCCGCATCGATGTCATTGTGGAGAAGACGGCGATAGCCTCGGACACCATGGGCTGTCTTGCAGCAGAAACGCAGGTAGGAATCCCCGTCACGCCCATCTGAATGACATAATTCGTCGTGCTCTTGTCGCGTCTGGCGTCCCATCTGAGCTTAAAACAAATGGTTTGGTACACGACGACGCGCGACGGTAAGAAACCTGATGGTATGTCATTGTTGCCTTGGAAAATGGGTAGGCCGTTGGTGTGGGACGCTGTTGTTGTTTTCCCGTGACAAAACAAGCAATTTGAATTTACTACAACGGCTCAAGTTTACTTCATGAGTCGTAACATAAATTCAAAAATTTACACAGCCGCATCCTTGTCGCATAAGATATAAAAACCCTTAAACCTCCACTGTAAAATCCCAAGAATATTACTGCCGAAAAAAGTTTTATGTTACCCATAAAGTGGGGAGAATTTGTGGGAAGAACGGCAATAAAAGTTGTGTTGGAAACACATTCTAAACACGTTCCGTTTCGTACATATTAGGCTCTTCGCACACAAGACGACGTATGTATATCTTCTATACCAGATGAGTTTAGTCGCAGCAGCTACCGTAATATTTTCTTCAGTGTACGCGAATGTTACACATTGAAATTAAGGTACAGTGTACGAATTTCATCGCAATATATTGGTATTAATTGAGACTACATTGAAACTAAATGATCTAGAAACTAAATTATCTGTATATATAAAATTCTTGCGTTATTGAATAACTTACAGAAACATTACAGCTAAAACGGTTAAGCGCAAGAAGCTGAAATTTGGCATGTATGTTCCTTGGGGACCGTAATTCCGTAATTTCTACGGGATCGGCCAGCAACAGTTAAATTAAAAAAAGTGCGAGCGTAGCTGCGGGCATCCTCTATTTTTATTTATTTATTTAAACTTTATTGTACACCGGTATCAACATTACAGTAATCTTATATATTAGGTAAAGTACAAAGGGCGGCCTTATCGCTTAAAGCGATATCTACCAGGCAACCTTTGGATGGAGATATTGGTAGGAAAAGAAGTGGTAGTTGTAGGTGTACCAATTTTATAATATTTATACTATAAACATATACATTTATGTATACAATACATATATAACATATACATACATATCTATATAAATAAGTGCATAATACTAAATATATACTAATACATTAATAACATATACATACATACATATCTAGATAAATTAGTGCATAATGCTAAATACATATTTTTAGAATAGGGAATAAATTAAACGGACAAGTAATGTTCCTTAACTAAAGTTTTGAATGTAGTAACCGTCTGTGCCTGCCTTATGTTTAGAGGCAATGCATTCCACAAGCGAACGGCCGTTACAGAAAAAGATTTATCATAGAATGCTGTAGAATGTGTCGGCATTTTCAGTCGTAAATTTTCTGATGACCTTAAATATCGATTGTGCGTGTCATGAAGGAACTCGAATCGTCCTTTAAGATAGGAGGGTGTTGAAGGGTTAAACAATATATTGTATAGTAAAGTTAAAACGTGAGCATTCCGACGATGTCTAATAGGTAACCACTTGAGTTGGGCTCGAAATTGTGAAACATGATCATATTTACGTAATCCAAATATGAATCGTATGCAGAAATTTTGAAGTCGCTCAAGTTTATCAAGCTGGTTTTCGGCGAGATCTAGATAGCTGACGTCTGCATAATCAATAATGGGCAGCAAAAGAGATTTTGCTAGCGCAATTTTGGTGGTAGTGGGAAGAAAGTTCCTTAGTCTTCTTAGTGCACCTGCTGAGGCAAACACTTTCCGACTTACTTCTTGGATCTGCGGATCCCAAGACAGAGTTGAGTCTATAGTGAGACCTAAGTTTTTAACTTTATCCTGTATTGGAATAGTGGTGCCATCAAAAATAACTGGAGGCAGTGAAGACCAGTCGATTTTCGATTTCATTCTGGAACTACCAATAACAATGACTTGGGTTTTCGTGGGGTTCACTTTGAGTCCAAAGGAATTGCTCCAGCTGTTGATCAGTGCCAGATCACGGTTAATGATAGCTAAAGATTGCGATAAACTTGCTAATGACGACCGCGTATATATTTGGAGATCATCTGCATAAAGGTGATAGGAGGAGCGAAGGTTGTTTGAGATAGAATTTATAAAAATTGCGAAGAGTAAAGGAGACAATACGCCACCCTGGGGCACGCCAGCAGATGTATTACACCAAGAAGAAAGTGAGTTCTCAATGCATATACGCTGTCGGCGGCCACACAGGTAACTGCGAAACCAATCAATCACCGTAGGAGATATGTTAAGAGAGCAAAGGCGACCAAGTAGAATATCGTAATCTACTGTGTTGAAGGCATTGCTGAAATCAAGAAGTGCAAGAATAGTGAGTTCTCCGCCTTCCATACCAGCCCTGATGTCATCCGTAATATTGATCAAGGATGTGACGGTGCTATGACCCGAACGGAAACCGGATTGAAAAGGATTAAGTAGGTTATTTATGCAGAGGAATGAGTTCATTTGGTTGTAGACAAGACGTTCGAGGACTTTGGAGAGGAATGGTAGGATTGAAATGGGACGATAATCAGAAAAGGATGACGGGTGAGAAGTTTTCGGAATAGGAGTAATTTGGGCATCCTTCCAGATTGACGGGAAAGTACCACTGGAACAGGAATGATTTAGGATGTGAGATATGACGGGAAGAATTAAATCGAGTATAGGAAGGATCATATTACGGCTGACACAGTCAGTACCAACTGCGTTGGACGTGATTGACATTATGCTCTTCCTAACATCACTATTAGTGTAGTGATTAAAGTCAAATTGTGAGTAACTAGGGGTAGGCAGAGAAGAAAGATAATTAATTGTGCTTGCCTTAGTAGTCCTATCAATATTGGACGAGGCAGAGAAATGTTGATTGAGCAAGTCAATATTGAAATCATTAGGATTGAGGTGTTGACGAGCTTTGCCGACCCCAAGGGTTTTAAGAAATTTCCAGACTTTAGCTGGATTACCGTTTTGTACAGATCTGTGAATATGTTGGCGTTGTGCATCCCTACACACCTTATTGCAGAGATTCCTTATCGCAACATATTTTTGCAAATTGAGAGCGTCAGGCCTTATTTTGTACCTAAATTTGGCAGCAGCTTTCTTGTGAATCAAATGTTTGATATTTTCAGTTAGCCATGGGGCGGGAGGGTGCTTTATTTTCACAGGTCGAATTGGTGCATGCCTATCGTACAGTTCCGTGATTTTGCTTGTAAAAATGCTGACCTTTTCAGCAATAGATTGCGAATTGACAAGTTGGGTCCAATCAATATTTCTGGCATCTTTACAAAGGTTGTCAGTGTTCATTCCACCAAAATTGCGCTGCATAAGTACTTTATGTCTTATTTTAGGAGGTCGAATTTTGTAGGATAAGAAAAGCAGATCGTGGTATGAGAACATGTCAGCTGGGTACTGCCGGTGCATGGCGACATGTTCTCTTGAAGAAACCATTATAAGGTCAAGGAGTGAAGGTGCAGAATTAGGATAATGATGAGTTGCGCTAAGTGGCAATATTGAAAGATTACATGATACGCAAGTTGAAGAAAGAGAAGACGAGCGGGCATCATGTTCGAGCACGCAGGTATTAAAATCACCCATTATGATTATGTGACTGTAAGATGGCACGGTATTGACCAATAAGGTTTCGAAAGTAGAAAAGTAATCTATTCGTAAAGAAGGACAATAGTAAACGCCGGTTAGGATTTTGGTGTGGTTTAAAACAACTTCCAGAAATAAATGCTCGCCTGCATTTGGCGGCGGTGGCTGTGCTGACTTACCAACAATTGTATAAGGAATATGTGAACGAAGATATATGGCAACACCACCACCACCTCCAACGGCACGGTCATTTCTGATAAGTTGAAAACCAGGAAGGGAGTATAATGTAGAGGGCAGACAGGGCTTAAGCCATGACTCAGAAACAAGGATAGCGTGAATATTCTTACAGTCTAAATTCGCCAACATATCAGAGAAATGTGCCGGAATGCTTTGGGCATTGATATGAACGACATTGAAATTTCTAGGTACATCAGAAAATTGTGAGTTAAGACAGTCAGCTAGTGACGGCACACTAGAAAAACTATCATCTACGCTACATGTAGAATAGAAACTATCGCCATCACTTACATTAATAATATCAATGATGGCAATATGTATTATATGTACATACAATATATATTAATATCTATAAATACTTAGTGTGATTTATAACCCAACAGTAACGAAATATTTATGCAAATATAAATAGTAATAAAATAAAAATAAATATTAATAATAAAATAATAATGATAATTAAAAAAAAATAATACAATTCCACCAATACACCACCTGCCAGTTGCGTTAACAAAAAAGAACCAATAAGTAACTCTAACATACATGCTTAAACAAAATCACAAAAATAAAAGAAGGGTTAATAACGGGTAGTACGGGTAAAAAATTGGGAAAGGCAGCGAAGAAAAATTTAAGAGAACGATAGTAGGAAAAAAAGAATTAAAAGATTTAAGAAAATACGAACAGACTAAATAAACATAAAACTTTAACCAAAAAGCCTTGTACCCAAGGAGGTACTTTTACAGTTATGACAGAATTGAAGATGACAGTAGTAGAAAAATATCGAACACCAACAGAATACAATAAATAATAAATATTAGTTTTTCTAAGAGTAGTAATTAACTAATAAGTAAAATTGAAAATAAGTGGGTACCGACAAGAGTAGAATAAAAATTGGATATACTACCCGGCCCGAAAAAACAAAGGAAACAAACTACTTTTTCTGGGCAACAGTTCGTTTTGATTTGGTGGCTGGCTTCGAAACTGTCGCTGGTTTCTCCATACCCTTCTGCTCAGCCTTGTGCAGCTCAGCGAGGCTGATCACACGATGATGCGAACCATCGGGTGCCAGGACATGAATAATGCCCTCCCTGGTCCAACACTGCGACACACCGTACTTCTGTCTTGCCGCCATAAAAGTTTCGTGTCTTTGCTTGGTCAGGAACTCAGAAATTGTGATCCCAGTGCCCTTGAACTTGATTTTAGCAAACCATAGCTTGTCACGTACGGATGCGTCATTTAGTTTTAAGACAATGGGCCTGGGTTTGTGGTCATTTGACAGGCGCCCCATTCTATGGCATCGTCGGACATCGGCAGCCGTCAAGTCGGTTTTGAGGTGCTCCTTGAAGACTTTAACCACCACCTTGGATGTGTCCTCCTTGCTGTCCTCAGACACTCCATGCAGCAACAACATCTTCCGCCTGGCTCTCATCTCCATAGAGTCCACGGTGTGCGCAAGAAGCTCAATCTGCCGTTGAAAGCCATTCAGAGCCTCCATGACAAATACCTTGAAGAAGTGATATTCCGAAGCCAATCCTGTCATTGATGCAGAGCTTTGGGATTGTGGGAACTCAGCTTCAAAAACCGCCATCCGCTTGAGGAACATGTCTCTCAGACTGCTCATTGATTCTTGGAGTGACTCAGCCATAATTTGTGATATGTGTTTTCTGTTGTTTGTGTACGTAGGATGTTGTCAACACTGTACTGGCAGGTAGTAGATGTATTTAATAATCTAAAGTCATTAAACTTAATAAAATACCACTTTAAATATTTTATTTAAATTTTCAAAAGTAGAGCTTAAAACTGTAGATGTTGATGCTACAACTACCCACATGTGATGGATCATATTTTATTATAATCCGACGTGTCGATTACTTGGACATCGTGGTCACGGAAGACTGAGATGATTTTTGTACGTAACAACCGTAATGCAAATTCACGAAGGCCTACCTACACAGACGCGAGTCACCCACATGTTGTTTAAACATCTCCGTTGCCTCCTGTCTTGCGCGTATTAGCCCAGATGGTCACTACAAATGTCATCACGATTTTCAATATAATATAATAAACTTCATTTGACATCACATTTTTATGAACCGTGTGGCTGCTACGTCTACAGTGCCCAACAAGCAACTCTTGTTTATAACACGCTTTTATTAGGTCGTCGTGTATGTAACTAACTATGTAATGGAATCTAAGCTAACTAATTTAACCATCTTCCAAGGGTCGTAGCGTAGTGAAAATTGGCAGCTGTATAGATTGCATTTATGCCGCCAAAGGGTTACCAAAGGGAACCAAAGATCGTCGATCGAATCTCGTCCACGAGCAAGAGCTCTACATTTTGCCACTGTTGACGCTTTACCCTTATGTTCTTAATTTCCTGAAAGAAAAGGCGTTAAAAATGTCAGTAAATGTCGTCTCTCGCTGATGGCGCCTCAATCTGTTTTGAACAAGTTAAACAAGAACGTCTTACCTGTTCCAGCGCCCCACGCTTATACAATCAAATATTATAATTAAAAGCACATAGTTTACACTTCAGCCCGGAAATAGAAACAACTTGAACGATCCATAATTTATTTTTTGTTTTTACGTGCATTTATAAAAGCGTGTTTTTCTAGTGTTTATAAGTTTTTCGATTCAATACACGAGACATGTGTTGTGTACGGACCGTGTGCCACAAGGTACTCGCGAATTATGTATACTGCGTTTATATCGGAGTATTCCGTAGCCTTGTATGCGAAGCGCCTTACAGTTTGCACTCAGCACTGTTCGTCACTGTTTACTTGGTCGATAATTCGTGACGACGAACGGATCGGACACTTGTAAGTTCTATCAGCTTGTGTGTCACTTGGGTGCTAAGTTTTTGCCTGGCGCCTGTGTGTTTGTGAAGTATAATGAAGTCGTTTATATAATATACGCTCTGACATAAAGCCACCACGCTGTCATACATCCAAGTGATAACATGTGTAAGCGTTGCTTAACTTTGCCAAACTATTACGAACGGTAAAGCAAGTCACGGTATGAGCGCTACATCTTAAAGTAATACCATATAAAATACCAACGTTTTGTTTTTGAAGTGGTTAAAGGTCGTAATCGAATTTGAGTTGCCCAGCTCAAAAACTCCGCTTATATCGAGAGCCTTGACAAAGTCCAGTGGATGTCTTTCGGCTGAAATGATGTCAATTAGGTGAAATCAGTTAACAAATTGTATGACTTCGTATTTTATTAATGTTCACAGTAATCAAGGTATTTGAATTTCTGTGCATTGATGAAGTATTATTTGTCGTGTAGTTTGAGCGTGTTTCACCACTCCTATAAATAGAAATTAATATTGATAATTTTTTATTCAAAATTCGAACGAGCTTAGATATTTGGGATGTATAAAAATAACTTCAACGTCAAAATATTTTATGGTAATATTTTTTGAGTCTACAATCGTAACTACTGTTAAATATATAATATCTAAAATGTGTCATTAAATATTTGAATATAACATGTAAAACTGACCTACTGTTTTAAAATGTGAAGCTGATATTATCGCTAGCAATGAAGAGTATTTATTTCAGTAAAGGCAAAAGTTACGGGGTTTTATTAGTCTTGCTATAAATTATATAAAAGTGATAAAATATATATGAAAATAAATATTGCTGTAGCTTTTGTAATGCTGTTGTCCTATCCCAATGCCGTAAAGTTAATTTAATGCTGCTGAATACTCTTGATCTTGATGACCTTGATGGCACGGGCTGTTTCCGCAACTCCACGTCTTGGCGTGTATTTTGCGCACGGGTGGGAATGGTGTCGTCATTCGAGCCACCCCAGCTCTTCAAGGAAGGCCAGCAGACTCTTGATGTGGCCCACGGCTTCCCTCTATGACTGGTCAGGTACTGCTGCCTGTACTGTGCGACCTCAGGGCAGTCGAGGAGCAGGTGGGCTGCCGTCTCGTCTGCTGCCATACAGGCCCTGCACAGTTGGCTGTCGGTGATACCTATAGTAAATAACTGTTTATTAAAGAATCCGTGTCCTGTGTAGGCGGCCGTGACTGTCCGCAGTTGTTGTTTGGACAGCCAGAGGATTTGTTTGGCTATCTTACCGTCTACTGCGGGAAGAGCCTCATTGGCCTACCTACATGTTTCAATACCAATCCAGGACTGGTTGTGTTGGGTCCTGGTCCTATGTCTTACCAGGTTGCGATAAAAACCAGAAGGGAGGGAAATAATGGGCTCGGGTCCCACCACCTCTAAAGTGGCCCCTCTTCTGGCAAGTACGTCGGCTGCGTCATTCCCTCTTGAGCCACTGTGACCCTTGACCCATTGCAGTGTTAATTTTTTTTGTTTACCTACCTCTTTTAGATTCTGGTGGCATTCAAGCGTGAGTGCCGAGGTGATAGTATGGCTTTTGAGGGCTGAGAGGACCGCCTTACTATCTGAGAGGATCCTAATGGATCGGTCCCTTACCTCACGTGCCATGATTGCTGTGGCAGCTAGGATTATGCCAAAACATTCGGCCTGGTAGCCCGTGTTGTAGGCTCCCAACGGTGCTGCAATGTTGATGTTAAGGTCCTCGGAGAATACTCCTGAACCCGTACCTGTATCCTGTATTCTTAGACCCATCTGTGATGATCGTGAGCTCGTTGTTATTAACCGCTCCCTTGTGTAGATCCTCGCAAAGTCCTCCAAAGTTGGATTTTGTACTTCTAGTCAAACACAAATTGTTTCGGTATTTGGTCGCCAATGGCTTGTGTGAGGGGAACTTCTTTAAAGAGTGTATTTAAGTTGCTGGTGTGCGGTGTGTTGGTTTCTTTCCAGAGCTTCAGAGCTCTTAGCCGGACCGCCGACATCGTTGCTTCCTGTTGTATAAACAGGTGCAATGGAGGCAGGTCCAGCAACACTTCGAGTGCCGCTGTAGGTGTAGTTTTCATGCAGGCCGTGGCCGCTAGGCATGCAAGTCTTTGAAGCATTTGAAGCTTGTTGGCGGCCGTTGTTAGGTTTGTCCGAGGCCACCACACTACTGTGCCGTAGCTTATCATCGGACGTATTATTGTCTTATAGAGCCATAAGACAATTTTGGGGGATAGGCCCCAGCGTTTGCCTATCATCTTCTTGCACTGCCAGAAGACAATGCTGGCTTTGTTGAGCTTATTTTCCATGTAGCTGTTCCATGTCAATTTGCTGTCAAGAGTGACACCTAGGTACTTGACCTCGGTAGACAGCTTAAGCTCTGTATTAAATAACCTGGGCAGTTGGTAAGTGCCCAGCGCGCGTTTGTGTGTGAACATAACTATTCGGTCTTGGTCGGGCTTACAGATAATTTGTACTCATTACACCACCACTCTACTATGCGTAGGGCTTGTTGGGTTAGGTCGTACACTGTACTGGTTACCTTACCTGAGGTGAGTATGGTTAGATCATCTGCATAACCTATTGTGTAAAAGTCTTTCGCGTTGAGTTTGTCTATGAGTTCATTGATGACTAAGTTCCACAATAGCGGGGAGAGTACACCTCCCTGCGGGCACCCTTTAGTTATCAAGGCTGTCTGATGAGTGTCCCGATGCTTGAGGCCGCTTGCGATCTCATCCCTAAAACTTTTGTCTTTGACAAAAAATATCGCATCCAATTACAGGAGGAACACAAAGATAGCTCTGGTATACACGAAGTCAGAGTATACACAGACGGCTCAAAAACGAAGCATGGGACATGTGCGGGCGTATTCTCCCATGACTTAAATATCAACATCTCAACATCCCTTGGAACTCTTAACACCATATTCCAAGCCGAGTGTGTTGGGATAACAAGAGCCGCAACAGCAATCGCGTCTAGGAACGTAGGTGACCTGTCTATACGCATTATCACGGACAGTGTCTCTGTACTACAAGCTCTCGGCAGCAACTGCTTTAACAGTGGCCTCATCATGGAATGCCACCTAGAGCTGCAAAAGATCGCAGAGAAGAATCGGGTTACGCTGCAATGGATTAAAGGCCACAGCAACTCCGCAGGCAATGACGCTGCAGACCAACTGGCACGCCAAGGATCGGACACAATGATAATGGGACCCGAGCCGATCGTACCGATACCGGCAAGCCAACTCAAAACGTGGCTACGCGAGAGAACCACACTTGAAAACGAAAAACAGTGGGCAGACATAAAAGAATGCAGACAAACAAAAGATGCTATCCCCTGCTTGAACAAGCGACTCTCGCATAAGCTGCTGCATTCTAATAGAAAAACTCTTAAGCATCTGACAGGCTTAATAACCGGCCACTGTCCACTCAACAAGCACCTATTCAACATAGGCGTTACGGACAGCCCACTGTGCAGGGGCTGCATGGAAACCGAAGAAACACCCGCTCACGTCATTCTGCACTGCACAAGTGTGTGTGATCAACGGGCAAAGCTGCTGAACAATCCCAGAACCATGTGTGAGGCTTTGAACGACATCAGCCAAGTAATGGCTTTCTGGAAGGAGCTAAGGTGGTATGAGTAGTCGGCGTCAATCAAGTCGCCACTTACGCACAATGACCCAAATAAGTGGCTAAGTGCGGAAAACCCACGACCAACTAACTAACTAACCTGCCGTGTTGCTCGGTGGTGCTGTGGCTGGTGGTCGTCCGGGGTGACTAGCCCGCCGCTTGGCGGCAGAAGGCTTCCCCGTACTGCCTCCGGCCTTCTTGCACCCCTCACTGCTGAGTGTGGGCTGTGCTTTGGTCACATTGCTGGGACCTGCGACAGCAGCCTGCTCAGCTGTTTTTGTAGAGGCAGCAGCGGCAGCAGCAGCGGTTTGTGCAGCCTTCTGCTTGGACGCCCTGCGCTTCTTGTTTAGGTTTTTCCTCTTCTTCGACGGGCCGACAGCGGCGGGGCCACTAGTGGGCGGGCGCTGAACAGGATTGGTGCTCTTGCCCTTACCCTTGCCCGTCTTGTGGCTTACCAATTGCCAGCCTGCGAAGGAGGAGTCGTCTTCCCGCTTGATCTCAAACGGGTGACGATTGTAAGGACGGGACCAGTACTAGTGCTAGCCAGCGCTGAAGTCCCGTCCTTGGGGGATGGTATAACCTCTGCAGCCGGGGCCACAGCGTCAACCATCTGTTTGAGTTTTGCGGCAGGAACAGCTTTCGCTGCCACCATCGCAGTTGGGGTAATTGTAGGGATAATGGTATCCATAAATGTTTTACAAGACTTCATCCCTCTGGCTTCCCACCCTCCATGGAACAGGGAACGTCATACCGGACGTTAGGATTACCAGAGGGATATAGGAACGCGGGGCTGGCTTACAGCACGACATCGGGCGCCCGCTTGGGTTAACGGCCTGAGCCGAGTTACCAACTCTAGCCGTCCACCCTTGCTTGCGCTCTCAGTATAGCCCTCACCTACCACATCAACAGCCGAAATAAATTCCGACTGTTGATGTGGACCCTTAGTCCCTAGCCCGTGGCCCTCTGACGGGACACGATGGCCATTTCCCCCGCTGCGGCTTACAGCGGGGGCTTTGCGTTTTGCGTGAAATCGGGACCAAAGAGGGCGTGTTGCCTCACGGTCACATTACCGCCAGCGCCGCTCGGCTCAACCCCCCAGGACTCCGTCATCCCCGCGTACGGCGCTCGACTGCGCAGGTCCTAGTGCAGGTGGTCAACTTCTCTTACCCGTGACTGTTTACTACGAGCCCAAGCCCACCCGGCCACGAGGGGGCGTGGTGAAGAGATGTGTTACTGAATGTATGTGTGTACGCGCATGTGTGTACGTTTGTGTGTATGCGTGTGTAAAGTGCCTGTTATTGTGTTTCGGATGGAGGTTTTGGTTGCATCCATTTCTGAAGGAACTGGACCAAGAACGGGCGGCAACCTCGAGAAGGATAGTCCACCAGCCTTGCCTTAGTGATCTTCACGACCTGCGCTACCCCTGAGACCATTCACCACTCCCTGCACCGGACTCAGGTGCAGGGAGTAGAAGTCAGTGCAGTTCAGTGGAATTAGAGACGAATTGAACTGCACGTGCTTCCGCCCTGCTGAATTCTCATAGTCACATATGCAATTACTCACTGCAATAGATTTAGATGACTCGCCTCTGAGGGAAGTATGCGGCACCGTGGTGGTTATAGTCAGTAAACCTGGATGCTTTTAAGTTTTAAGGGTTCTCACAAATCTGATACCAGGCCCAATCTAAAATATATGATTGGTGGCGGGTAGTTCATCGTCTTCACCTACCACTACCAAGAAAATAATTAAGCTTCGTTCTAAACGGCAGCATTCTTCAGATATTTCTAGCTAACATAAATTATTTCTAGTTAATTTATATGACGACATACGCTTTCAAAAACACGCGACGCTAGCGCAGCGTTCAATTTACTGCAGAAACAACGCCGCGCATACGCTCGGCAAACGCAAGTGTAAAGGGGCTGAAATCTTAAAGTATAATAATGTTCTCCGACCGATTCTGGCCACGATAACTTTAATTGTCTTTATATGAGACTAGCCAACTGTGCGGGACATATTATAGTGCACAAGTTTGTGGGCAAATACAAGTGCACTCTCTATTCACTCACTCTCATAGTCCGATGGGACGCCACAAATGCTAGAGAGAGATTGGTCCCAGGGCCAAAAGCTTAAAGTGCTTTCGTGTGACACCGCTAACTCTCTGACTCCGAACTTCTATTGGAATTCCTAACAGAAAAATGTAATATTACTTTTTGTACGACCAAATGCATGCCGAGGAAAACGAACACTAAGCAAGATTCAAGAAGGACCATAATATATAATTACTAGCTGACCCAGCGAACTCCGTTGTTTTCCCTTATTGAATTGAATTCCCTTTTTTCCAAGTCCCTTTTCTAAAGTTACCATTGACTTAGCGCTTAATCTTTTATCATTCCAGGGTCTATAAATGATGCAAATCAAACATAGATTTTCATATAATACTGAATTGCCCATTCCTTAAAATATCGGCGACGATACCCATATCGACTGTAAAAAAAATCCCGTCCGCCATCTTTGATTTCCTATCTGCCACCTTTGATCACGAAATAGATGTTTTATTTGGCTTCACCATCCCTTAAATCATCAGAGACGATACCCATATTGCTTTTTAAAATTTTTCCCATCCACCATCTTTGATTTCCCATCTGCCATCTTGAATCACGAAATAGATGTTGTATTTGGATTCCCCATCCCTTCAAACATCGGAGACGATACCCATATTGATTTCTAAAAAAAATCCCATCCGCCATCTTTGATCACGAAAAAGATGGTGTTTTTGAATTTCCCATTCCTTAAAATATCGGAGACGATACCCATATCGACTTTAAAAAAAATCCCGTCCACCATCTTTGATTTCCTATCCGCCATCTTTGATCACGAAATAGATGTTGTATTTAGATTCGTCATCCCTTAAAACATCGGAGACGATAACCATATTGATTTTTTAAAACTTTCCCATCCGCCATCTTTGATTTCTCATCCGCCATCTTTGATCACGAAATAGATGTTGGATTTGGATTCCCCATCCTTTTAAATGTAGGAGTTGATGCCCATATAGATTTAAAAAAAAACCCCATCCGCCATCTTTGATCACAAAATAGATGGTGGTTTTGAATTCTACATTCCTTAAAATATCGGAGACGATACCTATATCGACTTTAAAAAAAAATCCCGTCCGCCATCTTTGATTTCCTATCCGCCATCTTTGATTACGAAATAGATGTTGTATTTGGATTCACCATCCCTTAAATCATTAGAGACGATACCCATATTGATTTTTTTAATTTTTCCCATCCGCCATTTTTGATTTCACATCCGCCATCTTGAATCACGAAATAGATGTTGTTTTTGGATTCCCCATCCCTTTAAACATCGGAGACGATACCAATATTGACTTTTTTAAATTTTCCCATCCGCCATCTTTGATTACCCATCCGCCATCTTTGATCACGAAATAGACGTTGTATTTCGATTCTCCACCTTTTAAAATATGGAAGGCGATACCCATATTGATATTTAAAATTTTCTCATCCGCCATCTTTGATTTCCCGTCCGCCATCTTGGATCACTAAATAAATTTCATATCATTAATCAGCGTCCCGAAAATCTCGAAAATGATTCCCATGTAGGTTGTATCCTATTCGTTTAGCCTTTTTTTGCCTTTGACCCAACCCTCCCCCTTCTCGTTTGACCACTTTATTATTTTTGTCTGGCCCCTAAAAGTTGTGGCGTAATTTTATATAGCCTATAGCCTTTCGGAATAATTGGGCTATCATAGGCAATAACAATTTTTAAAATCCGACTGCTAGTTCCTGAGATTAGCCGACATTATGTTTTAGCCTTTTTAGCCTTTGCCCGGCCCCAAAGTGTCGAAGCGTTATGTTATATAGCCTATAGCCTTCCGGAATAACTGGGCTATCGTATACAAAAAGAATTTTTCAGATCCAACCGGTAGTTCCTGAGATTAGCGCGTTCAAACAAACAAACAAACAAACTCTTCCGCTTCATTATATTAGTATAGATTAATAATGTTCGCCTACAAGCGGTTTACCCGTAATTGCATAATTTACACCAGTGTAAGTACTATCATTAATTATTTATTTATTTAATCTTAGGAAGAACAACAGCATATAGAAATTAAATAAATATGTAAAATATGTCACATATAGCCAATTACAGGTCTCCACGCTTAGCTATTGTATATAAAATAATGCGTGAACATTGTTTAGATTCTAAATATATTTCTAAACTTTAGAACAACATATTGAACATTAGGTATATCATTATGTTACATTTTAAAGTTCAGGTAAGGAATAAAGGTAACACTAATTCTAGTTTAAACAGTTGTAGATGAATTATGCAATTACCGGTCTTTAGCAGGTATCTGATCGATTAAATCTTTTAGGCAACAGCTTCATGAACCATGTAATGTAATTATAACGATTAAAAGTTAACTCAGCTCTCAGGTAAGCCAGCTAAAGAAAATATTACATATATGGTAGTTTCTGTTTACGGCTTCCATTGTATCGTATGTAAAAAACGGTAGAAATTACTTGGTACATGGGTGAACAGGAGTGGCAAGGGATTTGCATTGTGAGAAGGGCCTAGCAAAATATAAAATCAATTGTAGATTTTCAGAAGAAGATAAACATTTTTATTTGTCTTTTTGGGACGAATCAAATAAATATAAGGTAATAGGCGGCAAACGAGCAGACGGATCACCTGATGGTAAGAAATTACCGCCGTCCATGGACACAAGCAACACTACAGGAGTCAAAAGTGTGTTGCCGCCCCTTGGGGTGGAGAAAAGGGATAGGATGAGGAGTGGGATGAGGGAGAAGGAATATGTATATTATTATGATAGGGCCTCCGGCACTCTCACTCACCGAACGAAACGCAACAGTTTAGGTACTGTTACTTTGCAACGATTTTCTGTGAGAGGGAAGTACTTCCCCGGTCGGGCCGACCCATTCAAGCTGAAATCAGCAAGGCTCTACTACATTATTTTTAATTTCTTTTTTCGTTTTACGAGGTGGAAAATCCCCTCGGATCTCCGACTCTTGGGGCAATGAGAGCCGGAGTATGCGGTGTAACCACTAAAAACCACCTCGACTTTCTCATGTACCCGTGTGTCGGTGGGTAAGGAATCGCATAAGCATTCATCGCTACCCCCCAACGGGTATTGGCCCACCAGATGGTCAAACGGGCCCCGAACAAAACCCCCTTGGCAGCGGCGGAATAAGGTGTTAGGCTCCGCCGCCAAAACACCCAGCGGCTGCAGAGGATAGGGAGGACGGCAACGCAACACCGCATCTCCTCTTCCTCTGCGGCCCCACCGCGACGCATCGAATGGTGCGCCCCCATTTGGTCGCGGGAAATAGGGCACGCGGCACCGCAACACCGATACGCCTCTCCTCCCGCGACCGCGCCTGACTACGAGGGACAGACAAAACTGGCCCCCGCACCCGCACCGTTGGACGCATCCTGCGCAGGCCCCTCCAAGCCCACGCGGAGCGCCCACTCCTGGGATCTCTTAGCTTCACCGCGGGTGTCCAATCCACGGTTACTGAGCTCCCCCCACCACGACAGGGTGGAGATCCTACGGGGGGGACGGCTCTACTACATTTTTTTTTTTGGTGTCAGGTTGGAAAATCCTCATGGAGTCCCTCCGCCCTGGAGGATGGGCGAAGGGGACTGTCAGACTCTTAGTGACTAAAACCAATCCGTGTGCCTCATGTACCCGTGTGTCGGAGGGTCGGGTTTCACCCAAGCATACGTCGCAACCCCCTGACGGGTATTGACCCCGCCAGATGGTCCGGCGGGCCCCGAACAAAACCCCCTTGGCGGCGAATGATGGTGTTGGGCTCCGCCGCCAAAACACCAAGCGGCCGCAGAGGATAGGGAGGACGGCAACGCAACACCGCATCTCCTCTTCCTCTGCGGCCCCACCGCGACGCATCGAATGGTGCACCCCCATTTGGTCGCGGGAGATAGGGCGCGCGGCAACGCAACACCGACACGCCTCTCTTCCCGCGACCACGCTCGACTGCGAGGGACAGACAGAACTGTCCCCTGCACCCGCACCGTTGGACGCATCCTGCGCAGGCCCCGTCAAGCCCACGTGGAGCAACCCCTCCTGGATCCCTCTTAGCTTCACCGCGGGTAACCAATCCACGGTTACTGAGCCCCCCCACCACGACAAGGTGGAGATCCCACGGCGGGGACGGCTCTACTACCTTGAATACTACTACTAATATTATGTAACGGGTCTTTTAATAGCGTAATATCTTAACAAGAAATAAAAAGGGTGAAATAATTTTTATTTTACTACGATGCGACGAGGGTCAAACTAAAAGTTCTTAGAAAATCAAAAACTGATTACATTAGCCAGTTATTAGTTTTATTATATCTTTTCAAAATATTGTCCATTGACGTCAATACACCGCTGCATGCGATGGAACCACTGGGAAAAGCACTTTGCCCACTCGTCCTTAGGGGTCTCTTCAATGGCATCGCGATACGCAGCCACCGCTTCGTCAGTATTCATAAACCGCTTTCCTTTAAGTTTTTCTTTAATTTTTGGAAATAAATAAAAATCACAAGGCACGAGGTCGGGGCTATACGGCGGGTGACCCAGTAATTCAACGTTTGATGTCGCCAAATAGTCGATCGTTCGCTTGGCGGTGTGCGACGAGGCGTTGTCGTGGTGAAGGAGGATCCTACTGCGAGGTCGTTTCTCTCGAACTTTTTCCAAGACAAGTGGCAAACAATTGGTAGTGTACCATTCTGCAGAAACTGTTTTTTGATCGTCTAACACAATTGTTGCGAAATGACCTATCCTTCCAAAGAACGAGGCCACCATTTTTTTCCCGCACTTCGATCTCTCTTCACTTTAGTTGGCAACTCCTCGAAAGGAAACACCCACTGAGCAGATTGTCTTTTGGTTTCAGGATCATAACAGTAAATCCAGCTTTCGTCACCTGTTAGTATGTCGAACACAGCATTTGAGTCACCTCCGTTAAATCTTTCAATCATTTTACGGCACCAATCCACACGATGGAGTTTTTGAGCCTTAGTCAAATTATGAGGTATCCACCGGGCGCAAAGCTTCCGGACCGCTAAATGTTCGTGGAGGATTTTGTGCACTTGACTCATACCGATGCCTAAGCTTGTCCGAATCTGCTGATAGGTCACTCTTTTGTCAGTCTCTACCATACGCCGCACAACACAGATGTTATTTTCAGTCGTCGCCGTAGAAGGCCGTCCCTCACGTACATCATCAGTGAGAATAGTGCGACCACGTTTAAACTCATTAAACCAGTTGTAAACAGTCGCACGAGATGGGGCTTCATCGTGAAAGGCCAATCGTAGTCTATTATAACTTTCTTGTTGACTTAAATGACATCGAAAGTCATAAAAAATCATTGCACGAAAATTTTCTCGTGTTAAATTCATGTTGACGTGACACAGACAATTTTCAATTTGCCGCCAAATCATCATAAAAGTTTAGATAGTCGTAGCACGTAAGCACGTAAGAAGAATATTATAAGTAACCAATGTGACCTTGTTTTTGGAAAATATAAAATACTTGAAGACCCGCACAGCTTCGCCCGCACATTATTTGTAATTTAATAATTCTTCCCAATCCTGTGGGAATTTCGGAAAATCCCTTCTTAGTGCACCCCTGCGGTCTCCAAGGAACATACATGCCAAATTTCACCTACTTGCGCCCAGTAGCTTCGGCTGTAGCGTGTCTGTCAGTCAGTCAGTAACGCAAGGATTTTATATATACAGATTTACTAAATAGCTGGCGGCGATAGCCCAGTGGTGTAGGTAACGGACTGCCGAGAGGATGGTCTCGGGATCGATCCCCAGGTACCCCGGGCACACACCTCTGACTTTTCGTAGTTATGTGTGTATTAAAAATGTTAATTATCGCTCGTTTAATAATTCGTCCGGTAGATGGTAATAGGCTCGGCCCCTATTACACTGGGACCTAAATAGAACTGACAAAGTGTGGGTGTGCAATACACCTCTGCCTAACCCTTCGGGGATAAAAGGCGTGAAGTTATGTTATGTTTTATTAACTAAATAAATCGGTTATTTAGTGTTTTGATAGACAGGGGTCCATCAAATATATCTATACGTAATGTTAACATATGCGAGTTCGTTTTCATCTGATTCATGAGCAGACAAAATGCCTTTGCACCGTTAGTTTGTTAGTTAGGTATTTAATAATATTTTGTTAAAGTTATTTAGTTCAAGTTTTATGCTTACATTTTTCAGTAATTTTATACAGAGGTAGATGCAGCTAAAATTTTTAAAAGCTTAAATTCAATTTCATATCAATACTAACTGTAAAATGTGATTCAAGATCATTATCATCATTCTGGTACTATCCTTGTCGCATCTAACCTTCAATTACGTACAGGGTTGGGCTGCTTTGTAGTCTACCCAAATTTTCAAAACTTATATTTCCAGCTCTTAGACTATCAGCTTTTTAAAACAACCGCTAACTCAAAGGGATGGTGGCTAATTTAAGGCAACGCATTTCAAGCTATAATTGTGCAGGAAAGACATGCCCAAAACTTAATGATGTTATTATTAATACCGTACCACTAGTCATAACCACATCAGCGATACTTTAAAAGTTTGTCACATGAGAAATGTATTTCTAATGACCCTTACTTCAGATTCCAATTCAACATTTTACTTGAATTCCTTTAGAATTGTATCGAACAATGACAAGAGTTTGATGAATGGTACAGTGTGACTTTGTATTTCAGCTTTTAAAAGGATAACAGTTTCGACATTTTTATAAAGTGGTTGTCAGAGGGAAATAAATAGGTCACACTGAATTCTTAGTGCAATTTGATTCAAGAAATATCGCTGCTGTAATAGATTGAAGATAAATGAGTATAGTGTACTATATTACTTTACGTACTGACTTCGAGGTGGGCCAAGGAGCATTTAATTTTAGTTTTAATTATTCTGCACCGTACAGCATTATTGAGTTCGATCTCCAAGAGTGATAAAAATAAAAGCCAAAGTCCTTTATCCTTTGTGACTGATTTTTCGTCTCAATTACTTGCTAGAACGAAATCATTCTCTAGGGAACCATTAACGCTCATAGAGACGAGGTATAAAGCATATTAATTTGACTCGGGAAGTGACATGACGCTTAGTGCATGACCGAGACATAACGAGGCTGGCCTGCATTCAAA
Source organism: Euclidia mi (assembly GCA_944739405.2). NCBI lineage: Eukaryota > Metazoa > Arthropoda > Insecta > Lepidoptera > Erebidae > Euclidia > Euclidia mi. The sequence continues at coordinate 21,838,531 of OX123203.2, forward strand.
ATTGCACTTTAAACTTTGCGTATAAGGATTACGTTAAATTAAACTGACTACGAATACTGTCATGTATTGTCCCTACGTGTTTGCCCGAACGAAAATTAACGATACTGTGTATTTTCGCGGCTGAGTTGCATATGACAGCGGAAAGCGTTGGAAACAACTTTATTAAACTGCCATATATGCCATCCATAAATAAATAAATTACTAACGCTTGCACAATAGCGAAGAAAACATCGCGAGGAAACCTGCATATCTGAGAATCTTGGCCAGCGTACCCACACTTGGCCAGCTTAGTGGACAGTTTATGTTGTCTCAAGGTAGATACCCAATCGCGGGCTTTTCTCCACCAAATTCGGGCTAGTAGCGCATGAGATTCCCAAAGGTGGGTGAGCCTACGCGCACAAACATACGGTGGTATTCCTTTAATGACTTTATACATTGTACAGTGCCCTAATGCTTTATTCCCATAGTGAGAAGAAACCTATGACCAGTAGTAGAGCAGCTATATACAGGGCCGATATTACTTAAATAAATTAAATTATTAGCTGGTACTCGTGTTATAAAATTTATTCACAGATGCAGCTGTACACTTACTAAAATAATGACTCTACTATAAAATATTTATAGGCATTATAATTAGAATGTTTTTTCGGGATCCGATGACTGCAATGATCACCTTAGTGCATCCTTGATCGTTTGCAATGGTCCCAAATTATTCGAACCTCAAAATTGCAGTACGTGGTGTTGAAATAAAATTATAGTGTGAACGAAAGTTTAAATAATAGTCTATATATTTTTTTATAGACTCATGCCTTTATCTCCGAAGGGGTAGGCAGAGGAATCATATTGCACCCACATTTCGCCATGAATTATATTCGCCATACCTATAAATAGAATAATAGTCTATTTCTAGGTATTATTCATATTACTCATTCTGTTTAGATATTATGAAATATTGTCTCTTATTTTTCACTGCGCCTCAAGTCCTATCTAAAATTCATTAAAGAACCGTCAATAACTCCTTATTTAATTATTCCAGAAGTAAGAAAAATAAATCTTCCTTTTAACTTAATCTTCATAAAAAAGCAATATCGCTGGCCATGTCAGTCCAGTCCTTCGTGTAATAAAATTGATGGGCGAGTTTTTATTAAAAAACAAACCGTAATCCCAACAATTAATTGTTATTTCATTTCAAAAATGGCTGACACCGAGGCAAGTTCTAATTAGGTATGGTAATGAAAATTGATTGCTGACTGTTGTCATTGACTGGCGGTATTTGTATTACGGTTGTGCCACGCTTATATTATTAGTTACGTGTGTACCTGCTTAGTTAGCTGCTTACGTTACAGAGGCAGTGGAGTGGGGTAAATACTCCGGTAAGCCTTTCAACAATGATGAACTAGTACATCGTTACAGGATAAGTTACAAATATGTTTATAGCAGACCTGGAGTTGTAGTATTAAAAAAAAGTGAAGTTAGAATAACACCTACCTATTTAATTGAACTGGTAGTGAAATTTCTATTTAAATCAAAGAAACATTAATTATAATCTGTATAATATATTTATGTAAGTTCAAATAATGTTCTCTTCATTATTTTATTTTTATATACCACCAACTTCTTTTCTCTCTGCACCACTCAAAGGTAGACTGGGGAATAATGCCCACGGCATTAAGTCCGTCTATATACGCTCTGTATATAAAGGCTTAAATAAACACTTGCTAAATTGTTTCTATTTTTCATATCTTTTCTTGAAGGTAAATCTTACTGCTGAAATTCGTTATATTTTTTTTCTTCTCAATAATAACATTCGTGAATACAAAAGCGATGCGATTGTTTAGTTTTTCTTTTTTAAAGATAACGTCAGCACTAGGATTGAATTCTGTATCAAGATACACTCTTCAAACATACAACCAACAGTTGTAGATCACACTGTAACAGGTTCTAGAATAGAAACGCAGTAGAGGTTCTAGGTGCGTTTATTGCCGAGTATTGTCTCACTTCCCTTGCACGAGTATGACCGACCAACAACACGACACTGGCCTGAACACTAAGGGCTGCAGTCTCCCACGCTGTTCCCTCCGGTAGTGTGCAGGGCAGGTTGCTCGAAGGGCTGCGTGTAGCGGCAGATCCTCGCAGGCCGTTGGCTTTAGCTGGCAGGTGCCGGCGGTGTGTGTGCGATGAGCAGGACGGTCCAGACTCTTCGGCAGAGGTGACGCCGAAGGCGATGCAGGAAGTGTAGCGGTCTAGGTAGCGTAGCCCGAAGCTTAAGGTAGACCTGGAACCTGAAGGAAAGCAGCATTAGGAGAGCCACAACCAATACCGGCGTCAGCCGGCCTCAGGTAGCAGGTAGAGGGATGGGCAGTACGCTAGTGCAGTAAATGTATTAACTCACCTAGCTGCTGGGATCAGGATACACGTAAGACGTAGGGTCAGTAGGTACGCGTAGGTATGTAGTAGAAGCGACGTTAGAGTAGCGGTGCCGGCCTCTCTGTCAGCCCCTTTATATACCGGGCCCTCCATCAGCGTTGGAGTCCGTTCATGACCATATTTGGTCAGGCTTCGCGAGCGCGGACGATGGCCTTCTCTGATTGGCCGAGCGTATGGACGGTACTGTGACGCAAACGCGGTAAGTGCCGGACATACGCTACAATACCGCCCGCCTTAGGAGAGGATTTTGCGTGACTAACAAGAAAAATCCGACTAGCTGCGTTAGGTCTACGAGTCCGCTACTGTCCAAGCTAAGACGGCATATAGAAAGAAAGAAGGGAAAGTCTTAAACGGTTTGTAACAAATAGTTAGGCACCATAGTGTATAAGTTTTAGGTCCTTTATGTGCCAAAACCCAATAGAATTTCCAGACGCGTCCGACAATTCGTAAACGAGAGGCGACTTTTTATTAATCACTGTGCACTTCACGAATTTAGGGGCTAGTTTCTTACAGAAGGACTTATCCTTGTCGCTCTGATAAAAAGTCCTTTTCCACACAGTCTCTCCCACATTAAACTCAGCTGGTTTACGGCGTAAATTATAAATTTGGGAATTCCTAGCATGAGCTTGAATGAGGAGTGCCTGAACTTTGTCAAATATGCCTGATAAGTGACCTATTTTTCTGCGTAATCGTCCTTATGTATGTATACTATATCATCAGCGTCCGTGTTGAAATAGTGTGAGCCGCATGGAACTAATTTACGTCCATAGACTAAAAAACTAGGTGTATAGCCCGTGACTTCATTAACTGCAGTATTTAATGCAAACTGCACCTTAGGTAGGAGAGTGTCCCATAATCTCTGGTCATTTCCTACAAACGCCGCTAAGGTAGAACCAATGGTTTTATTATAGCGTTCGACCGTATTCACATGTGGGGGGAATATTTAGGAGTATAATGAAGATTAGGGATTTTGTACTTGTGCAACATAGCTTTTAAAGTAGCACTTACAAACGGTTTACCATTGTCCAATATAATTGTAGATGGTATACCATGAACTAAAAATATTTTTTCTTCCAAAATATTAGTTATTATTTCAGTAGTTGCGCGCCTGATAGGAAAAAGTAGACAGTATTTACTAAAACAACAAGTTACTATAAAGATGTAGGCGTTTTGTTTTCTTGTGACGGGTAATAGCCCCACCAAATCTACACTAATGGTTTGGAAGGGTCGTGAACACACTTTGGGTCGTCCCATGGTTCCCAATGGTGCATGGTTCTGATGTTTGTGCGCGACACAAGTGTCGCAAGAATTTATGAACTTTACCACGTCATCGTGCATTTTGGGCCATTAGTAACGCAGTGCTAAGCGCTTGTAAGTTTTATATATACCGAAATGCCCCGAAGTGGGTTCGGCATGGTTCTCTAATATGGTATTATTTCGATCAGAAGAAGGTAGCACTTTTTTCCATTCGAACTCCTTACGTAGCATACACCTAGATTTTATCATACGATACAATTTATTATTTTTAATAGAATAGTCTGGATAGTCATTAGGCAAAGATAAACAACCATTGTAGGTAGCTGAATACCATTGATCAGTGTCAACATTAGGGTTGTTCACGTTATTATTATTATTATTCGTGTTAATTATATTTACAGGTAGAGATCGTGATAACGCATCTGCTATAATATTATCTGCGCCGCGCCGATGCTTTATTTCGAAGTTAAAGACTGACAGACGAAACGACCACCGAGCTAATCTACCAGTCGGGTTGCTCAAGTTTAGGAACCATTTCAGTGCAGAATGGTCAGTATACACCACGAACTTTTAACAGCGCCAATATTCGAGGGCTGTTAGAACTGCTAATGTCTCCCGTTCTGTTATACTGTAGTTTTGTTCCTGTGCATTTAGTGACCTACTCATGTAAGCGATAGGTAGTTCCACGCCATCTATTTCTTGTGTAATCAACCCACTGATGCCACTCGCACTCGCATCTGTGTGAACTTGAAAAGGTTTCTCGTAATCGGGACACGATAATATTGGTGCGGAGCTTAACAATTGTTTTAGTTTACAAAACGAGTCATCAGCTTCCACCGACCACTGAAATGGTCCAGCTTTCTTACCGGTAGAGGTAAGTTTGTTCAAAGGACCGGCAATAGTACTAAAATTAGGTATAAATCGCGAGTACCATGATGTAATGCCTAAGAACCTTTTGACTTATTTTTTATTCTTAGGCGTAGCATATTGAAGAATGGCTTCCACCTTACATACATATACATACATACTTGTAATCCTTTAGAGTTTACTACGTAGCCCAAGTACTTCAATTCATCACGGAAGAATTTAGATTTTTCTAAGTTAATGGTAAGGTTGGCCGATTTTAATTTTTCGTATACTTTATTTAATAGTGACACATGAGCATTAAAAGATGGCGATATAAGCACGATATCATCTTAAAAAACGAATACAAAGTTTTCGAACTCAGGACTGTTCGTAAACAAGTGATCCACCAAACGCTGTTGTGTCGCAGGCGCATTCGTTAAACCAAACGGCTTAGTCACAAATCTAAATGTTCGTCTAGTAGGCACATAGAACGCAGTCTTATCACGATCAAATTCGCGAAGAGGCGTCTGCCAAAAGGACTTAGATAAGTCTATACTACTTAGATATCTAGCGTTCCTAAGATTGACTAAAATTTCGGATACGTAAGGTAGTTTGTACGCGTTTTTTTTAGTTATAGAATTAAGTTTCCGACTATCTAAACAAAACCTTAGTTTACCGTCCTTCTTAAGCGTTAGTAAAATAGGTGAAGACCAAGGACTTTCGCATTTTTCTACCACTCCCAATGCAAGCATTTCGTCTAATTCGTCAATAATCTATATATTAAAAGAATTTGTGTCTTATAAAACGAATTGGCCAGCCCGTTCTACGCAACCGATTCGCATGTTTTTTTTTAACTTAAAGCTCTCGCTGCATAGATTTGTTTCGTTATAGGCCTAAAACACGCGCTGAAAAGAGCTTTTTCATTTGATGGTATGCTCATTAAAATTGGGTAAGTTTGAAGGAAGATAGATGTGGACATTGAACTTATTTTTCAATATTTTCCTATAAATTTCTTAAAATTCCATTGCTTTCTATCTACATGGACGGTTCTAAATTCAAAAATATTTTTATGGCATCTAATAAGTTCCTTGCGGTAACTGCCAGGAAAAGACGTTATGCCTCCTTAAGGTGACCTTGCCTTACTTTCATAGGGGTGTGAGTGTGGTGGTGTGTAAAATTATACCCGATGTTGATAAAATTATCACTATAGTGAATTATCGCTGATGGCAGGTAATATTCCCCGAATGTTACCATTCATTCATCATTCATCATCAGCCTTTAACAGTCCACTGCTGGACTAGGCCTCTCCTTTGAAAGGAGGAATTGTACCACGCTGGCCAAACGGATTGGTATAGGGTTTGTATCAAGTTTGCCTTCTCTTACAGTGCTGTTCTCTGCATAATATGCTCCCTCTGTCGGCTCTTACGACACCCATGGGATGATATGGGGTGGTGACATTTCGTATTCTTAATCCGTCACCACACGGACCACGTTACCAGTTAACCCTTAATGTTGGGTGAACTGATCTCTGATGTTGAGGAATTATCCCCCTTTTTTTGTATCGCGATGAAATCCAGTTACGGACTGTCCCTCAAAGGGACTCCTCCGCCAACTCTGTACTGAGTTTGGGGCAGGTGGAGGATTGGTATGTGGCTCGGCCCTAAATGTTCGGAGTAGATACCCACTAAAACACCGCGGTGTTCCTCTATCGAACCTCATGACGGGGTCGCGGTAACGACGTCAGTATACCCGCGACCCGAGGAATTTTCCCAAAATGTAGTGAAATTTCCGCCTAATGTTGGGAAAATCAACCTACAGACGGGTAAATCACGTTTTATGTTAGGAAAATTTTTGTGTTTTTAAATTACGGACTTTCTTCGGGCATCTTATTTTTTTTTTTATGTGGAACATATTACAGCGGTTCATAGTACTATTGTAATAAAATTATATTACAAGTGGTAGTTGTGGTAGAAATTGTAGCTTTGGTAAGAATAGTAGTTTTGAGAGAAAAGGTACTTTTGACAGCACCGGCGGTTTTCGTAGAAATGGTAGTTTTGGTACAAATAGTAGTTTTGATAGGAATAGTATTTTCAGTAGGAATTGTAGTTTTGAGAGAAAAGGTACTTTTGACAGCACCGGCACCGGAGGTTATGGTAGAAATTGTAGTTTTGAAAAAATATGGTAGATATTGTAGTGTTAGTACGAATAGTAGTTTTGGTACAAATAGTAGTTTTGATAGGAATAGTATTTTAGGTAGGAATAGTAGTTTTAGAATATAAGGTAGTTTTTATCAATTTTACTTACTATTGCTACCAAAGCTACCATTCTTACCAAAACTAAACCCACCGCATGATTCATAAAAAAGACGTCTGAAACAACTCCACGGCAGGTACTATTCATGATATTTTTTCGTCCGAAATTTCGAACTTAACATTTTCATGGTAGTCCTCCTGATTTGTTCACCATTCTTAAATAAATAAAAATTAATTATTACTTTAAGATAACACGAAGCAATCTATATCAACCCGTTTGGCCAGCGTGGTATAGTTGGCCAAAACCTCCATACGGAGAGGCTTCAGTCAAAAGGCTGTTGATGTGAAGCACACGAAATGAAAAGAAAATTCGGACAAGTGCGAGTCTGACTCGCGCACCGAGGGTTCCATACGCATTTTACCTTATTTGAGGTTGAATTACGCTAGTCCTCTAAATCTGTATGAGCGCTCATACAACTTAGAGGACTATCTTAAATGGAGTCTACTGTGTATGTATGGGGACACCCTTAAATTTTCCACTTTTTTTATTTTTTGTAATTTTTACTTTATTTGTGCTGTTTGTACCCTGCTTTTGGCCAAATTTCGTGATTCTAGTTCAACGGGAACTACTATATAGGTTTTCGACCCAAAACCTATAGGGTACTTACGGTTGACCTAGAATTGTCAATTTTGGTCAAAACCAAGGTCTTACAGCACAAGTAAAGGAAAAATTCCGAAAATTAAAAAAAGTTGAAAATTAAGGTTAATTTTGGTACTTAATTTTTTTTGCAAAAATCTAATTTTGACCATATCTTTTTATTGGGTTGACCCAGGACCCTGATTTTCATACACCTAATAGCAACCATAGACCTCAGTATCTGGTATAAATTTCAATTTGCTAGGTCCACCCGTTCCTGAGAACATCGGTGGTGACACATGGACAGACAGACAGACAGACAGACAGACAGACAGACAGACGGACAAGAAAGTGATCTTATAAGGGTTCCTTTTTTTACCTTGAGGTACGGAACCCTAAAAAGGTTTAGTTATTGTTCATCATCAACAGCCTTTTGCAGTCCACTGCAGGACTTAAACCTCTCCTTATGAAGGTTTTGGCCTACTATACCACTGTGACGTCAATCCTTGACGCATCACTCGGCCCGGTCGACCCCACCGCCCGCGCCCTGCAACGGGCTATAAATATGGAAGCGCTGGCCGTGTTCGGCCTTTTGCGGCGGCTACAGCTCCGAGTTAAGTCACCAACATCTCCTGGACCATCGGCAGCGGGATTCTCAACATCAACCACACTCATCGCCGAATCACGCGACCCTGTGTAAATTTTTATTAATTCCTATTTTTTTTCGCTTGCTAAATGCTGTCTAAAATTAATTGGCAATTAAATAAATTTTTATTGTAACATTTAACCACGTTTCTCATTTAAACACACCCTAGTAGGGATATCGTAACAGTGGAGACCTGAAAGGTCTTTTAACGTTACAGTGGCGCCCACGGGAATATTATAGGTAGGCTTTTGTTGAGAATCCGCTGCCCGGTGAGTCTTTTTTTTTATTTTATTTTTTTGTGTATGTGTGAAATCGTTCCAAACCAGTGTGTAATTATTTTAGTGGCATATATTGTTTCTTTTTGCTTGTTTTATTGTGGACGGGAAGTCGGTGGTGTTATGCCGGCCACAATAGACATTTTCTCTTTTTGTTTTGTTGTGCTCGGAAGGTCGGGCGTGTTGAGCCGGTCACAACAGACAAATTTTGTCTTACTACGCATGGTAAGCATTTTTATATTATAACGTTTTCTGTTACCGCGTGTGATAATTATTGTGTATCAACCGCATAAGTAACAAGTTATAATCGTTTTGCTTACGACCACGTGTCAACTAAATGACGCGCTGTGGTCACATTCTTTGATCGCATTCTTTGTATTGCGATGTATGGCCTCACGTCCACTAACGACGTGCTAAGGTCACCTTGATCGTATTGCTTCGCGATTAGTTTTTTTAAATGCCACTACGGTAATTAAGTGCTACTGGTTATTATTGCTAATATTCTGCTTTGGCTGACTTATGGAACGAATTCACACCCTTCTTTTTCTCACTTCTTTTCATTTTTCTACTATAACCTTCTGCTAGTGACTTTGTACGGCGATATATTTCTATATAGTAGCTATTATTAAATACTTTTACCGCCTACTACGGCGATTATCTTTTAAATTAACTACTTTTCTTATTAAGAAAGTTGCATCTTTATTATACCACGTGTACCTAACATAGTTGGACTGGCTGAGAATGAACGTACCTAAGATGCTAGCGTATTATATACTAGGTATCTAGCTAGAATTCCGCGTTCATTTATTAATAAAATGTACACGTGTCACATGCAGGTTGCTCACTAACAATAATGAACGAATGTAATTATTGTCTATTTGGCATAGAAATACGAATATCATCGTATAATTATTAGTTGTTCGTTTTGTCCAATGTTTGTTATGCTACAATCGTTGTTTTTGGTCTTCGATTTTATCTCCTTGTTACTGCCTATCGGTATGTCATTTGCAAATGCATCTGTTTATGCATTTACTGTTCATTGTGAACTCAAACATAAAATTCCTGCGTCGCAATTGTTGAATTATGTTCTTTTTGTAATGTTTTGTGTCGCTAGGATTGTTCTTTCAATGTCTGGTTTCTATTGAAATACATAAAACATATAATGATAAATAAATGGTAAAATTAAGCCGCTGACGGCCGGAAAACTACTTAATTGTCAATATGTAACTTGTTTCCTTTTTACTAAATGCTATGCATCTGGTTTTACTAGACCAGTTTATGTAGTGGTTATATTGTGTTCTTGTGTTAACGCAAATGTTATTATATCTAACTGAATTTATCAAACTTAATTGAATTAAAACTAACTTTAACTAAAGTGGGTATTTGCACATAAATTGAATCAATAACTTCTTTTCTTGAATAAATAAGTGCCTATTTACATATGAATCAAATAAATAATATTTATACCTCATTAAATAACTAAAGTGGCTGTTTACACACAAATTAAATCAATAATTTAAAAACTTAAATAACTAATGTGGGTACTTATACATAAATCAATAATTTATATACTTTAATAACTAAAGCGAATTAATTGATGTACAAGTTTAAGAATCCCCTTTCGTATTTTACAATCAACTATTTTAAACCTAAAAGCTGAATAAAATAACTGAATCTTATTCTATTACAGCATAAATAAGTTTATAAACGATTGGGTACAGTTTCATTCACAACAATGTAAGACGCATATCTATACAAAGTTATAATTACCTACATAATTATTTGTGAAGGCCAACAATGGTTCTTTTGTTTTCGAGTCGAAGCTCACAAGATAATGCATTGTGTTGTGTTAATGATTTATGTAAACATGCTAACATAAAATGAATAAATATTTCAGTTATAAATTGTAATAAAGTTTATTAAATGTAATATTGTTACAAAGAATCTGTTATTTATCTAACTAATTATCCAACTATCTGATAACTATCCAACTTTCACATAACTATATAAATATCAGATATGTTTCTCTTGGTGATTGCCATATAAAAGATCTTAAATTAACTCACTACAAAGTTTAAGAATGTAATGATTAATGCTCATCACTAATGAACTAATCACTAAAATAACTTAACACTTCGTTACATATAATATAAAAATCTTTAACTCCTAATTACAGCTAAATCATGTACCCATATATCTTGTTACTTATAGCTTTGGTAATGACTGATCGAAATATAATAAAATATTTTTTTTCCCTTATGGCTCAGTGGCTGAAAGGTTGTTGTCGGATCGGTCTGTGGTTCAATTATCGATTGTGTTTATTTTTTTGTGTTTTTAACTATGGTAGTGTGTACTATGTCGTCGACAGTCTCCTGCGGTGATGTACTATACATTACATCTTGCCGTGAATATTTTTTTTGTGTTTTTGGCTATGGTTGTGTACACTATGTCATCGATTGTCTCCTGCGGTGATGTACTATACATTGCAACCTATTCCGAATTGTGTATTTGCCGTTGTCGATTTTGTATCATAATCAGAAACCAGTTATTTGTCCGCGAGAATGGAATGCGGCCGGCGCCAAGCGCGCATTGATGACTCACTTGTTTACGTCAGCCGATCACTCGGCTCATAACATTGTATTATACTTTATACTTAATTATTAATGAACACTTTTTTATGCTTTTACAATTCGCATCGAGCGCGTTAATGAGCAATTTGTTTGTGATACTGCCAACTAATCGTATGATTGTTAGTATCGTAATATAATGAGCAATTTGTTTGTGATACTGCCAACTAATCGTATGATTGTTAGTATCGTAATATAGTAAGATCGTAATATTGGTTTACGACTTATACTCTTTCAATTAATTTCACTTATCGAATATGGGTGGTCAGGTGGTGCCTACCAGCATAAACTGAGTGACTATTTGCTATAAAACTCACGTATAATACCTCTTCGCGCGTCGTGTATTATAATGAATGCGACTCGCATCGTGAATGAATGTTGGCTTGTTCATGCGTATGATTGTGTGTAGGCCTTTTTGAATGTGATGAATGTCAGGTTATAGGAACGTTCAATGATTGGTGACGTATGAATGGCCGAGGGTTATATTTGTTTTTTTTCCTCTTTCAGGGTTAATAGTTGCCTTGTATTTAACCTACTGACACCACTACCACTCATCTGTTTCAGGGTCCCGGAATGCAGTGGCCGCCTACCAGCCACAGAATTTTCCCTCTGGGAAAATTCTGGCCTAATGGGGGGAATGTGTGACGTCAATCCTTGACGCATCACTCGGCCCGGTCGACCCCGCCGCCCGCGCCCTGCAACGGGCTATAAATATGGAAGCGCTGGCCGCGTTCGGCCTTTTGCGGCGGCTACAGCTCCGAGTTAAGTCACCAACATCTCCTGGACCATCGGCAGCGGGATTCTCAACATCAACCACACTCATCGCCGAATCACGCGACCCTGTGTAAATTTTTATTAATTCCTAATTTTTTTCGCTTGCTAAATGCTGCCTAAAATTAATTGGCAATTAAATCAATTTTTATTGTAACATTCAACCACGTTTCTCATTTAAACACACCCTAGTAGGGATATCGTAACAGTGGACACCTGAAAGGTCTTTTTTACGTTACACCACGCTGGCCAGACGGATTGGCATAGGGTTTTTCTTTCGAGTTTTCCCTCCCTTAATTAATTGTTAGCAGTAATGAAACCTTTTTTTCTCAACAAATATATATACTTTATTGAATAATGTCGAAATATAGTTCGTTTTTGTCTACTGACGCAATGTATTACATACAGTAATCTACCTACCGTGTGAGTAGATAAAGACTATAACTAGCTTTTTTATAATATTAAAATATGCTGTGGAGCAGCACGGGTCCTCTAGTTATTTTTAATTTCGCCGGCGGTAACCTATAATATCTTTGGCGTATCGGCGCAGAATCGCCAGTGTCTATTGCATGTTCTATTAAGTGAGTTCGTCCTAACCCGGTTTTTTCAGTAGAAATCGACTCGTATTGCTTTATAATTAACTTAGCCGTTCTTTGTTGTGACTCACTCAACTCACTAAAAGATTACAATACGTTCGTGTTACTTGGTTTATTTTCACTTATTACACTACACGGCAATGTTTTAGACATGCATACGGATCCGATATGGTTAGGCAGTAATTTAAATAGTTTCCAGAAATCGATGCCTAAAATTAAATTACTTGTAACTTCTGGAATAATGTAAGCTTTCAATAAGTGGGTTTGATTATTAAAAATAGTGGGTAAGTTGATAAAACCGCGCGGCAACAATATATTTCCACCCGCGGACCGAATGGAATTAGTGTTGTGACACTGCTGTATTTCTAACCCGGTTTTAGTAATTACCTCTAGATGGGAGTTGTTACCTAAAATTGTAATGGCTGAACCGGAATCGAGCAATCCACAAATAGGTAAACTGTTAATCGTTTCGTTAACATAGGGCCGTAGGTCATTTTTAGGTTTATTATCCAGGATCGAGGCGACGGAATAACTAGAGAAATACACTTTCAGAGTGTTTAGCCAATTTCTCCAATCATCTTTGTCAAAATTAGTTGCATAGGTTGTAGAACCTAATTTAGGTTTTAACACGCCCCGACTCTGACCAACTAGTTTTTTGGTTTCGTAGATTTACAGTTCTGGCAGTTAGGGAATGTCACATCCCTACGGCCGCACTTGAAGCAAATTGCGAACCGATCGCGTTTGCATTCATTCAAACTGTGATCATTATATAATGTGATATACGGCAGCGCGGACAGTACTTGGACGTGACTAGAGTGACAGAGCTAGGTTTAGACTTAGGATTCCTAGGTTCGTTGTTCTCAGTGTATTCAGGTTTTCCGGGCGTACCCTCTAAAGTGGCAACGCAATAATTATTGTAGGAATTATTACGCGCTCGGTTATTAGATTTGTGATTGTAAGCTAGGTCTGGTGCCAACGTGTCGTTACTATAATACGGTTCGCGGAATTGAGAGTTCAAACATTTCATCCGTTCGTAGTTTAAACATAACGTCTGCAGTGTTGCTATACTGTCTATTGAAGATATTGACGGAGCTAGCACTAGCGAGTAGCATGGACGTATATTATGCAATAGGATGTCTAACTTTTCGTGTTCGGACAATCGCTTTGACGGTGACAGCCTAGCGAACAGCTGAATCATTATCGAGAGATAAATAATTATAGTTTCGGTAGCACCTTGAGTACGTCGACGGTGTGAAATCGTCTATTAATTTAGTGGTGAGTTCTTCCCATGTAGTGAAATATTCTTTTAGGCCGCGATACCAGTGAAGTGCGTTACCGGTGAATATTTCGGAGGCATACGATAAAATTTTAGTGGAAGGTAGATTACGCGCGGTTTGGAATTCGGTTACGCGTTGAAAGAACGCTCGGATGCGTCCCGTACCGTCGTATTTTAGCTTGGACAGTTCGCTAACTTTCAAATGCTCGCAATGCAATACTGGGGCTAACACCGCCTACGTCAAGGTAGACGGCGCAGGTTGGACCACAGCCACAGCATCAGCTGAGCGAACACCTGATTGCTCAATGGCGGACAGCTCCGCCGAGAGCTTTTCGAACCGGCTGCACAATTCGGTTATCCGTTTTGAATACGCCGTAGGACGTTCCATCCTACGGAGTCTGTGGAATAAGTGGTTGTGCAGTGCGGTAGACCTCCTAGCTAGGTTCGCGTCGTAAGAAATGGATAACGAATCCACTTGCTTGGCCAGCTCAGAGACGGCCTCGCTAGCGCCCTCGAAGTCCACCGTGATGGCTAGGCCCGACTCCAAAATGTTATCATTTGGAATGGCTTCCAGTAATTTAGGGAGCTGCTTCCGCAGACCTAGGACAGAGGTAGCCGGCTCCCCACCTCTAATCGCGACCTCGTATGCTAGTTCATTTTTATTTAGTAGTATGTATTTTATGGGGTGTGAGCCCATTGTGTATGAAGGAGTACCGCGTTAGTATAACACTACACACTACACTTAGTGCGCAAGCTTTCTGCCCTTACAAATGGCCTATTTTACGATTAGGCGTAAACTTTCGACCGTTAGGACTAATTAGAAAAAACGTTAGAATTCAAATTTGCGAACTAGTACGTAGTAGGTAGTTACGCTAAAAGGTAGATAATTAGTATAACAATACGTACCGGTTCGCTGTAGCCGCACCTCCTCGCTTACAATGATGGAGATCTGCTAGAAGAGAACTCGAGCACGGAAAGCGTGACAATAACCCACGTAGGCGCCACTGTAGCGGTCTAGGTAGCGTAGCCCGAAGCTTAAGGTAGACCTGGAACCTGAAGGAAAGCAGCATTAGGAGAGCCACAACCAATACCGGCGTCAGCCGGCCTCAGCTAGCAGGTAGAGAGATGGGCAGTACGATAGTGCAGTAAATGTAGTAACTCACCCAGCTGCTGGGATCAGGATAAACGTAAGACGTAGGGTCAGTAGGTACGCGTAGGTATGTAGTAGAAGCGACGTTAGAGTAGCGGTGCCGCCCTCTCTGTCAGCCCCTTTATATACCGGGCCCTCCATTAGCGTTGGAGTCCGTTCATGACCATATTTGGTCAGGCTTCGCGAGCGTGGACGATGGCCTTCTCTGATTGGCCTAGCGTATGGACGGTACTGTGACGCAAACGCGGTAAGTACCGGACATACGCTACAACACAAAGTGTGGCCGTGAGTACTCTGTAATATGTGGACACTGGGTGTAATTTTAAGTGCGGAGACTATTTAACAGTATCGAACAATTTAGTAACACCATATAATCGTGGTCGTTCAACGGATATCGTTTTGTTTCGTATTCAATGAAGCCCTTTGCACACATCGGAGTCGAAACATCTACTAACAATTATGTTTCATGGATGTTGTGTATTAGCAAACATCGTTGTCAGAGCCCGAAGGCCGGCATACATAATACTAGCTATAGTCACGCATGTTACAGTAATGTTGGTACTAGATAAATAAGGCAAACAGATGAATATAGACTCATTGCACATATGTTTAGGCTTTGTTTTTGCAATTCTGTATCAAGCTACCTTAAGCTTTGTAAACCTTCTATGTCTTAAGGTGCGTAAATACTACCAATAAAATATCTGATCTCATCATCATCGTCCTAGAATTGTCTCGGCTGTTCTTTCTGCTTCAAGTCCAATGTCCACTTTCTGGTCTAACCAAAAACAGAATATTAGCTTATACACAGGGCACCTGCTGTCTAATCGCCGCAACCCAAAAGGATAGCAATATTCATCGACTTAGGCCAGTATAATTTAAAGGTACCGACTCTCCATAACGACTGTCTAACGGCCCTGTCACGACCTTGCCGCTCTGAGCGGCGGCTTAGCGCGGGGCGGCGAGCGGTAAGATCAAATGTATGAAGACGTTCGAAGCACGCCACGAGCCGCCGCGCACAGCGATAACGCGCGCGTTTTTTTTTTTGGCGCGAATGGCTGCGCGGCGAGCGGCGCGGCGGGCGGTGCGGCGAGCGGCGGGAACAAACGTACTGCGACCGAGTCCGACGCCACGACTCCGAGCGGCACAGACAGCGTTACGCGAGGGACGAACTAGGCGGTTAAACTATTTGTTAAATATTTTGTGGCGGTAATGAATACGGAGACATTTAAAGTCGAAATTTTAAAACGGTCGCGTGTATGGATAGCAACACATCCGCTGTATAAATACAAAAATGTTAATAAAACGTTGCGAGATGTACTGAAACAATGTTTTACAGAATGTAATGGTAGGTTTTTATATAAATCGCAAACATTAAAACATTGTGTAATGTTCATATGTACCTATTTAGGTACAGACACAGCCACTATGAAAGTTAAAAGGTGATTTACCTACCCACTTAACGTAATCTACATTGTGTAGGTATCTATTCAACGCCTCATTAATTGCGAATATGCATTATTCCTTTGATATAAAATACTTGTAAAAAATGAAGATCCAATGTCGACAATTTTGTAGGTAAGTATACCGTATAGTTATATAAAGATATTTTGGTTATCGCCATATTTATGGGTAACTCCCGTCAGCCCAAATACGTCCACATTTGCCGCTGCGTTTACCGCTGCTGTAGGGTCGTGGCGTGCACGACGCTCTGCCGCGCCGCCCGCCGCGACGCGCGCCGCTTAGACCGATCTCGTGAACAGGCCCAAAGACCTTCATGATAGCTGAAACAGTAAACGATACCGCGATGCGATAGTGCGACTTGAGTACCTAATGAATTTTCAGCGGCTGTAATAATTTGATGCAAGTTTAATTTTTCTTGCTGTTGATTTGCATAAATAATTTTGTGTAATCTCGGTCGTAATGGTCGCACCCCAAACAAAATTAATGTTGAAAGATAAATTAATATGAATGGCTTATGATTCTTATACCCATGGTTTATAACGTAGGGTGTGCTGCTTTTTTTATTCGGTCAGCTAACCTTATCGATATAAATTTTGAGAGCAACTTAAAATTATATTTATCAGAAATTCTGTATTTTTGAATAATTATATAGGTACGGAACACAGATAAAACATGAAATATTATAACAGATAAGACCCGCTAAATTAATTTCTATGAAGTATACAAATCGCGAAAGTTTAAAAAAGACGTGACAATGTTGCAACCGCTCTCCTCAGAATCAAACCGTCCACCAAGACCTCAGCAAATCGGGGAACTCCATCAGCCCCAGTTACCAAACGAAGGATGCGCCCCCTGCGCCATCTGAGTGGCGGAAGGTTAGCCTCCTTGATCAAAACGAGGTCTCCAATCTTGGGTGGATCGGTCTTGTCAGTCCACTTAACGCGTTGCTGGAGTATGTGCAAATATTCCAAATTCCAGCGTTTCCAAAAGCTCTGAGTAATCTGGCGTACCAATTCAAAACGCGAGAGACGACCAGGTCTCGCATCAATATAGGGGTACTCAGGCAAGGCGACAAGTGGGCGACCAATCAAAAAATGGCCCGGCGTAAGGGCCTCCAAATCATTCGGATCTGAGGAGATCGGGCACAATGGCCGAGAGTTCAAAACGGCCTCAATCTTACAAAACACAGTTGCGAGTTCCTCAAATGTAAGGACAGACTCACCGATTGTCCTGCGCAAGTGTGTTTTGGCCGATTTTACAGCGGCTTCAAAAATACCACCCCAGTGTGGACAATTTGGTGGGGAAAACAACCAATTTATCCCACGTCGGGCAAGCCTATCACCTATATCAGCTTTGTTGGTTTCAAGGAAATTAACAACATCATTCAAATAATTATAGGTGCCCTTAAAGTTAGTGCCGCAATCAGAACGGATCAAGGAAGGCAGCCCTCTGCGGGATACAAATCTGTCAAATGTGGCTACAAACGCCTCGGTTGTAAGCGAGGAGACCAGTTCTAAATGAACGGCCTTTGTGGAAAGACAAACAAAAACGCACAAGTAGGCCTTAACAGTCTTGCTGTTTCGAAGTGTCGACGTTTTCACCAAAAAGGGACCTGCGAAGTCCGTGCCAACACCGTCAAACGTCCTGCTTTCAGTTACGCGATCTGCCGGTAAGTCCCCCATCAAGGGCTGCATGGTTGAAGCCTTGAGCTTATAGCAAGGGATGCAGCGAAAGACTACACTCCGAATAATTCTTCGGGCAGACAAGATCCAAAATTCGCGTTGCAAAATGGCCAAGAGCGCATTACAACCAGCATGCGAATTTTTAAGGTGACGGTCAGTTACCAACAAGCGTACCAAATGACCGTCCTTAGGTAACAAAAGGGGGTGACGTGCTCCGTAAGGGAGGCCCTCCAACGCGCAAGAGACCCGTATCGTCCAAAAAGGGGTTCAATTTAGATATTGCACCCGATATTTTTGATCTCCCTGATTTAAGGATAGCAATCTCCTTCTCAAAATGCGCCAATTGCACAGAACGAACCCAAAATTTGAGGGACTCCTGTCGTTCCTGTGGTGAGAGAAACGATGTCAGTCGTTTCTGTTGTGGGTGCCTAAAATTAAAAACAAAACGCTTTATCCAAGCAGTAACACCTAACAACTTGTCAAGGGAGCTGTAGCGATTCAACAAGAAATCGGGGTCGAAGGCGCATTCCACCTTCTCAAGAGCGAGTGTTCGCAGACCCGGCAAATTAGAAGTATTCAAAACTGGCGTTCGAGGCCAATCAATTTCTGGTCGACTCAACCATTCCGGACCCCACCACAGCGAATGACCTATCAAACTAGGCGTCAAGCATCCGCGCGAGGCACAATCAGCGGGGTTGAGCTCACCTGGCACGTGTCTCCAAACAAGTTTGACTTCAAATTTCTGGATTTGGGAAACGCGATTAGCGACAAATACCTCCAAGGTGTGGACAGAAGCCTTCAACCAACAAAGAACAATTTGGCTGTCTGTCCAGGCGTAGGTCCCATTAATACAAATGCTTTAACCCAAAGTGTTAGACACGTGGTTCAATAAGCGTACAAGTAGAGCTGCTCCCGAGAGCTCCAATTTTGGGATGGTCAGAGATGTCCGAAGGGGTGCTACCTTGCTCTTCGCCATGATCAGGGAAACTCTCACCTGACCTGAGGCACTGACTGTGTGCAAGTACACCACGGCCGCGTGACCACGTTCCGAGGCATCACAAAACCCGTGAAGGGTGGCCTTGTACTTCCCGGGAGAAAGGATGGGACGAGGCAAGGAGATCTCGTTGACGGCAGGAAGTGCGGATACAAAAGAGGTCCATTCCTCAACAAGAGTGCCGTGTAGAGGTTCGTCCCAGGTCAATCCTGCTGTCCAAAGCTTCTGCAAGAAGCATTTTGCCCAAAATATGATAGGACAAATCCAACCGTTCGGATCAAAGGTTCTGGCGACAGTAGAACACGAGACGTTTAGTCCAAGAACAAGACAATTTCAAGTCTACGTTATACGTAAAGATGTCTTGGACTGGTCTGTACTGAACGCCGAGAACAGCCATCATGGCGGGGTTGTCAACAATCTCAAATAGATGTGGATCTTGCTGATGATCATCTGGCAAGCCTTCCAAAAGCGCTGGTGAGTTGGAAATCCATTTGCGCAACTCATAACCAGCGGAGGCCAAAATACCTATCAATTCGTCCCGCAGGAGGATTGCCTCGTCCGCTGTGGAGGCGCCTGAACAAATGTCATCGACGTAAATATCGTCTTTCAAGATGGCGGAGGCTTGTGGGAAACGTAAGCCTTTGCGGTCTGCGAGCTCCCAAAGAGAACGTATTGCCAAGTAGGGGCTTGACCTTAACCCGTACGTATTAGTATTGAGCTCGTAGACGACCATGGGATCGCGAGGAGACTCTCTCCAAAGGATCACCTGGAAGCGACGGTCATCAGGGTGGATAATCGTCTGCCTGAACATCATTTTTATGTCGGCCACAAAGACAACCTGATGTCGTCGGAAGCTGGTGATGACGTCACAAAGGTCCTTGACCAACTTGGGACCAGAATGCAAGCACTGGTTCAAGGATACGCCTGTTGAAGTCTGCGCAGAACCATCAAACACTGTGCGCAGCTTGCCCGTCGATGGCTTCAATACCGCATGATGCGGGAGAAAGTAATGCTCCACCGAACGCCAATCCAAAGTTGACACTGACATGTGTCCCAATTGTTCATATTCTCTCATGAACTCAATGTACTTCTGTCTGAGCTCCGGATCACGACCCATGCGGCGCTCCATAGCCAACAATCTCTTTTCGGCTAAAGGTCGTGATTCACCAAGCGGAGGCCGAACAGACAAGAAGGGTAGCCTCGTAATAATCCGACCAGAACGGAGTCGACCCATGTTGTTCTGGAAGAACAGCTCGCACTCCTCATGTTCTGGATTCAAACGGGCAGCTTGACGGGGCTCCTCTACTTCCCAAAACCTCTGAACCGCATCAGAGAGAGCAGAGCCTACAGCCATCAAATTATCAAGTTCAGGTGGAGGGGGGTCCCTAGGTACAGGTCCCATCAAAGCAAATACAAATATGGTCGGGATGGCAGTCAAACCATTTGGCACCAAGACCCGTTTCCCACCAATCAAAATTCCACCGAGGACATCAGAGCCAATCAACAAGTCGATTTGTCCCGGTGTGTCAAATTTGGGGTCCGCCAGTTCCAATCCCGATGTCAAATTCACCACAGCAGCGGGTAGCTGTTTCTGTGGGTGCATACCCAAAATATTCTTCAACACAATAGCCGAGGTTTTAATCCTCGGGTGTGAAGATTCAACAGGGCCAAACAAAACCTCAACTTGCCCTTCAACATTAGAGGCTACGTCACCTATGCCCCGTATACAATTTGGAAAAGAGCCCATATTTAATTTAACCTGCCCTACTAAACAAGTGGAAACAATGCAACCTTGTGAACCTGTGTCCAATATAGCACGGACAACAACAGAGGTCCCCGTGGGTCCCCAGACCCTAACAGCAACCGTTGGTAGGATAACGGTCTCAATGGGGGAGGTTGGCGTTATAGGGCAGGGGTCAATGACCTATTGTTGCCTGGGCGGCGACCGTTGGCCAGGACCAGGCAAGTCAAAACGAGGGTGCGGCTTGAAGTCCTCAAAGGCGCGATGACTCGATCCGCGCGCCATCTGTGGGGGGTCATAATGACGCACCCGCCCAAAACGAGGTGGGCGCGAGTCAAGGCGGGGACGCTCCGCCAAAGGAGGCGAATACCTGGGGCAGCAGTCATGGTGCTGGTGACGCTGAACAGCACATTCAGGTGCGTGAGAGAGAGGAGGCGTGCGCACGCTACGGTTCTCCAAGCGGGGCGAGTGGCGATCAATTGAGCGAGGCGACTCTCGGCTACGCGCCGGTGAGCCTCGGCTGCCACCTTCAAAACACCCGCCCGTGCGCGGCGTCGGCTGGTTGGACAAGCGGCCAACCTCTCTGGCATTCATACAGAGAATGTCCAAATGCTGTCCTCCACAGTGAGGACAGGGGCGAGAGTTTGGGCAGTCTCGCTGGTAGTGGGACCCCAAACAAGAGAAGCAAAGGCGGCGGGCATTCGCGATGCGCCTACGAGAGGCGACATGTAGGTCCAAGAATGCCCTACAACTGGCCGTTCTGTGCCCCGTGACCTTGCAGTAGGAGCACTCCGCTGGGGTCTGCGTGACCGCAAAGCGAGGAGGGCGCCGGTCAACATTGGCTCGGGTGTAAACGCGAGCCTGCTCCATGACCTTGGGCGGCTGCGACTTAGCCGGCGTGTCACCACCGGAGTTGTGCAAGACCCGGAACTCATCCTCCAGGAACTTCTCCAGGTCAGCAAAGGGGGGCAGATGGGTCGCGCTATCCCCACCAAAGCGCTGTTCAAAACGCGACCTCAAGTCGGCAGGCAGCTTCTTTAACACAATGTGCACCAATAAATAGGACCATTGGTCTACGGGCAAGTCAAGGCACTTAAGTGCGTTGATGGCCACCAAGAGCGGGTTCAAAAGTTGGGTGCGCAACCCAGAGACCCGGGTGAGCGTCGGCAAACCCAAAATCTGCTCGATGTGCGTGTCGGCGAGGCCACGCTTATTATGGTACCTATGGGTGATTAGGTCCCGAGCCGTCTGGTACGCCTCATCAGACACGGGCAGATGCTGGATGAGGCCCTTAGCCTCCCCATCCAGAACCGACATTAAGTATGCCAATTTTTGTGCTGGCCGAAGGTCAGCCCTATCATTGACCAGGCTGTCGAACAAATTAACGAAGCCCAGGTAGCTTCCTAGGCAGCCATCAAAATGGGGGAGGTCCAAAGTAGGGAGCCTACTCACCAGCCCCGGTGCTGACCTAGGAAGCTTCTGCTTCAGGCCGGGTTGCCCTTCCCTATCGGCAACTAGCTGTCTCGCACTATTGGAGACAGCATCATACAGGTCTAAGACCTGGGCATAGTCTTCGCTGACCTTATTAGATACTTAGGTCAGCGGTGAAATCAGTGACTGACACTTCAAGACAGCAAGTGCTGAAAGTGCGGAATTGCTGTTCCACACTTGCCAGGTGATCATCGATCCCCTCGTACCTTTGAAGTAAGGCCTGCTGGCGATCAGGCCGGTTCACTAAAGCACTGGCCGAGGTAAACCAGCGCAAATCTGATGCAATAGCACCAGCAGCCGCACGCAAGTCCTTGATAGCTGACATAATCAAACTTCAAACGAGCCCGGACAAGCGTTAAATAAAACATATCGTCACGCCTTTTATCCCCGAAGAGGTAGGCAGAGGTGTATTTCTACACCCACTTTTCGCCAGATATACTTTAGTCCCACGTAATAAGGGGCGAGCCTATTGCCGTACCGGGCACATTTCCAGACTCCGTGCTGCTACTGAGAATTTCGTGACAGAAAAACCCAATAACAATGCCCGACCCAGGAATCGAACCCGGGACCTCCCGATCCCACGCGCACATTTATGCCGCGAGACCAACGAGGCAGTCGTTTAGGGTTTGATGTCGAGTTTTCCGTCTCTAGGCAAAGATGGTATTTGCATCGTGTTATCCCTTAGTCGCCTCTTACGACACCCACGGGAAGATATGGGGTGGTGACACTTGTATTCTATGCCGTCAACCACACGGCACTAAATAAAATTAACAATCAAAACTTAATTTTTCTTAATTCTTTGAAACCAACAAAGTATTAGCCTGTTTACTGCAAGTGCAGGCAAGTGACAGGTATTTACTGCCCAACAAAATTAAAAGTTTCAGTATATTGAAACAAACACAAAAGTTATCAAAAGTTATAACTTATAACAAATTAATAAAGTTGAAACTTCAACTTAATTAATTAATTATTTGCAACAGACAGACTAACTGTGTTATTTATGATATATACAACTGTAAGTACACACAGAATATGTGTTACCTAACAATATTATCCGTATATTACAACAAAACAAGGGTTTATCAAGTTGATTTATCAATGTGACCCGCCCATCTATGCAAGGTCAAATTTGATTATTACAATGTTTATGAAAATATGCAATAGACTAAATTTACAAAATTTATTGATACATACAGCTGTTATGTATCCAAACAAACTGACTTATTAATGCAACAACAAATTTAAGTTAGATTTTTCAACAATACAAATTAACAATTACTGATTGAGGTTATGTGACAATGTGTTTCAAATTATCTAGGTCAACTTATACAATTAAATATTATGTATTTTAGACAATAACTGACCTGACAAACACTACAATACTGTCTACAAGGTGATAAGATACAAGCTCATACCAATCTGAGTTTATACTCAGTAATGCAACAGCGGCTAAATTTCAACTACGCTCTGCTACTAAAATTATGTCTAGAATTACCGTAGCCAGGCAGGAAGGTGTATTAGAAGTGCGCAGTGGAAGATGTAATACATCTACCTGACCACAATAGACAATGATCTAGACACAATGCACTGCGTTGCACAGTGATGAATTGAAATCAATCAATATCAATATTATATTTCACTTACCCGCTATCTTTGCTGATGTCAGGCTTGAGCTAAATTAGACACATTCATACAAGTATATTGGCCAAAATAAATGAATGAAGTATCTTATACTTAGCTAGCTGCAAACGCGACGTTTTCAGGACACGTTGGCACGTGGACTCGATACCGGATTCACAATTTTCACAAATGTCAATCAATAGTTCACAATCAATTTACCGTTGCCAGCACTAGATCAGGCGGCATTCAAGACGGTTTACTCAATTTAATTCAATTCGCGCTAATTCAAAGGGCGATATTTTACGTACGAGACGACAACCGGCGAGTTAATTTTTCAAGGAAGCGAACGGAAGTGACAGTTCAGTATGACCATTGTCAGAAATTTTCAATAGACTAAACAAAATGTTACTCAATCGATCTAATCGATTTGACTTATAATAAAAACTAATTCTATTTCAAACACATACGTATGGAGAAGAAAGGGGAAACACTATCAAAAATGAAGATACAAAAAACGGTTGGGGCGTGGTGAGGAGCACTAAAAAGGGATTGCCCGAAACTCCATAGGTCGCTGGTTCAGATCCGGCTCGAGGGACTGTTGGGTAATTCTCTGCTTCTATCGTCTGGTTCAGGATATTGCCAATAAAATGCCGAGAGCGAGTTTACACGTTTATTACGGTTCAAAAGGAAGAGAGCTTCTTACAAATTGTTGCCCTATTAATTATTACTAATACTACTAAAATAGTGTTGCTAGCCGCAACACATGGAATCTTGACGAAATAAAAAAATAGAGGGGCGGGCTTCCTCCAATTTATTACAATACTAGCTGTTTCCCGCGGTTTCACCCGCGTCCTGAGGGAACTACTTCGCGTACCAGGTTAATTTATAGCCTTAGTTACTCCTTGGCCCATCAGCTATCCGCCAGTGAATGTCCCGTCAAAATCGGTCCAGCCGTTCCAAAGATTAGCGAAAATAAACAGACAGACAGACAAAAATTGTAAACAATGTCATTTCGGTACATGTACCGTGTATACAACCATATGCATTTAGTAAAAAGAGGTTATTTTAAAATTACAAACAGACACGCCAATTTTATTTATATGTATAGATAGTAGTGATGGCTATATTAGCAATCACATTAATTTTAGCATGTGAATTTTCACTTAGCATTTAGCAAATTAAATATTGTTGCGAATGCATATTTTCGTGCGCGATTCGGTTCTTTCATAATTTCTTGCAAACGCGGGAAACGCGTTCTGTGTCTCGCCCACAGGAATACTCAATATATCCGTTTCACTTGAAACGACAAAACGCGTTCTCTGTCTCGCCCACAGGAATACTCAATATATCCGTTTCACTTGAAACGACAAGTGAAATTATTAGCAAATGGTGCGAATGCGAAGGATGATTTTATGCAAGTATTATATTCTTATCTTTGATTTACTCGTATTTAGGGTCGTATATTGAGTGAATTCGTGTAAATGTTTGTTTAGGTAATAATATTTTGTGTAAAACGCCTTTGCACTTTGGCGCGTTTTGTAATAAGTCAAAGTTTATTACGAATTGGTTTTAAAGAGTTTTGTTTACGTACATGATAATGTTTTCTTGTCTAATGCTTATTGTTGTACCAATAATTGATTATAATATGAACTAATTATATAAGTAGGTAAGTAGGTACTTGTAAATAACAACACACATGCCGAATTTCAGCTTGTTGCGCTCAGTAGTTTTGGCCCTACGTTGTCTCTTAGTCAGTCCAAAGAACCTCATATTATTCAAATATAGCATGTCGTTGAATAAATGTGTATACAAATCAGATATAATGAATCCTTTGAAATAAATTTAAATTTGACAAATGCTGTGTAAAAAACTTTATTATTAAGAAAAGTAAATATAACTCTGTAATTCTTATCGACGTCAACATAAATCGTTCTGTCGTGGTCGATACGTTGGTAAACTTTGTTAGAAAACCTTTCACAGAATATTTTTCACCTTTTGCACTGGTACCAAATGTTTATAAGTTTAAAGTATTTACGTATAATACTAGCCCTTGTCCCTATTTTCGTATTGCCAGCTACAAAATCAGCGTATTTCCAAAAAAAAATCATCTCCAATTTTACTCTTTTAGGGTGCGTTTCCTTTGACGCAGAACTGAGTAGAATGGAGAAATCCCGTGTTAGTGCACCCCTACGGTCCCTAAGGAACGTTCCGTATTTAATTTTTTAGGCTGTGAGGTGTCTGTCAGTTAGTAATAAATTAATTTAAATAGATTTAAAAAACAGGTTATCTACCGTTCTTATTATTAATTATGTGGAGTTGATAATTAATTCTTCGCGGTCAATCATTAATAGATCACTTTACTGAAACCGAGCTACTACATTCATACAGAATTAGCGATGATAAATATATCGAATAAATATTACAGATCACGCTGACGTGCCAGTTGCAACACAACTTCAATTTTGACTGCACGGTTGGCAAAGTAGTTTAAGCGGCCGCCTCGCCGCTTGACAATGCGTCGAGTGTTTTAGGTTCGATTCCCACACGAGACAACACTTTGTGTAATCCATAAATTGTTGTTTCGACTCTGGATGTTCATTGTGTCCGTTAGATGTATGTTCGTAAAGTCCCCCGCGACACAGGATTAAGTCCTAATACGCGAGTTCTCTTTTATAATATATATATATATATATATATATAATAATATAATATAATAATAATATTCTACCACATTCACACAACACCATCTAGTCCCAAACTAAGCAGAGCTTGTACTATGGGTATTAGACAATGGATAAACATACATATATACTTTTTTTTTTTGTAAATACATACATATTATACATAGAAACACCCAGACTAAGACAAACATCCATGTTCACGCACACAAATGTTTGACTTGAGCGGGAATCGAACCCGCGACCTTCGGCGTGGCAGTCGCTTACACTACTGCTACGCCAACCGGTCGTGGTTGTAAATTTAAATATTATATATATATATATATATATATAATATTTAAATTTACAAAATTTGGAAATGACAATAGTAGTTTGAATTGTTAGCATCATAGCGCTACTTTCAGAAACTGCCAGTCAACGAGCTTTATCTTATATAAACCAACCGAGACGTCGAACGTCAATAGAACCGAGGTAATAAGAAGTGAAGATCCTAAGCCATACTTAGTAGACACGCAAAAAGCTTTGAAAAGACAAAAAATATCTGATCTCGCATACACACAAAAATTTAAACTAAGCTCAGTACATAACTTTGGAGGAGTGGAAATGGGATCAGCAGTGGGATAGTATAGGTTAATTACAAAAATAAAGCTCATTAATGGACAACGCTGTGTTAAACTAAGCCTGATATTTTCCATATACTTCTTTCGCCCGCGGATCCGCTCGCGTTGGGATCGGATATGGCGGTATACTATAAACTTTTCTGATGTAAAACTATATAATTGCAAATGCTCTGGAGAGCTTACCTCTCTCGCTTTGATTTGTAGATTAAGTAGGTGAACTTCGATCCTTTTTTAAGAATGACCTTTAGCCTTTCGAGTACATTTGAATACTTTATTATTATATCAAACTCATATAACCGTAGCACAAAAATAAGGGTAAAATATATAAACAAACTCAGTTCTTAGCTTAAGATTTAAAGAGTTTTTGGAACATTTTGTTATTTATTCAATATTTGTTCTAACGAATTTTTTAAAGAGAAGCTTTGCAAAAATTACCTTATTCTACGTACAGTGTATTTTATGCGCGTAAGGCATATATTATTAGCATATTTTATCTTGCCTGTGTGTTACAGGACCAGAACCCAGCACAACCAGTCCTGGATTGGTATGGAAACATGTAGGTAGGCCGAGGAGGCTCTTCCCGCAGCAGACGGTAAGATAGCCAATCAAGTCCTCCGGCTGTCGAAACAACAACTGTGGGCAGTCACGGCCGCCTACACAGGACACGGATCCTTTAATAAGCACCTATTTACTATAGGTATCACCGACAGCCCGCTGTGCAGAGCTTGTATGGCGGCAGACCAGACGGCAGCCCACCTGCTCATCAATTGCCCTGAGATCTCACAGTACAGGCAGCAGTACTTGACCAGACACAGCACCATGAGGGAAGCAGTGGGCCACATCAAGAGTCTGCTGGCTTTCCTCGAAGAGCTGGGCTGGCTCGAGGGACAACACCATTCCCACCTGCACGCAAAATACACGCTAGGACTTGGAGTTGCGGAAACAGCCCGTGCTACCAAGTAGCAAGTACCAAGTATGTTACAGGGAAGATTGAACAGGGATATGAAAACTGATAAAAAAATATCCGCTACCTTTTTAGTTTATCTTTGTTATAACGCAGAATTATGTAGATGCTCAGTGAACATTTTTAGATCTCTTTGGAATTTAGATACATAAACTAATATTACCAAGGTCTTACACCTATCTCCGTGTGGTCGAGAATATTAAGTGCCACTACTCCATAACTTCAACTCATTCTAAAACCCAACCAAAAAAGCGTTGTGGTACATACCTACATTCTTTATCGACATGCAATTTAAATAAATTGGGCAGTACTATTGCGAGAATCTTTAATTCAGATCTCGTAAGGACACTGTTCATAGAAATACAGCGATTATTTCTTACTAGATGAGCCCGCGGTTACACCCGCATTTTTTAAAGCTACATAGCATGATGTTTTATAACCTATAGCCTTGTTCGACAAATGGGTTATCGAACACTGAAGTAAGTTTTGAAATCGGACCATTAGTTTCTGAGATAACCGCGTTCAACCAAACAAACTCTTTAGCTTAATTAATATATTAGTAAATTAGATATATGAATTGTACTTTGCCCACGAAAACAGTTGAACCCAAGTCAATGGAAACGTTAACAAACGAATTATCTTAAAAAGAGAATCAAAGCTACAAGGCTTTATGAAACAACTGGCAGCGTTTCCTCAAATAATTTTCTTTTTATTTAATATTAACTAAACAAACATATTACCCTTTTCGCTGCACGTTGGCACGCAGTCCCGTACGGTCGTCAACTCGCTCACATATTTCTGTAACAAAACAACACAACATAAACAAAACGCAAAGATATAATTAAGCGGTTCAACGCGCATCTTTCTCCTTTCTCCTAGCGTTATCCCAGTTTCAACCCGGGGTCCGCTTACTAGCCTAACCGGATTTGGCTGAATATTAGCTTTTCCACAGAGCGACTTCCTGTCTGACCTCCGCAATCCGAAGGTATAGCGATATTCCATGGTTTAGACTAGTGTCAGTTTATTTAGAAAGTACTGACGCCCTGTAACGACTGTCAAAGATCTTCATGACAACCGGGACCGACGGCTTAACGTGCTCTCCGAGGCACGGGACAAGCGATAATTAACAATTTAATACGCACATAACTCCGAAAAGTCATTGGTGCGCCGTAGATTCGAACCCGATACCCTCTGCATTGCAGTCTGTTGGTATATCTACTCGGCTATCGCTGACCTTTTAGGCAGTTCAACGCGCACAAACGAAAATAAACTTTGTGAAATAAATATAAAAGCACTTTTTTTAACGCCACGTTTGAACCCTAAATGCAAATGCGGGAAAATGGGCAAAAGAGCCCTTGCCGACCGAATGCTCTGAAGGCGTACAAACGACGAACATTAATATACAAATAAAATGACACTGCCAAAACCATTTTTCATTTACATTAAATATTTTGAAATGCATTTTTTTTTATTGGGGACTTTTGTATGATTTTATAGTATACAGCAAATATATCGGTACATTTCACACTAATATAAATAGCTTTTGATAGTTTTAGTAGTTGCGAACTATTCTTAGTAGTCTTTTCATGAGTTCGCATTGCCGTGGAAGTGGTCTCTTGTAAAATAGTGAATGTCCATGTCTTGGAAGTAGTGTATGAGCTTAAAATTACCATATCTATTATTTGATTTAGCGGCCTTTTTTCGAACCTGTAGCTAACATATTGCAGCCTTGATTATTCTAATTTCGTATCACATCCGTAATCTTTTAAGAACAAAGCATCCTTCTACCATCTTCTTCTGTATATTTGGAATTTCTTTGTTACTGACTGAGTGAAGTACAGACAATGAAGCTGTTGGGCGTGTATATTCCTTGGAGACCATAGAGGTGCCCTGAGAAAGGATAGCCCGAATTTCCCACGAGATTGGAAAGAAACGGCTAAATTTAAAATAAATATGTGCGGGCGTAGCTGCGAGTAACCTCTAGTTAAAAACGCAAAAGTTTATAATAGTGGACTTCCATTCAGTGTAATAAACTTTTCGTTGTTTGTTTGTGATTTTTATGCAAGTAAGCAGTAATCTATTCTTATAAAACGAATTCCCTTTTTTTCTGTCTGTATATATTGTAACGTAAAAAGGACCTTTCGAGTGTGTGCTGTTACGTTATCCCTACTAGGGGGTGTCTAAATGAGAAGCGTGGTTAAATGTTACAATAAAAATTGATTTAATTGCCAAATAAATTTTATACATCAATTAGCAAGCGTTACTTAAATGAAAAAGATTACGATTTATGTGATATTTAGAAAAATTAACACAGGGTCGCGTAGTTCGGCGAGGGGTGGGGTTTGTGTGGAGAATCCAGCTGCCGATGGTCCAGGATAGATGGTCCACTTAACTCCGAGCTGTAGTCGCTGCAGAAAGGAAGCGCGAAGCCAACGCGTCCGCTTATATAGAGGCTCGCAGTGCGGTGGGGACGGAACATGCAGGCAGTCGGGAGGCGGTGTCGTCCCGACGTCACAGCGACGTCACAATATGAATGCAATTAACTCAAAAACTAGCGAACAAATATTCACCAATAGATGGTGTGATTCATAAGGTTTGTGATTCCTTAGTTGCATATTTCATGCAGATAGAGCCGCGGGCCAAATCTAGTACATCTTATACGATGATTGCACCACATGGGCGAAGAAACTGACATAAACTAGTTAATAATAACCGTCCTTGTGTTGGGTATCTAACTTGCTATGATAAATTTTAGGTCGTTTACCGAGTTTTTCTAGCTCCCTGCTGGTACCAGTAATTTACCAGTTGCTAAATCCAGTGGATTTGGTTTGGCCAAGTTGAGGAAACTTAAGAGCTCTGCATCAAAAATTCGCAATGATTTATTTTGGTCTGTCCTACGAGGATCAGACCAGAAAAACTGTGCCGTTATGTAAATACAGATAATTTGTCCTAACTCCTTATTTTTTTTCTTTCCGTTTCGTGGACAAGAAGTTCTAGACAAGGTACAAGTTAAGTTTAATAACTTAATCTCAACAATAAAATTAATTTGACCGAACTTAATTATGGCAAGTGTTATGAGTTCAATCTCCGCACGAGACAACGCTTTGTGTGACCCACTATTTGACGTTTTGTCTGGGTGTACTTTATGTACTTTGATTGATTGGTCTTAAAGCCCCCCGCGACACAAGATTGAATCTAAATGCGAGATTAGACCTTGAAAAAAAGAAAATTCGGAAACATACATATGCAGATGTACTTACATACTAATAATAGTAATATTTTTCTATCACATTCACACAACACCATCTAGTCCCAAACTAAGCAGAAGCTTGTACTATGGTTACTAGATAATGGATAAACATATATATATATATACAACATGTAACAAGTTCAATGCACATCCTGAAAGTACTTTGTTCAGAATCGGCTACTGAATCAATTTCTGACATTTTTAATAAAAAAAAATTTAATCCTGAAATAATTAAAATTACGTAAATTATAGTCACTCATTGCTTTGAAAAGGCGAAATATACGAAAATAAACCTTAAGTCAACGTAGAACGGCTTCTTTTTAAATGCATTTGTTTAGATGTTCCACGTACAAGAACGTACACATTAATACAACATAACAGTCGGTACAAGACAATAACACACAATTGACCACCAAAATATCTATCATCTTTCTTTCGCTTACGTATTAACAGCGGGAAAGAGCGAGACGTAATGTGTCTCACTTGTCACCGTCGCGTCGGTCGCCCGCGCTGGTAGGTACAGCGCCAGCCGGGCGGCCATTGTTGCGCTTAGATAAATAAAATTAGTCATCTACCTGGATTCTCTGTGAGTGTAGTGAAAAAAAATGTTTAACAAGTTTACTTGTTTATTTACAAAATGTGTATTATCAACATGATGGTGCCCCCGCGCATTTTACGTAGAACGTTCGAGATCATCGTGAAGTCGAATACAAGGAGCGCTGGATCGA
This sequence comes from Euclidia mi, assembly GCA_944739405.2. Lineage (NCBI taxonomy): Eukaryota > Metazoa > Arthropoda > Insecta > Lepidoptera > Erebidae > Euclidia > Euclidia mi. The sequence goes on from OX123203.2 coordinate 21,870,520, forward strand.
TCGCGGCGGTCCTGTCCAGTAGTCTCCTAGGTCGCCTGACTTGACGCCCCTGGATTTTTGCTTTATGGGGACATACCTATCAAACCACTAGTTGATTGTGACGAGACAACATGTGCCGGGGAGTTAAAATAAGTTATCAGCTGCTTTTGAAACAGTGAAAAGAAACATTGTGTGTGTGAACTAAAGGAATATTTAAGCCAGGTGGTGGACACCTGATGTCAGCATTTTAAAAAGAGGACGCCGAACAAGTGACAATAAGCCTGTGAGTCATTTGGTTATTCTATTATTGTAAAAAATATATGATTCACAACTTTAAACACGCCGTTCTTCTTTAATTCTCTCATTGATACCCTTTTACTTTAATTTCTAAGGTATCAATAATGCTAACTAGGTATGATTATTATGATTAAATTAAGCTAGTCACAATAGCCACTAACGATGTTAAAAAATGATAGACCGTATCGTATTTCGCTGTCGTTTGTTTACCACAGCAAACGTTTCGTGTGATTGTGTGCGTGCGCAGTGACCGTGCGCAGTGACCACGCATTTTACTTATAATCAAGTTAATACTTTCGATGAAAAACAATGTATAGGCTAATAAAAAAATAATTTCAATGCATGCATTATGATTATAACAAGGTTTTTAAATTGGGGTGTCTGAGGATGTGCGTTATTTCCGTTACACGTTGTATATATATCATATATATATATATATATATATATATATATATATATATATATATATATATATATATATACTTTTTTTGTAAATACATACATATTATACATAGAAACACCCAGATCAAGACAAACATCCATGTTCACGCACACAAATGTTTGACTTGAGCAGGAATCGAACCCGCGCTCTTCGGCGTAGCAGTTGCTTACACTCCCGCGGCGCCAACCGGTCGTCGTCATAAATTCATATAGACCGTTATCGTAAAATAATATATTAGGATAATAAAAAGCAGATGTCTAAGGTACACTATTCATTATTCTTTACAATGTACAATGTACAATCGGGCTAATATATTTGGACAATACATTAGCCCGATTGATAAAAACATTTTGACAGCTGAACGGAGCGGAAGGAAAATTTTTGTATTCCGTTAAAATATTATTATTTTTTTCATTTTACTACAATTATTAATAGCCAACAGAGTGGTGACGATATCTGGTTGAATAAACATAAAGTGGTTTCACCCGCTCCAATGTTTGATCACTAAGAAAAGTGAATAGAGCCAAATACGTCGAAACCGTTGCATCGGGAAAAAATATTTCTTGCTGGCTGGTGTGAGGAGCACCGTTTCGGGCTCACCGAAGCGCATCGAAACGTACAGCTCTAATGTGCCACCATGCCGGCCTCCGCTAGTGCACTGGCCGATGGCAAAGGACCGCCGCCACGGACAATAAAAATATTAAAGTGCTTGACAAACGTCAGTGTCTATTGTGTTGATTGTTTTGATTGTTTTTGATATTATATTTTAGCTATAAGTTTATTTTTAGTGAATTGTGTAATTCATGTCGTATAACGGTGGCAAAAGCGATGAGGAGGTAAGTGCCAGTCAACTTTACACACCGAATACCCTGGTGCGCTGCCCCATCTGTCCCCAAGCACGTTTGTTCAAAAGTGAGCGGGGCCACAAAGTACATTTAGGAAAAAATCACAAAAACCAAAATGTACTTTCCGGCCCCATTACTTCCACCAGTACTACACAGAACAATCCCACAGACGTCCCTTTGGCAGTATTTAAGTCAGCTAAAAAATTCCATTCCGATCCTGAAGAGAATTCCCCGTGGTGCGAGGCCTTCGGTGGCTCAAAACCTAGCACATTGCATAGGCCTTGTCATCCGGGAGAATTCTATTACGGCTTGGGAACAGCTACTCACTTTCCCTTATAGAATTCTACATGCTCAAGGAGACCGGCTTACAAAAAAAAACTTTAACAACAAAAATTAAAGAAAACTGCAATATTTCGGCATCAAAATTAGAATACCATCCTCCCAAAACTCACCGCAACAGCACCATCTTCCATCATGTAGAGTCGAAACTAAGGGAAGGTGACATCAGGGGAGCGTCCAGGCTCTTATTCAGTAGCGATGTGGTGGCACCTTGCTCTGCCGACACACTCGCAAGTCTGCAGAGCAAGCATCCAGCGCCAGGGGATAACCTCTCCTTTCCTGAGCCACCTAGCGCTGACTCGGGCTTTCTCAGCATTACAGCCAAGGACGTGGTTGGTGCCGTTGGCTCCTTCCAGAGCGGGTCTGCTGGTAGTCTCGACGGCTTGACACCACAACATCTTAAGGATCTTGTGTGTTCAAGCGCCGGGGCGGCCGGCGACTCGCTTTTAAGTGGGCTAACGGCATTAACTAATCTCATGCTCTCCGGCAATGTGAACGATGCCATCGTCGACGTTTTGTATGGCGCTAATCTGTGCGCCTTACGAAAGCGGGATGGTGGCATTCGTCCCATTGCCGTGGGGTGCACGTACAGGTGTATGGCAGCTAAAATATGCTGTCGCCATTTTAACAACACCAGCTTTTCTTATAAATTTCAGCCACAACAGCTGGGATTTGGTTCTAAAGGAGGCTGCGAGGCTTCTTTACATGCCTTGTCAACGTACCTTGACTGTAATGGAGGTGAGGTTGTCTTGAAGGTTGACCTAAAGAATGCCTTTAACTCAGTCAATAGAGACACCTTGTTGACACAAGTTAAATTGGAAACACCCCAAATCTACAATTTTCTTTGGCAATGTTACAGACACCCTTCTAAATTAATATACAAGGAACATCTTTTAAAATCTGCCGTCGGTTGTCAACAAGGTGACCCTCTTGGACTACTAATTTTAAGTTTGGCCATCCATCCAGTTATAAACTAACTAAATTCAAAATTAAACATCTGGTACCTCGATGATGGAACCCTGGGAGGTGACGTAAACACTGTATATCAAGATCTGGCATTCCTGAAATCGAAATTTTTATCCATAAGCTTAGAGTTGAATACAAGCAAATGCGAAATTTTTATTAATGACAATTTAGATAAATCCTCTATTCTTTCAAAATTTCAATATCTGGCACCCAATATCACCCAAGTTGAAAAAGTTCTCTTCGCCTCCTGGCATTTAGACGACGGTTTTGATTCCCTTATACAGGAAAAAATTCAAAATTTTAATGATGTTTCAGACAGGCTACTCAAAATTAATATACATTCGGCTTTTACTATTATTCGATATTGTCTTTTTGTCCCTAAATTTACACACGCGTTACGGTCTTCACATTTTTGGAAAAATCCGACTCCACTCATTCAAATGGACAAAATTATACAGAATACCCTAAGTAAAATTTTTAATGTGGCTCTGAACGACCGAGTGTGGCAACAGGCGTCCTTACCTGTGCGCTTAGGCGGCCTCGGCGTTCGCATAATTTCTGACGTAAGCCTGCCAGCGTTCTTATCATCGGTCCACAGCACTGCAGAATTGACCAGGAAAATCTTAGCACCTACACTGGTTGATTCTGAGGTGCCGTGTAAGGCCGATGCCATGAACGCTTGGAGAAATTCTTGTCCAGGAACTGAGTTACCCCGAAACTTGTTCTCCCAGAGGCAATGGGATGGGCTGCTTTGCAGCGTGGTACGAGAAAAACTCCTCAATACATCGGCCAACGCTGCGGAGCGTGCTCGCCTGTTGGCTGTGGGAGAATGGGAATCGGGCCTCTGGCTTCAGGCACTGCCATCGTCCAATATAGGTACCATGTTGGACGATACAACCTTCCGCTTCGCTACTTGCCTCCGTTTAGGCGCGTCATATGTCTCTCTTCATCGCTGTCACTGCGGAGAGGCTGTCGATAGCCTTGGTCACCATGGTCTGTCATGCAGCAGGAGCGCGGGTCGTATTTCACGACACGCCAACCTCAACGACATTCTGCGCCGTGCTCTTGTCACCGCTGGCGTTCCAGCCCAACTTGAACCTCAGGGCTTGGCACGCGACGATGGTAAGAGACCGGACGGGATGTCTTTACTGCCGTGGAAGCTGGGTAGGCCTTTGGTATGGGACGCGACATGTGTCGATACCCTTGCGCCATCCCATCTTTCCAGCACAGCAGCTTGTGCGGGCGCTGCTGCTGCTTCAGCAGAGACCCTCAAACGGCGCAAATACGTAAATCTTGTAGGAGATTATGTATTTGAGCCGTTTGGGGTCGAAACCTTGGGGCCATGGGGTCCAAGTGCGAGATCCCTTTTTAGGGATCTCGCAAAGAGACTGATCGACGCCTCGGGTGACCAGAGGTCTGGCACGTATTTAGCACAAAAGATAAGCATTGCTATACAACGAGGCAATGCCGCCAGTCTTCTGGGCACGCTTCCGATTGACTGTGATGCGAATGACTTCCATGACGCCTTCTAAATTTAATTTTAATTTATTTTTCGTATTGTATATGACGGCGGATTGCTTGATTCTTGGCCGGTATCAACACTTCACATCACAGTTTGTTATAAGTTCACACCAAATCAAATTTAACAAAACTGAATATAGCTATTTTGTATTACTGAACACGAAACGAGTGACAGTTTCTAGGTACTTGTTGCTCGCCCGGAGTCTCCAAGAGAAGTGATAGTTGTCGTTGCTCCGTTGAACGTCAACCGTCATCCCCCTCTTCGACTGTAGCGAACGTGACTCGTAGACTCTGTCGAAGCGCGCAATCTTCGCACTTCCGTTTCGTAGTCAATTGACGTGCTGTACTGATGACCATTCCGATATATATATTAAATAGGCTTATTTTAATTTTAGGACATAACTAAGTTGCTATTTATGTAATAGTTGATTTTGTTTGGAAAATAAATGTCTTATTTGGACAATATTTGATTGGTTGGGCGACGGCGTACAGTCCGCATTGCGTAGAGGTTTTATTTAAAGGCTTTACTTACTCGTAGTAAAACTATTTATAAACTACTAGAGCACGTACGCAGCTACGCCCGCACTTTTTTCTAATTCAGCCGTATCTGCCCGACCCCTTTGCTATTTTGGAAATCCCTCCTTAGTGCAACCCTACAGTCTTCAATGAATGTACATGCCAAATTTCTGCTTCTCGCAACTAATGATTTAGGCTGTGGCTTGTCTGTCAGTCAGTCAGTAACGGAAGTATTTAATATAAACAGATACGTTCATAAGATATATCTAAGCTTTGTATTGTCAGAATAATAAAGCCTTGCTGGCAGTGGCTGGATATGAAGGGCCGAAAGTCAAGCTTGGTGGCGTGCCATCTGTAACGCCTAAGTATATCAAACAGTGGATTACGGCAGGATTATAATGATTATGATAAAAGTAATGCTGATAGAATGATTGGGCTGCATTTGTGATGTTATGATCTAACGATAACATAACATAACTTTACGCCTTTTTTATCCCCGAAGGGGTAGACAGAGGTGCATTACACACCCACATTTCGCCAGTTATGTTTAGGTCCTAATGTAATAGGAGGCGAGCCTATTGCCGTCTACCGGGCACATTATTAAGCGAGCGATAATAAACATTTTTTAATACACACATAACTTCGAAAAGTCAGAGGTGTTAGCCGGGGTACCTGGAGATCGAACCCGAGACCATCGTCTCGGCAGTCCGTTACGTAAACCACTAGGCTATCGCCGCTTTTTTTCTAACAATAACAAAGGCACAATTATCATCCAGGTTGTCTTACCTCCCGCTCATGACGGTCTTGGCAGGCAGTGAGTTGCAAGGTAGAATAAGAAAAGCCGGACAAGTACCAATCTTTGCCTTTTTACAATTCTTTTAAAAAGGCCACATCCGCATTTGGAATAAACCAACACAAATATTCAACCAAAAGACTCAAAGTACGTCCAGACTTGTAACTTAAATTTGTGCATCACAAAGAATGTAGTCTCGTGTGAGAAGGAGCAACACTTGGTATAGTGTTAAATAGCAAAACGGCTGCTTTACTTTAAGTAAAGCTACAACCACGCCTTCACAAGAAGGCGATTGAAAAGCCAAACGCCGATTTAAAACTGCACCAATAAAACTTCTTCTTATATAACAATCGTTTTGAAGAGTGAGTTTATCAAAACTGCACCAATAAAACTTCTTCTTATATAACAAGCATTTTAAAGAGTGAGTTTATAAACAGGCTGTTACTTTGCACCCCGGCTTATTTAGGATTTCACAAAAGAAAACATCGCTCGGAAACCAGTGGCAGTACGATACTGAAAAGAATTTCTGGGTACGTGCTGAAAAAGTAAATAACTGTGAAAATATTGCGGCGGAGAGACGGATCTTTAGGGTGAAGGGTTAAAAAGGCGGATAGCGGGCGTATGTCGTTCTTTTATACTAAATATACTTTGCTTACTCTATTATCTGCATCACAAACGAGTTTTTTGTCGTATGAACATTGTTGAAACCAATATATCTAAGGAAGACTGCCTCCAATCTTCAGCATCATCGTCCTAGCGTTATCACAGTTAAACCCAAGGCTTTCGTCTTGGAAGCCAGGTTCGCCTATATTTGTCCGAATATTGGCTTTTCCTCAAAACGACAGCCACCTGATCTCCGTGACTCAAAGGGGTAGCGATACGCCACATTGACCAAGTGTGGCTTGGTAAAATTAACATGCCTTTCAAGAACACTATGGAAAACTTCAGACATAGAGGTTTCCTCACGATAATTTCCTTCAAAGTTTAGGTAGCGATAGGTGCCTCGATAAACCTCTGCGTGACCCCCATGATTTAGAAACGTTAAAAAAGCTCCTTGCAAAAATTGACGGAATGTCAAGGGATTCAAGCTCAGGAAAACAGAAAATTAATAAGCTTTGCCGCTTCTAAGTTCGCACCCTAATGTTTGTACGGCAAAAAACACGCCTAATTTCAGAACGCAATCCTTTTCACATGAAATTAATTAAGCTGGGATTGCTGACGTTGACTTAAACTGAGCTAAATTGTTTATTTTTGTTTATTGTTTGATATTATTTAAAACAGGGAGCCGTGAAGTGGGTATAAATTATTCCAGGTGGCAATATTGGGGTATTAACTGGGAAGGACGCAAAACACGAGGTAAAAAGTTTAATGAATATTATTTGAACGCTTTTTAATGAATTTTGAAAGATAAATGCCACGAATCAGAATTTTAACTAGCTATATTTTACGGACTATTAACAACATGCAAGGTTTTAAATTAATTTTAGAACAAAAATATTATTATACTATAATACAAATAAATGAAAAAGAAATGTATTAAAAGGTCGTCATGAAAGTCCTCCACATCACTGTCTATAGGAAGCGTGCCCAGAAGACTGACAGCATTCATCGCTTCTTGCCTCCATTTAGCTGCGCTGTGTGTCGCTCCACATCGTTATCTTTGTTGAGAGATTGTCGACAGCCTTCGTCACCATGGCTTGCCACGCAGCAGGCGCGCAGGTCATATTTCACGACACCAATTTCAATTACATTCTACGTCGGCCTCTTGTCACCGCTGGCGTTCCAGCCCTACTTGAACCTTGGCACGTAACGATGGTAGAGGACCAGATGCAATGTCTTACTGCCTTGGAGTTTGGAAAGGCCTTTGGAGTGAGATGCAACGTGTGTCAATACCCTCACGCCATCTCCATTGGGTCCAAGTGCGAGCTCCCATAATTAAGAGCTTCCCAAGAGGCTAGTCGACGCCTCACCAGACCAGAAGGCTGATATGCGTGGAAATGCTGGCTGTCTTTTGAACACTCTTGCAATACTAGGGGATGTGGAGGTTATTCACAGGCTTAATTGTCGTAGTTAAACGTTTGACTGATTCGCTAGTGTAAGCGACTATGGAATGTGGATTAGATTCCTGGGTGAGCAAAATGTGCTATTAGATTTGTAAGTTACTATGTAGCACAAAAAAAGTGTTACTGCGTTTTTCCGAATACTCAGTAGCAGCCGGAGTCTGGTGATGTGCCCGGTAACGGCAATATACGGAGAATATGAAATCTTTTGTGAAGAACAACGGGATATACATAAAGCAAACTAAGCTCGACCGATCAGTTCATTAAGATTTCACTCATTGATAGTTCTAATTAATAGGCAGATAACGATCTGTTGACGATGTTACATTTATTTGGTGAAAGAGATGTTAGTTTCGATACACACGGAGGCGTAATGGATTATATTTTTGTGAATGGACTGCCGATATAACTTCACACGTTGTAGATGGAGCCATCGCTAGTTGATTAACATTTTATTTATTATTTTAAAAAGACAACTCTCGCACTTGGAGTGAATCCTGTGACGCGGGGAACTTTATAAACATTTAACCAACAGACACGAAAATCCAGACTCGAAACAATCGAACCCACAACACTCAGCGCATTGACAAGCGGCGAGGTGACCTTAATAAACCACTACGCCAACCGTGCAGTCATATTGGCATCACATATTACAAACGCAAGGCAGCGATAGCCTAGTTGAGATACACAGTCTAATGAAAGGAGTATTGGCTTCGAACCCACTGTGCGCACCACTATTTCCTTTTTCATTTGCCCGTGCCCCAGAGACCAGCTTCGCTGCCAAAAAAGTCTTTGACATTCGTTTTGAGAAATCAGTACTGCGTTGCGTTGGTCAGACGGCAGTAGTAACTCTGAAAAAAAAGCTTAGATTCAGTTAAATCCGATTTGATTAGAAAGCGGACTCCGGACTCCATGACGAATGTTTTGGATGCAATCAAGATAACGCTAGTGAGAACGATGATGATTACGTAAATATTTGATCATTTGCTGCGATATTTCAGTATTATATACAAACATACATAGTCTCACGCCTATATCTCCGAAGAGGTAGGCAGAGGTATACTGCTACACCCAATTTTCGGCAGATTTATTTTAGGCCCACGTAATAGGGGGCGAGCCTATTGTCGTACTGGGCACATTACCAGACTCCGAGCTGCTACTCAGCATTTCCTCACGGAAAACCCCAATAACACTTTGCCCGACCCGGGGATCGAACCCGAGACCTCCCAATCCCACGCGCTCGTTTATGCCGCGAGGCCAACGAGGCAGTCAATTGTTTTTTTTCAATAATTAAGTATTAGCATTTCCTAAAGGTAAAACTCTCAGTCAGTACAAATACTTTTGAAACTGTTTCTTTACAGATATTTCTCTATTTTGAAGCCTACTGCAATTATATTCGTGTTTTCTAAGTAATTAATGTAATCCATTAAACATATACAGAGGCAATTTGTGGCATGACAGCAGTGTCAGAAAATATCAAAAAGTAATAAAATTGCCGTGTGGTTGACGGCATAGAATACAAGTGTCACCACCCCCTATCTTCCCGTGGGTGGCGTAAGAGGCGACTAAGGGATAACACGATGCAAATACCATCTTTGCGTAGAGACGGAAAACTCGACATCAAACCCTATACGACTGCCTCGTTGGTCTCGCGGCATAAATGTGCGCGTGGCATCGGGAGGTCCCGGGTTCGATTCCTGGGTCGGGCAGTGTTATTGGGTTTTTCTGTCACGGAATTCTCAGTAGCAGCACGGAGTCTGGAAATGTGCCCGGTACGGCAATAGGCTCGCCCCTTATTACGTGGGACTAAAGTATATCTGGCGAAAAGTGGGTGTAGAAATACACCTCTGCCTACCCTTTCGGGGATAAAAGGCGTGACGATATGTATGTATAAAAAATTTGGTTGCCTGTAAAGTCGGTATACGGGCGAAAGTTTTACGTGACAACGACTTTGAGTGGTAAAATAATTTTAATGTGAATATTCATTCGTATAGTAGGAAGAAGGATGAAAGACGCGTGCCTTTCACTTTTTATGTCTGTCTCTCTCGCTCTTAGGCGGGACGCGTGCCTCTCACTCGCTCTCATTGTGAGCGCATAACGTGAGCGGAGCGTAACGCAGTTTCTTGAAGTGTCACCCGGCAAACCAATTTATAAGACGTTGTCACGTCAAAATTTTAACCGATCAATATGATTTTAAAGTACTGTATACCAATGGCAAACGAGCTTATATTTTCATTTCAAATCCGTGCAATATCAACCTTGCTTGGCCCTTTGAACGTATAATTATTTATGTAACGTACGGTAAGTAGTCACATATTTTGACACCGGTCTAAACTATAGAATATAGCTATCAAGGTCAGATACAGTTCGTCTGTAACCATATTATATTCTATCCCTCTGGATTGTGATGTTCAGATACAGTCGAGCTGTTGGCCAACGTCTTCTATATTATCAGATATCTATGTAGGATGATGGAACATAAAAGATTTCTATTTCCCTCTACTCATCCTTTCCTAATTTAAGTCACATAAAAGTTTTACGTATCCAATGTCGGTCAGAAATTTCCAAGCGAAAAGGGATTTGAACTTGGAGCCATATTTCGGCCTAATTTCGAAGATATAATAATATTTTCTGATGAAAAACAATTCAATGTATTTTTATCAACGCGTTGATACAATATATAAGGTAGCTATCCTTAACAGTCATCACTGCATAACAGTCATAAAACCAATCACAGTTTAATTCGGTTTGATAATTAGATTCGAAATGGAAAAATCTTAAGGGACTTCAAAAGTCGAAAATTCATTTTGTTGCATCGTGTGAATAGCAGGCTTCATGTCCACAGCTGACTAGAGTGCTGTTTAACTGGGGTAAAATTGTATTCATAGAAAAATGACATGACTGACGTAATTATGGGCATTCCTTAAAAATCTTTTTTGACCATTTTCACGACATTTAGAATAATGATTTTCTTTGTAACCGAAATGTTTTGGCAGCCTGTTATAGATAATATAAAAGAGAAATATGATAAATGGCAATAAAAAATGCTTATAGCTAGAAGAGATTTCCAAATTTTCGAGACAACTTTTAAAAAATTACTCTTTGTATAAGCCCTTCTGAGAAATTCAGCACGGAGTTTGGCAATCTTACTATTAAAAGGCACCTACATAAAGCCATACGAGCTAACTATGCCAGTAAAATAGCTGCGTTTTTATAATGGGACTAATACCGGTCATTTACACTTATCGATGTAATTTGAAGTCAAATCTACTGTACTAAACTCTGTAAAACATTTCTGTATACAACATTTTCACCTAAGCTTCCCCAGGAATCACACTATCTAATGATGAAAACCGTAAAAAAGCCGTTCGGTATTATTAAATTTATCGCGGTCATACTGACAGACAGGACGAAAAGGGACTTTCATATTATACCTATTAATGATTTCATATTATATATAATATTTTCTTGGATTTACGCGAATGTTACACATTGAAATTAAACTACAGTTTACGGATTTTATCGCGTTATATTACTTTCACTGGTTATTTGTAATTACATTTAAACCGAAAGATCTAGGAATTACATTTTTATTACTAGCCGACGTTTCGAATTCTTTACAGGATTCATGTTCACGGCAGACTGAGGTGATATTTGTCTTTGTCTTGAATTTAAAAGTTATCTCAAAGTACTTGAACATTTTTCAACTATTGGTGTTACTATCTACGCAGAATGTGCTCTCTGTGTCTTGATGTCTTCTGGTGACTTTGTCCTTTTTGGGTTTCATTAGCCTGATAACAGGGTCCCAAGCTGGAGGTACATTCCAACCATCTTCCCTATTGAAATTAGGATGTTTTTTAATTTCAATAGCTTCACGTATCATTCTTGGAATAAAGCGGTGTTCTTTTGCGAGTATCTGTGGTTTATCAAATCGCAGGTAATGGTTGGTTCCTTGTTCTACATGTTCACACACAGCAGACTTCGTCGAGCGTTTGTGTTTAATGTCAGCTATATGTTCCTTTAGTCGAATGCCTATGCTTCTCTTGGTTTGGCCAATGTATGAGAGCCCACACTCACAGTCTATCTTGTAAACCCCGGCCTCTTGTAAAGGTAACTGACACTTGACAGATGGTAATAATTGGCTTATCTTCGTTGGCGGCTTGTAGAAAGTTTTGATTGAAGCTCGCTTCAAGATGTAGCCAATCTTGTCGGTCACGCCCTTGATGTATGGGAGGACAGCAGGTTGTCTCTCTACTGTGGCTGGCTTGTTCTTCGGGGATCTGTGACGTTGGCGCGGTGGTCGGAGCTTGTTGTCTTGCAGAACTTGCTTGACATGTTGAAGCCCGGCGTCCAGGTGTTTCTTGTCACAGATCCCCCGGGCTCTCTGAAACAAAGACATTCCTACGGTAGCTAACTGTTTAGGATGGTGGTGAGATTCACCGTTTAAGTACCTATTTGTATGTGTCTTTTTCCTATACACAGTGTGGCTCAAAGAGTTGTTTTTGTTCCTGATAACAAGTACATCTAGGAAAGCTAAAGAATTGTTTGCCTCTAATTCCATTGTAAATTTGATAATGTTATGAATAGAATTAAGGTGGTCTAGGAATACATTAACACTATCTGTTGGTAAAATTGTAAAAGTGTCATCTACATACCGCTTGTAGAACCTCGGTGTGATGGTGGCAGTCTGCAGGGCTCGCGCCTCGAAGTCCTCCATGAAGATGTCAGCAACAACAGGCGATACTGGAGAGCCCATTGCCACACCGTCTACTTGTATGTAGTATTTCTCATCCCATAGCAGATAGCCGGTTGTTAAGCAGTGTTTTAATATTTCTGCATATTCCTCGGGCATGTTGTTCTCTATTAGCTTCCTTCTAGTTATTTCAATACAGTCATGTGCTGGTAAGCATGTAAATAATGACTGTACATCAAAACTAACCATAGTTTCCTTGTCAGAGAGATGTAGGTGTTTTATTTCACTGACAAAATGGTAGGAATCCTTTACATGCGCTCTCGTCTTGCCTCTGAGTGGCGAGAGAATCTTCGCAATGTGTTGAGCCAATCTGTAGGTTGGTGCCCCTATTTGACTGACTATAGGGCGCAGTGGAGCATTTTCTTTGTGTATTTTTGGTAGACCATACAATTGAGGAGGTTTTGCACACGATGGTATTAAGTATTTCACGTCCAGATTCAGTTGTTCGGAGTATTTCTTCACAATGTCACTCGTTTGCTTGAGTATTTTGTTGGTAGGGTCTGTCTTAACCAATTTATATGTACTTTCATCCGATAAAAGATTTTCCATTTTTCGTTTATAATCGGACGTGTCCATCACTACCGTTGCATTTCCCTTATCTGCTCGGAGTACTGTTAGTTCAGGTCTAGCTCGTAGGTTCTTCAGAGCTAAATACTCTGGTTTTGGTAGATTCCTTCTCGGCACTGTCGACTGACGCAATACAGCAGAGACGTCCTGAAGTATGGCCTCGAAATCTTCCTTACACACATTGTTCTTGACTAGACAATCCTCAACGTTGCAAATAATGGTCTCATACGGTATTCTGGATGGAGTTATCGCATAATTTAAACCTCTGCATAATAATTTTTCGGTGTTTTGATCTAACGTGTGTTTTGACAGAATACCGTATGAAACCATTATTTGCAACGTTGAGGATTGTCTAGTCAAGAACAATGTGTGTAAGGAAGATTTCGAGCCCATACGTCAGGACGTCTCTGCTGTATTGCGTCAGTTGACAGTGCCGAGAAGGAATCTACCAAAACCAGAGTATTTAGCTCTGAAGAACCTACGAGCTAGACCTGAACTAACAGTACTCCGAGCAGATAAGGGAAATGCAACGGTAGTGATGGACACGTCCGATTATAAACGAAAAATGGAAAATCTTTTATCGGATGAAAGTACATATAAATTGGTTAAGACAGACCCTACCAACAAAATACTCAAGCAAACGAGTGACATTGTGAAGAAATACTCCGAACAACTGAATCTGGACGTGAAATACTTAATACCATCGTGTGCAAAACCTCCTCAATTGTATGGTCTACCAAAAATACACAAAGAAAATGCTCCACTGCGCCCTATAGTCAGTCAAATAGGGGCACCAACCTACAGATTGGCTCAACACATTGCGAAGATTCTCTCGCCACTCAGAGGCAAGACGAGAGCGCATGTAAAGGATTCCTACCATTTTGTCAGTGAAATAAAACACCTACATCTCTCTGACAAGGAAACTATGGTTAGTTTTGATGTACAGTCATTATTTACATGCTTACCAGCACATGACTGTATTGAAATAACTAGAAGGAAGCTAATAGAGAACAACATGCCCGAGGAATATGCAGAAATATTAAAACACTGCTTAACAACCGGCTATCTGCTATGGGATGAGAAATACTACATACAAGTAGACGGTGTGGCAATGGGCTCTCCAGTATCGCCTGTTGTTGCTGACATCTTCATGGAGGACTTCGAGGCGCGAGCCCTGCAGACTGCCACCATCACACCGAGGTTCTACAAGCGGTATGTAGATGACACTTTTACAATTTTACCAACAGATAGTGTTAATGTATTCCTAGACCATCTTAATTCTATTCATAACAACATCAAATTTACAATGGAATTAGAGGCAAACAATTCTTTAGCTTTCCTAGATGTACTTGTTATCAGGAACAAAAACAACTCTTTGAGCCACACTGTGTATAGGAAAAAGACACATACAAATAGGTACTTAAACGGTGAATCTCACCACCATCCTAAAAAGTTAGCTACCGTAGGAATGTCTTTGTTTCAGAGAGCCCGGGGGATCTGTGACAAGAAACACCTGGACGCCGAGCTTCAACATGTCAAGCAAGTTCTGCAAGACAACAAGCTCCGACCACCGCGCCAACGTCACAGATCCCCGAAGAACAAGCCAGCCACAGTAGAGAGACAACCTGCTGTCCTCCCATACATCAAGGGCGTGACCGACAAGATTGGCTACATCTTGAAGCGAGCTTCAATCAAAACTTTCTACAAGCCGCCAACGAAGATAAGCCAATTATTACCATCTGTCAAGTGTCAGTTACCCTTACAAGAGGCCGGGGTTTACAAGATAGACTGTGAGTGTGGGCTCTCATACATTGGCCAAACCAAGAGAAGCATAGGCATTCGACTAAAGGAACATATAGCTGACATTAAACACAAACGCTCGACGAAGTCTGCTGTGTGTGAACATGTAGAACAAGGAACCAACCATTACCTGCGATTTGATAAACCACAGATACTCGCAAAAGAACACCGCTTTATTCCAAGAATGATACGTGAAGCTATTGAAATTAAAAAACATCCTAATTTCAATAGAGAAGATGGTTGGAATGTACCTCCAGCTTGGGACCCTGTTATCAGGCTAATGAAACCCAAAAAGGACAAAGTCACCAGAAGACATCAAGACACAGTGAGCACATTCTGCGTAGATAGTAACACCAATAGTTGAAAAATGTTCAGGTACTTTGAGATAACTTTTAAATTCAAGACAAAGACAAATATCACCTCAGTCTGCCGTGAACATTAATCCTGTAAAGAATTCGAAACGTCGGCTAGTAATAAAAATGTAATTCCTAGATCTTTCGGTTTAAATGTAATTACAAATAACCAGTGAAAGTAATATAACGCGATAAAATCCGTAAACTGTAGTTTAATTTCAATCATATTATATAGGTATAGTTGTGTATAGCATATGCGTCTGCTGATCGGAGGTCCCAGGTTCGATTCCCGGGTTTTGCAAAAGTGTTCCTGCGTTTTTCCGAATTCTCAGTAGCAGCACGGAGCCTGGTGATGTGCCCGGTAACGGATTGCCGTTACCGGGCACATCACTAAAAATAGTAATAGGAGGCGAACCTATTGAGGACCCTATTACGTGGGACCTAAAAATTCATGGCGTAATGGGTGTAATATTACAACTCTGCTTTCCCTTCGGGGATATAGGCGTGAGTCGAATCGAGTCTTCGCAAACTAAGAGACGATTACGTTATAAGAGGCATATAATTGGTACAGAATCTAGCAAAGTTGAATATTGTAGATATAACAAACTTTAAAAAAAATGTATTATAACTGTTCAAAGATTAAGTAATGAACAGTTTATAACGAAATCCTCGAATATATGTAAGGCATCATGGAAAGTAATAAATGGCAATATTAAGCCGGACTGTTCTGCTAGAATTATATCTCATATTTTATACAATGATAAATCTGTATCGAATCCTGAAGACATTGCCAACATATTTAATGACTACTATATTGACATGACAAATATAAACAGTAACGGATTTATAATATATAATAATAATAAACAATCGAATAGTGCTACTATATTTTTATCCCCAACAAACATAAATGAAGTTCAAAGGGTAATTGGTTCTCTAAGAGACACATCGGCTGTAGGTTATGATCATTTTCCAACGCGGATACTAAAAACTTGTAGCAAACTCATAGCTCCGATTATTACGCACATAATCAACTTATCTCTTACCCAAGGTAAATTTCCTCACAAATTAAAAGTAACCATGATAAAACCGCTACACAAGAAAGGTGATAAACATATAACAAGCAAATATATACCAATTGCTTTAATTCCCACTTTGGCTAAAATATTTGAAAAAAATATGCATAATAGACTGGTATTCTTTTTGAATAATTTTAATATCATTAGTCCGCAACAACACTGATTTTTGAAGGGGAAATCTACTACCTTGGCAACGTTCAAGCTTATGAACGAAATAGTAAAGTGTGTAAACGTAAAGACCCCTGTTACAGTTTTTTTTTTATATGAGTCGGGCATTCGATTTTGTAAAACATGTCCTACTGCTGCATAAATGTTATCTGTATGGTATACGCGGTACTGCACAAGATTGGCTGAAAAGCTATCTTATTGATAGAGAACAATTTATTTAGGTCACCAATATTAATTCCAAAAATCAAGAGGTGACTTTTAAATCGAACATGAGACAAAATAGAGTAGGTGTTCCCCAAGGAACCATACTTGGTCCGCTTCTATTCCTTATGTACATCAATGACCCACCATCTATAACAGAATGCCAATCCATTTTATGTGCAGATGACATTTCAATAATAATACCTAATAATTATAATTCTAATAATAACAATTTGATAAATGAAAATATTAATAAAATAATACAATGGCTAAGACAAAAAAATTTGACTGTAAATATTAATAAAACAAAATATATTAAATTTCATAATAAAAGAGTTTTACCTCCTGCTAAATTTACAATTGAAATACGAAGATCAAAATTTAATGGAGGTCAATGAAGTGTATTTTCTAGGTATAAAATAATTGGAAATTGAATTGATAATTGGAAAGGACAAGTAGAGAATACATGTAATAAAATTAATAGATTTGTCTATGCTCTGTGGCAATTAACAAAAATATGTAACAAAGAAACAGCACTTCAGGCTTATCATGCATTTGTGGTGTCGTCACTAAGATACGGCCTTGTGCTGTGGGGAAATGCGGTAAAAATAAAAAGAGCATTCATTGCACATAAACAGTGTATAAGAGCCATTTGCAACGTAGCCACCTGGGTATCCTGTAAGCCTCTGTTCCAAAGACATTCTTTATTAACATTGCCAAGTCTTTACATTTTCGAAATATGTGTTTTTGTTAAGAATAATAGCAAATTGTTTAGTTGTAAGAAATCTGTGCTCCAGTTCCATACCCGATATCCGAACAACCTTGTATTGCCTCCAATAAGGACAGATATACATATGTATCCGTAATAGTTACGCAATGGCAGTTCGTATATTCAACCACCTTCCACGTGATTCTCGGGACATACCCATAAATAAATTTAACTCACAATTATTTAAATGGCTTGCTGAAAAATGTTTTTATTCAGTAAAAGAATACTTAAATTATAAACTTTTAATAATGCCACTGAATGTAACATTAATTGTTTATTTATCATCCTATTGTATTTAATTATAAATGTGTTCAATACTATATAGTTGATTGAATCAGGCGTTACTTGGCGGAATTCCATTGTAACCTAATGGAAGGAAAGAGGAACCCACCACGCACCCTCGGATTGACTACCCCAACTATTGCAATAGAAAAAGGTTGACAATACCGAACTCCTCTAAAAGGATAAGGGATATAGGAATGGTATGGGTTCCAGGAAGATACCTGACTTGCAGTATCCCGCTGTATGCGCCAACTATTCTTCGACACGTGTTTCGCCTCTGCACGAGGCATCCTCAGGAGCGATGGGCAACGACTGACTAATCGCTCCTGAGGATGCCTCGTGCAGAGGCGAAACACGTGTCGAAGAATAGTCGGCGCATACAGCGGGATACTGCAAGTCAGGTATCTTCCTGGAACCCATACCATTCCTATATCCCTTATCCTTTTAGAGGAGTTCGGTATTGTCAACCTTTTTCTATTGCAATAGTTGGGGTAGTCAATCCGAGGGTGCGTGGTGGGTTCCTCTTTCCTTCCATTAGGTGTTCAATACTGTTCAATTAATATAATGTAATACTTTATACCTTTATGTAATAAATTTAAATATTTGTATGCCATGTATAGAAGATGGAAAATGTGCTGGATATTCTATAATAATGTAACACCTATGTATACCACATTTTACAAATAAATGATTTGAATTTGAAATTTGAATTTGAGTCTAATAAAAAAAACTAAGATGCGTATTTGTACCGAGAACACCGAGTTTTGGGGCTCGCGAAGTCATCGAAATTAAACTGTCTTGAAACCTCTAAACTAGAAATCTTATCACAGGCATATCGAATGGGTGGACAACAATGAGTCTGCTTAGTCCGTAGTATATTCTTCATTACGAAATGAAAATTTAGGTCTCTTATATGGCCCATTATAACCTACACATACATTTTGAACAAAATGTACCGCAGCTTCCTCACGGCATACAATCTAGTTAATTAATATGAATTATTATGAACACTTGTACTTTGGTTAACTGCAGACCAAAGTGTCGTAGATAACGGCCGCTCAGGCTAATTGTGTAATATCATTAACGTTTATTTTTATAATAAAACTTATCTCTCGCTGTCGGTAAGTTTTACTCGACAGTAAAAGGGTAAGATGGCATGATGTAATATAGCTTTTGGGCTGGATTTACCGAGCTAGGAGAGTAGCTTACTTGGTCGACTTGCTTGCCCAGCCATAGTAAAGAGTTTACTTTCTTTTTCTAGTTGTAGGTAAAGAGTGGAACACAGTGGTGGCTTAACCGACGGCACACGCTTCTGCTAATCTTTAGGTAGAGGCTGTTATGAGAATTCCTAACTCCATCTTCAGGTGGACGACATCCTCTACTAAAAATAGCCAAAATTCTTGTCTCTAGTCCGTATTATGTAACTTAAACTTAAAGTGTTTGGGCCTTGTTGTCTGTAATATGGTCATTCATATCATAACACAGTAATGTATGTGATGGAGTTAATGCATTTAACTGAATAAATTGCTGGATTGTCTGCTACCTTCTTACCTTTTTCACTAAGCACATTTGCCTCTGCACTAAAATTAGTATTGTATTTACTGATTTTTTAATGTTTTTTTTACTTCAATACCAAGAAAAGCTATATTTACGAAGTAAGCCGTAGTAAGAAAACCTACATTGAAGATAATAATCGATAAAAAAATCTACATCATCAATAAGGCATTTCTTAATTTCCTTTTTATTTTGCAGTTGTCTTTTAAAGTCCATATTCGCAGAATACTATTCAAATTGTAAAATGGTGGGGAAAACAGTTAATCACGAATATAGTTAAGCTAAGTCCTTCCACAGTCAACTAGGGTACGAGCCTTACATGATAATAAGGATAATCCTCGGTGACAATGTAAAGCCATGGAACGGGTTTGACATGATGATATGGGATGGCCGAAACCCTCAAACATGGAGGCCAATCTAAACCTTCGCTTGTGAAATATTTTATAATCCTTTAATACTTCATAAAAATTAAGCTTACTAGAATAATAGTAGTAGATAATAATGAATGCGCAAGTTTGTGACGATGGATGGATGTATGGATGTTTGTAATTCTTTCACAGAAAAACGAATGAACGGGTTTAATTACAACTTTGCAGTAATATACATGCGAGTACATAGCTTATTGTATCGGAATACATTTTGTCCCGATAGCCGTCCCTTACACAAACAAAACTACGCGCAGAAGCTACTATGTTATATTTTCTTTCATACCACACAAGTCAGTCACTGGCCCTTGAGATAGGCAGAGATTTATGAACCCACTTTTTTCCAGCGTGTTTCAGCTATCACAGAATCTCTCTCAAGAAATGACTCGGAGGAGTTTATGTGACCAATTGCCACAGAACGTTACACAAGACAAACTAAAGATTATCTTTGTCCTAGCGTTATCTCGGTTGTATTCAAGATTTCACCTTGAAACCCGGGGCCTGGATTCGAAGGAAACCCAAAATAACAGAATTGCATTGAATTGCTTTTCCTCTGAGCACCTGCTTTCTGAACTATGCGGCCCAAGGGTTTGCGATATTCCATGGCTAAGACTAGTCTGTATATTTATGGGTAATGATTTTCCATATCCTTGTATCCGTTGATACATCCATTCAAGCGACAACTAACAGATCAATACGTACATAACTTAGTGGTGGTGCGCGACGTGGATTTGAACTCGATACTCCCCGTATGGCAGTCTGTTGGTATCTCTACTGGGCAGTCACTGCTTTAACATAAAAATCATGTTGAGAAAATGTTGAACTTACGACCAAAAATAAAATATTCCTTACCACACAAACTTTCAGAATACCAAAAATCTTATTCACATAACAAAGACCCAGCCGCCATCCTATTTTTACAAACGTCAAAAGAGAATATTAGCATTGACAAGCCATTACAATAATTAGGAGTTACAACAAAAAGAAAACGGATGACGAAACGTTTCGGAAGCAAACAGAACATCGCAAAAGTTTAGGGTGAAAATACCATTTATTGTTCTTGACGGAACATACTGAGAGCCAATAAGTTTGCTATGTGTATACGTACGGGTCATTGGGTCAGCTAAATGGAGCTTTCTGATTGTATGTGACAGGTTATGACCTAACCACTTATGAGTAGATAGGGTTAGTCATAAGAGGCTAGTGCCCAGTACTGGGACAGTTTATGTACAGGGTTGATGTTATAATACGCATATGTGGATTATTTTTGTGGATACGTCAAAGCTGCAAGAAATTAACCACGAATAAATTACACTAAAATAATTCTCAAAATAAAAAATCTCAGAACAAACAAACGTCGGACGTAATATGCAGCGGAAATTCAAACGAATTTGAACTGTACGTCAATTTAGAATTAATAACACACACATACGTGCGACTTACTTCGGCAAACTCGGCATCTGGTATGAATGTGCCGTAAACTGAACATAGGATTGCTGGGTCGTGGTAATCCCAACGCGAATGTATTTGCCTACATACTGGCCACAGCATTTGGATACAGCAGGTCAATCTTGCATAACTTAGGAAATTGTTGATTTGGAGTGTGTGCTTTGATGATTGAGAGAGAGAAGTGTTTGAGACTTATGATGTTCCTTAGGCTTTCGAAGTGATGAATATTTTTTTATGACTATGTGGTTTCAACACAGCGATCTATTATATTTCTAGCAATACCCATGCGGTATTGCTGGAAAATCCCTTTTTAGTGCTCCCCTACGGTTTCCAAGGAACATACATGTATGCTAAATTTCAGCTACTTGCGTACGTAAACTACTGGATAGTTTCAGCAGCGCGTTGTCTGCCAGTCAATCAGGAACACAATAATTTTATATATACAGATAAGACGATAAATACTGGTCGCATAATATCCGTATTCTTTGGCAAACTATTGACAGTATTAACATAATTATCGATATGTGGCGACAAAAAATAGTTAAGAAATATAATCTTAGCAACAGTAAGCAGTGTTAACAATTAATTTAAAGTCCCAGGAACAGATAAACTATCTTGGCATCCGCAATTATATTTATAACAAATAGTGGGGGTGAAAATGAATGTTCCACTTCCCTTAGCAAACCGAAAGACAAAAACATAAGACAGGAAAATTAAGGGGTTCTGTATTTACTTCACTATAACGTTACCTGTTTGTAGCCAATTTTTTTGCAGCAGCGTCTAAGTGCTCCCAAATTATGTTCTATGAGTCACAAGATCAAAAGTGTAAATTATTTATTCCAAGATGTTCGTCTACTGTTTCAATGATTTTGACAAATTATAAAATGCTTAAATAAACGATTTCTTTATGTCTAGACCTTGAATCTTCATGTTACCTTTACATAAATTAAACATAGAAACATCGCTACTAGATTCTGTTCTGATTATCCACACCTATCGCGAAGCCTTTCAATAATACAAATTTTCTTTTCTTTTATCAAGCGCCTAAATGTAATGCACTGTTTATCATATTTCTTCAGTCCTTGCAGTACATGAATATCTCTATAATACGTAAATTGTATGATAAAATGTGTGTCACAACACAACAAAGGGTCCTAAGTAGGTACTTCAAGGAGGTTATTTAGGCGCCCGCATCGGACGATATTTCAGGAGGGTCACAGCCTCTCACCTGAGTAATGTCTCCCTCATGGCTGTCAAACAAAGCAATATGTCTTCAAGAATGCTTGGGTATAAATGTACCAGTTTATATTTGCCAGGTAAGCTTAATGAGAATATTTGGAACTAGTTTTGCCCGCGGGTTTGCTTGCGTGATTGTCGGCTATCGTGACACACGATAGCCCATATGACACACTGGTGTATAAGCTATTTTACTGCAAGGTTTTATTAAAAAAATGGGCAAGTGCGAGTTGGACTCGCACACAAAGGGTTCCGTACCATCATCCATAAAAGAAAATCACGTTCGTTGTATGTATACTTAAATACTTTATAAGTTTCTACCTGTTTATTAAGATCGATCGATCGAACAAATTGCTTAAAAATTACGTTTGTTGTATGGGAGCCCCCCTTTATTATTTACTTTTTTATTTATTTTGAAAGGTAATATTCAACTACATATTCTGTAAAAATTTAAAGCGTCTACCTGTAACAGTTAGTAATTTTGAGCATAAAATACGAAAAAAATCACGTTTTTTTATGGGACCCCCCCCTAAATTTTTTATTTGTTTTTATTTTTAGTATTGTTGTTATAGCGGCAACCGAAATACATAATTTGTGAAAATTTCAGCTTTCTAGCTATCATGGTTTATGAGATACAGCCTGGTGACAGACAGACGGACAGACAGACAGACAGACAGCGGAGGCTTAGTAATAGGGTTCCGTTTTTTACCTTTTAGGTACGGAACCCTAAAAAATATTTTCAAATGACATATATTCTCCACCGCTTGTTTAGCGCCTTTTGTCTGTGTCCTAAATGTATGCGTGAAGTATATAGTCTGATCCACGGGATAATTAATAAGTCAATGTGTACATCAGCTGTAATGTACTCGATAAAACAGTTGGCATCAAGTATATAGTAGTTATTTTTTTATTTACATGCCATATAATATAGTGCCGTTACTTGTCTATTAACTGATATATTTATGCCGCCTGCGGCTACGAACACGTGTTTTTTTTGTCGCTGTAAAAAGTAGCCTTCGTCACATGATAACTCATAGATCGCTTCGTTGCCACGTGTGAAGTAGACAAACATAAAACACACAACGGCATTCTGGCGACCAATTTTTTAGGGTTCCGTACCTAAAAGGTAAGAAATGGAACCCTATTACGAAGCCTCCGCTGTCTGTCTGTCTGTCCGTCTGTCTGTCACCAGGCTGTATCTCATAAACCATGATTGCTAGAAAGCTGAAATATTCACAAATTATGTATTTCGGTTGCCGCTATAACAACAAATACTAAAAATAAAAAATAAAATATATTAGGGGGGTCCCATACAAAAAACGTTTTTTTTTCGTATATTTTGCTCAAAATTTTCACAGAATATGTAGTTTCTTCTTGGGTTTACGCGAATGTTACACATTGAAATTAAACTACGGTTTATCAGTCTGCCGTGAACATGAATTCTGTAAAGAATTCGAAACGTCGGCTAGTAATAAATTAAAAATATAGTTTCTAGATCTTTAGTTTCAAATGTAATGACTTAGTGAAACCAAAACAACGCGATAAAATCCGTAAACTGTAGTTTAATTTCAAAGAATATGTAGTTGTATATTACCTTTCAAAATAAATAATTAAATAAAAAAGTAAATAATAAAGGGGGGCTCCCATACAACAAACGTAATTTTTAAGCAATTTGTTACTCGATCTTAATAAACAGGTAGAAACTTAAAAAGTATTTAAGTATACATACAACGCACGTGATTTTCTTATAAAGATGATGGTACGGAACCCTTCGTGCGCGAGTCCGACTCGCATTTGCCCAATTTATTTGTTTCAAATATAATAATAATAATAACGACGCGCATAGTTCGGAGGTTCCTCTCTCTGGAGCCCTAACCACCGGTAGCTTGGTCCCTGTGCCCGGCACCGGTGGGTCTCCGTGGTCCTATTTTATATGGTTAAATTTTATTTGTATTTTTATTAAAGTGATTTAATTATGTAAAATAAGACGATGAGAAAGTATTGAATAAAGAGGAATAATAATAATATTTATTTATTTCAGGTAATAAAACCCATACAGATATATAACTTACAGACTAACATACATACTATTACAATACAATTTACAAAACAAACAGGTGTGTTCACGGCTTCGTGTTACGCTGAATGGTATTGTGTAACCTCCCATGAAAACGCCGATACACGACACCCTTCGGCCAAAAGTCTTCCTTAAGGAAAGTCTCGAGATGTTGAATCGGCACCCGCACCACATACGACTTGAAGTTGGTGTTATGCCTTGACTCCAATCTCTCGACTCTCAAAGTCCACTTGGTCTTCAAGCATAGGTATTCTACGACCTCCTCGTCCTTTGTGGAGTGATGCAGCCGCGACACGTACAACTGCGTGGTTGGTACGGCGGGACGCAGCAACATGTTCGGTCCTATTAACCCGGTACCACAAAGGTTACGACAAGTTGGTTTCTTCTTCTTTTTCTCCACCTTTACGAAACCATCCTCGTCGCATGTCTTCTGTTTTGGGACACGTAGCTCCACGACCTCGTTATGAGGGGGTCCACAACGCTTCTGTTTACCCCCTTTTTCAACCGGCCTATTGTGTTGCGTTTTGCTTTTGGCAGCAACATTGGCATAAGCGCGCTTAGGAGTCGATGCATCAACACTCGTCAAAACCTTGACCGGTGTCGATGACCCGAGCTCAGCAACATTACGCGTCTCACCGCTTGCATTACCGGCGATAGGCGACGCAAGCAAATTCGCTGACTCAAAACTGCTGATGGATGTGTTTTGAGCCCCGCCTCTTGTGTTTACGTTGGACACGACTGGCGACCTACTTGTTGAAATAGCGTTGCGTAATGACACTACTTCTGCACGTAGCTCACTTATGGTGCTGTCCGACGTTTTCAACTTGGACTGCACCTCGGCCAGGCTGGATTTCAGGGATGTGATATCCTTCAGCAACCTGGTTACGTCGATGTGGTCAAATGTGACGGGCGGCAGCCCGTTTATTATTTATTATAACGTAATAATTACCAAATTCAATAAGTAGTATCTCATTCATAATGACAGTATGTTTCCGGCATATCCTGTCTGATATTACTTCCTATTTATTAGAACATGAAACATTCTAGTCGGATTATACGAGTCCATTCATAGCAAATTATTTAGGATTAACTGTTCAGTGGACAAGCATTATGTATAACTATGAATTCGGTGCTCAGATTTACTTCTACTGAATGATTTATAATTGCTGGGGATTGGAAGCCCCGATTCAATTTGTTTGAAAAAATTAATAACTAGCAACCTGTCCCGGCTTTGCAAGGATAGGATTATATAAGTATCATTTACGCATAACCTTCACGAATTAAACGCCTTATTGCGTTTATACGGACAGATGGGACGGCTGGAAGAATTAATTTTATAATACGTATAGATTGGTTACCATAATACAGTGGGTGTGATATCCTAGGCTTTAAAAAATATCAGCTGTCAAATATTATTCTAATGGTGCTTATACACTTGAGCATTCACTTGTTATAATACAGCGAGCATTCGACGTTGTTATGAATTTTCTAGCGAACACTAATCAACAAAAACGTCAAAGCAAATTTACTGTCAATTGATTAAAACGCTCACTAGGACTTTCGTAATAATGCTCGCTAAAACATACTCCTTTCTTTTTCAGTTTTGTAACATTTGCAAAACCATTATGTATGCACCTTGGAAATATTAATTCTACTACTGCTTCCAAAAGAACCACGCTATGGTTCAGAGATTTTCGAGCATAATAATATATTCGCAATCACGTAGCCACGGAGGTGTGAAGGTCGCAGCTTGGCTTTTGACAAGCGAGGAAGCCATCTTGACTCTGAGCGTTCACTAAATAAATACTAGTGCATTTTGGTGTTAAATCTTAATTTCAATTTTATTGCACTTCATAAAGTATATTAAGTTCTTACAAAACATTTAAGAAGATTACAATTCTGGAACCTGTTGGACACGGCAATTTTAGAAGAGAACTTATGGAATCAGATGCATTTATTTTAAAAAAGTATGTATAAAACAATAAAAAAAGAATCATGAATTGAACAATTATGAAAAGTAATGTCTATAACGCGAAAATACAATAATATGCTGTTTATAAATCATTTTAAATACCGTACCTACCTACCTACTACGTATAGTTTTTTAATATATTAGTTAAAATTGTAGGTATTGTTATTACCTAAACTACCAGCACATCAATGGTACATACATACATAACTTCACGTCTTTATCCCCGAAGGGGTAGGCAGAGGTGTATTACAAACCCACACTTTGTCAGTTATGTTTGGGTCCCGATGTAATATTAGTAACTCCAAGATAGAAAACGGACATTTTCTTAAAAATCTTTCGGATTAATTAGTTTGGTCAGAATTTGCTTATGAGAACTAAACGCTTTACACCGATAGAAACATTACAGGATTCAAAAACAGAAGCACCAGAATTCCAATTTTACCATTACCTTGAAGGCTTTTAGCATGCGGGAGAAAAGTTTCAATGAAATTTAAACACAGCCGCAATCAACTCCCGACAAAATTCGCAAGTTGGACTCGTACCTACTTCTGTTAAACAGCTGCATCTGGATATAGGTTAACCGAAAACCGCACTCTTAATGAGCGGCAGCCGTTAAAAGAACAAACGTCTGCGCCCCAAATCCGTCTGTGTAAAACACCAGCACCGCCGTATTCTAAGCAACATTTTATAATTAAACAATCCAATAACATTATTTATTCAACTGCAAAATGGAACGATGAACAGTACGATAAACCGATAGTCTATTAATAATAACGAATGAGCAAATAAATGGCTACTGAATTAATAATTATTCCGGTTTTCCCGCGGAGCGATAAGCAAAGGGTAAGTTAATGCCGGATAGTGCATTCCCCTGTTCCTTTCAGAGGCAGAATACTCGTGCGGTCAACAAAACTTTATTCAAAAGCTAGAATCTATTTAGATCCACTTGAATCTATGGTTATATTCTTATATAGAATACAGTTTTAGCTCAAGTGCTTAAAAAGCTCTTATAAAATGCAGTGGCTTGCTTGTACTAAATTTTAATGTTTGGCTATTCTTGAAGTATTTGAGCTTATCTGTAAACGGCAGTTACATTCTAGTGTCGGGAAAACCGCTTGCTTATCGGTCAGTATCGGCAACAAAATGAAAGTGGTCCCGCTTTGCAATCTTCACTTGCGTTGAAGATGTTGTGATTTTGACAAAACAGATGTCCAGGTCAGGTAATTCTTTACTTCACGGAAGGAAAAACACACAACGGTAATACATCTGCAAAAAGATTTATAGTAGGCTAATGTTAATGATGTACGTCACACGTCATATAATTTAAATGCGATAGTGTGTAATTTGTCCTTCTTTCACATCTAATCGAAGCGACGTTGTATAGTTTTTGTGCGTTAAGATAGTTAAGAGGCATGATAGTGATTGGGGCTAGCAAAATCTAGTGAGATGTGGGTGGACGAATAATATATTATTAAGTAAATAGTCATATAACCGATAAAGGGTGATGAAATAGATTTATCGCGTAAAAGTGATGCCCTCAAAGTTGACAATCAGTATCCAAGAAATAAAAAATCTATTGTCAACGCTGACGCTCACTTAAGCTGTTTACTGTAGTTTAAAAGTACAAAAACAAAAACACCACCAATCAATCAATACTGTACCAAACTTTAAAAAATAACCACTCTCAAATAACTCTTTTCCAGAAAGAACAAATAATAAGGAAAACAAAGGCCAGAATTTGTAAAAAAGCAAACATTGTTTTTTAAAAAAATAGCAATCTCACGGTACTAATCTTTGTGAGCTGCTGTATCTCACAAACTGAGCTTTTTGGGTTAAACAAATTTCACTTGCAAATAATTTTCCCTCTAAATAACGCTGCGAATCTCAAATTACCTCCTGTATTTTGCAGACTACTTAGCCTAAGAATTTAAGTAGAATTTTAAATATGCCTGAACGTAGAGATTCTTCGTGCAATCCGAGTAGTCTTAAGTACTCTCATATGAATATTAAAACGTTCGTTACTTGAACGTGGTCCGTGGCCAGGCACTGAAATAATTATATGTAATAATACATTTCTTCTTCTACCTTTCAGGTCGAAAACTGAAGAGATCCCTAATCAGAAGGCCATTTCTCGTAGTTATCGACACTTTATTTTGAACGAAATGGGATTGGATTTTGAATTGACTCACAATTGGTATTCCGGTAATTTAATGTCATTATCGTGTTATTTGACACATATAGTTCGGCGTTGACACATACAGAATAGCGCAAAAGTAATGACCCTCTAGAAATGCCTTATATTTTTTTCATGTCATCTCCTGCCTTTCTGATATTGAAAATTTTGTAGTAATCAAATGTAAAATTCACTAAAAATAATCATGGACCGCTTTACTCCTCAAGAACGTGGAATAATCGTCTCATCAGTGATAAAAACACAACGTGAATTGACTCAGCATATTTTGGTCAAAGAATTGAAGATGTTGCCGTGTAAAACTCAGATGACTTATCAGCTGCTGCTTACTGATCACCGAGATTGTCTAGAGTACAGCCAGCGCGTCATAAACCTCGACCTTGAAGAGGATAATTTAAATTCAAAACTAATTAATTTGGGATTATTTGAAATATCGGGTGTATGTGAACAAACCACAGACTCTCGCAGCTTTAAAAGAAAACAAACACCAAGAAATAAGAAACATATCGCAGGAAGTGTTACCGTTAGTTATGGAAAATTTCATAAATAGGGCTCAAAAGTGCTTCAACTCTGAAGGTCCAAATTTAATAAACATCATATTTAAATAAAAATGCAACTAAACTTCATGGCACAAATACACTGAAATAACTAATTCTAGTTTTATAATTTAGAAACGAAGTTGTAGCTGAACCAAATAGGGGCATTACTTTTGCGCCACCCGTTAATTTGACACTTTGTGCAATTTACGATTAAGTCGCGATATTATTCAAGTATCAGTACTTATGGTACCATTTTAGATGGTTTGACCAAACCAAAGAAACTGCCTCCTAGAGCAAGTTCTACCAAGTTGTGAAGGGAATCAAGGCGGTCATCAGGAAGAAAACCGGTGAAGAAGATACTCAGAACTCAGTGTCTTCGTAGGCACAACAGAAGAAGAAGACTTCACTTATGTAGGACCTAGATGTTGTGTTTCATCAATTAGAAGGAGGATCTTCTCATCAGGTAGGTTATCGTGCTTAATAAGCTCGCTGCTTACTGTTGTTGGCGAGACTAGTGCTCGTATAATAGCAAAGTTTATGTACGCATGTGCTTGTTATTCAATAATCGAATGCGTAACTTCTTATAGTGTGATTCAATACCAATAATAATTCTTCATCTTCTTGGTAACATTAACAGGTATTTACCAAGAAGAATTTACCAGAAAGTCAGCTTTTTATTCTTCTTAGCAATCCTCATAGGGTGAAGCGCCTAGAAAGTTAAATAAAAACGGAATTATTAATGGGGACTGTCCCCATTAATAATTCCGTTTTTATTGAACTAAGCTATAGTTTATGCCCATTTTTTATTAAATGTAACCTTTTATTGAAACTGACCCCTTTTATTAAAATACAGGCATTAAAATTATTTAAACGGTGCTATTTTAACTCAGATCATGTACCAAAGTCGTTAATCTTTTTCGTCCATCCCTGTTACAAATTAAGTTTCATAAAATTTGCATTTATAGGTCCTAAAATAATGAGACATGGTTTGAACTGTGAATTGAAGACTTGGTTGTCTGTATAGGTGTTGCTAGCTGGTATTTCATTGCTGCAGGAGAAAGTATAGATAGTACTCAGATATTGACGCCACCGTCGTGGGTCGTGGTTGCGCTTTAACGCAACAAAAGGTAACATATTCGCTACTCTTACGTATATGCTTTATAACTGCAAAATTTCTTCAAAATCCGTTTAATAATTTACCCAATAATAAAAGAAACTGCGAAGGAAAATACCATTTCTAACCGACTTCGTGTATGTTCAATTGGCCAAATAGTATAGTTGTTCGAGCAGCTGTCCTCCTGATTAGCACTGCAAAAAGCGTTGTGGGTTCGATAAAAAGACAAGACAATATGAGCACCAATGAGCTTTAAATCTCAGTGTTTTGGTGCTCGTTGTTTCGTGGTTTGCTAATTCCCCTGTGGTATAGGATTGATCCCTGGTGCAGGAGTTATCAATGGGAAAAGATTACATCGTGTCAAATGAATTGTCTTCGACCACTTCTAATTACTTAACATTCATATTAACATTCAAAGGCATGTTTTTCGATGATTACGTAAGCAAACACCAGCCACAAACTGTAGCTTTGAATATTGGTGTTCATTATGCTCGATGCTTGCTAATTCCCCCGTGGTACAGGATTTATCCCTGGTGCGTTTGGTCAATCACAATACAAATAACAGCTTCAAAACTGAACTGTTTTCTTACACTTCCAATTACTTAATAATATATTCATAAGATATTATATGACAGGCATGTTTTTCGATGTTTACGTAAGTAAGCATACCGGTTATTACGCATATTCTCATTACAATATGCATATATTTTCCTAACGTAATTAGCAGCGTCTAATAAAATACGTTAATAGCCCACGTAGGCAATTTTCGCACAAATCCACGGGTTCATTTATTCCTGCACGTTTTAATAAACACCTTTGTGTGCGGGAAAGTAATCCGTACACGTAATCTTATATAGCTTATACATATTCAGCCTTGGGTATTTGTACTACTATAGGCGAAAGTTTGTAAGGAAGGATAAAATTGGATTTATTTAAACAAAATAATTAAGCGGGTCTTAATCGCGTTAACTTAACTTACATACATACATACATAACGTCACGCCTTTTATCCCCGAAGGGGTAGGCAGAGGTGTATTTCTACACCCACTTTTCGCCAGATATACTTTAGTCCAACTTAATAAGGGGCGAGCCTATTGCCGTACCGGGCACATTTCCAGACTCCGTGCTGCTACTGAGAATTTCGTGACAGAAAAACCCACTGCCCGACCCAGGACCCACGCGCACATTTGTGCCGCGAGACCAACGAGGCAGTCGTCTAGGGTTTGATGTCGAGTTTGCCGTCTCTACACAAAGATGGTATTTGCATCGTGTTATCCCTTAGTTGCCTCTTACGACACCCACGGGAAGACAGGGGGTGGTGACACTTGTATTCTATGCCGTTAACCACACTTAACTTATTAAAGGTATAAATACCTATTTGGATTTATTTACCTACTTATTTAAAGTTTATCAACAATTGCTACAAATTTATTCTTGTATCTTAGTGTTTGGGCCTTCAAACCACCAAATGCGAGAGGCCTATATCTAGGAGTGAAACTTATTTACAGGTACTTAAATAAATGGGTACCTAATTATTTAGAGTTTTCCGAATTCTCAATAGCAGCGCGAAGTCCGGTGATGTACTCGGTAACGACGGCAATATGATCACCCCGTATTAGGTGGGGTCCAAAATTCATAGCGCAACGCGGGTGTAATATTACATCTCTGCCTATCCTTTCGGGGATAAAAGACGTGAGTCTATAAAAAAAAGATTGATATATACACAACACGAAATTCATCATCAATAGTGTAGACTATCATATAATATTCAGAGCAGGCGAGAAAAATTGTGCTTTATCACGTACACTACAATTATGAGATCACCGAGCAAGACAAAAAAAAGCTTACTGAATTCTTGTCGGCCACAATAAGTATAAGATCTGACGGCAACCAATTTCCTCAATATTCCTCCCACTAAATATAAATTACATTTCTCAAATGTTCTGCATCTCTGTGTATACCAACAGAGATTAATAATGAACCGTTCTCCTTGAACACTGAATTGTGCAGAATGCCTGCATTTGTGGTAAACATGTGTTGTCTGGCATTTGTGGGGTAACATGTTTGGATAATCAACAATAAACTACTCTAAAGATATTACCCAGATATGTTACGCTTTCAAATAAAAATAAAGTGAAGTAAATATCTATTCTACCAAATAGAGGTTGTGATAGCCTAGTGGCAATACCCACAGACTGCGATAAGTAAAGATATATTTACCATAAACAGACCGATGGCCCAGTGGCGATGTCAACCACAGACGTGGTTGATATCTCCACTGGGCATAGATATGAAATCAACAGACAGCTTAGCAAAAAGAAATCAGCTAAGGTAGGCCCCTAGAATACATTTATCCTCTGACACTTGGCGCATGTACAGATGGTGTGTTTGATTCTAACCTACAAGTTTCACAGGCTTATCCACTAAAATAACCAGCGTTTCGGAGCACGACCAAACGAAAGGCCGCCGGTAGCATACATATTTTGTCGCGACCTCCTCCGTAAGCGAGTAAACATACAAAATCGTGCTTAAGCTATTCTGTGATGAGAATTCCTAAATTCTTGACTCATTATAACGAAGTGTATTTTTGTGTTTTCATTACGTTCTCATAGGAGGCGACGGCAAAATAAACTATCTTGCGCAAGACACGAAAAACACATCAGCAAATCCTATGCCAACCCGTCTGAGCAGCGTGGCATAGTGGGCTAAATAGGAATCCTTCCATTGCCTTAGCACCAATGCTATTGTGACGCAGATTAGGAGATGCCCTTGTCCAGCAGTTGACTTTAAAAGGCTGATGATGATGTTTCTTATTCAATTAAACTAATTTAGCTTTTATCTAGGTATATTTTTCTCTAATTTTTTCTCTTGAAATTTTTCAAACTATAGTACGATTCCACATTTTAGAGCCCTTATAATATAATAACTTACTATAATAATTTTCACTGAAACTATTTCATAAATATATTCATTTATATACTTAATGTCTCTTTCGCACAAATTATTCTATTTGATTCTATTCTTAATTATATTTCACCTACTATTTAATTTACCTTAATAGTTTGGGGATAAAAGGGCGAATGAGCGACCGCAGCTATTTGGTTAGGGCAGCAAGTTCTTTTTAAAATTACAACCCTTAAAGGCTCTGCGGTAGGAAATAATTCATCAACTTAAACATACCGAGAAACGAATCTTACCTTTGACCGCATACGTTAATGTTTTGCTTTTGCGTGAAAATGTAAACTTTTAGACCAGCCTAACACATAGTGGTCGGTGGTTTTTGCACTTTTAGAAAAGTACTCCAGCATTTAAATGATTGAATCTACGTATATTTAAAAACCAGCCATGATATTTGTATGTTATATTATTTTGTCAAAAATCTTATTATGGCAGCCCAATCTCCTTCCAAAACAAAAGTGCGTTTTCGCAGGTCTAATGCTATTAATTAATCTTCAAATTACGAAGATAAAACTGTGTGTGCACTGCGGCCCATGGATACTCCTGAATCTATCAATACAGATTTAACTTAATCCAGGCGGATGTGACCAAAGTTTCAAGCTGTAATGATTCTAGTACAGAAATAATCCGCATCATTTCCATAGGTTTAACCCTATTACCAAACACACATTCAGCTGACCGTTTGCATAAAACTATCTTAAAACCTCATAGAACCTTTATATGCGCAGAACCCGCCATAAAAATCAAACGAAACGGTCAACTTTTGTATATTAACCCACAATACCCCATTTGGATAGTAACATTATCCATAGAAGTCAGTTCAAGGGAAATAAAATACAGTAAAATAAGTCCCCCAAGGGATTTTTCAAATAAGCTGGATAGTTCTCTTGATTTC
This sequence comes from Euclidia mi, assembly GCA_944739405.2. Taxonomy (NCBI): domain Eukaryota; kingdom Metazoa; phylum Arthropoda; class Insecta; order Lepidoptera; family Erebidae; genus Euclidia; species Euclidia mi. Next base: position 21,904,660 of record OX123203.2, read on the forward strand.
CTCAACCAAGCCTTCATTTGGGCATTTTCCTATTTGGAATACTGTGTGTACCGAATGATTTGGATAACCAAACGTTATCTAACCAAACGTGATTTCATTTCTTAAAATGGGATTGATTCAATTCTTTACTAAGTATTTGTTAATACAGTTAATACTAGTACATTCCAACCGGATAAATCGGAAAACTCAAAAGCAATGAGATTTGTATAGAATGACAACGATTTGGATCAATGACAATGAAATCTAAGACGCAAAATATTTATTGCAACTTCACTGCTGGGCGAAGGAAGACAGATATAGATGACATATGATGATATAGATGGACAGTCATGGGATGGCCCATATTCCTTTCATTTCTTTTCTCGGCATTTTGGGACCCGTTCCTCTTCAAGGGATCAATTATATTCCACTAGCACCTTCTTTTGCTTCTACGTTAGGAAAACAAAACTTAATGGAAGGAAAGAGGAACCCACCACGCATCCTCGGATTGACCACCCCAACTATTGCAATAGAAAAAGGTTGACAATACCGAACTCCTCTAAAAGGATAAGGGATATAGGAATGGTACGGATTCCAGGAAGATACCTGACTTGCAGTATCCCGCTGCATGCGCAGACTATCCTTCGACACGTGTTTCGCCTCGATGTGATGGGCAACGACTGACGACGGTTCCTAAGGATGCCTCGTGCAGAGGCGAAACACGTTATTGTCAACCTTTTTCTATTGCAATAGTTGGGGTGGTCAATTCGAGGGTGCGTGGTGGGTTCCTCTTTCCTTCCATTAGGTTACTATGGAGTTCCGCCAAGTAACGCCTGATTCAATCAACTAAAACAAAACTTAATATTATAGAAAAGCCGCAACTATCTTTCCTTAAGGGAGTAAAGAGTTTGTTGTTCGAACAGTCACGTGGGCGCAGCCATATTGCTGGAAACGCCTTCTCCCTAAAGGGGTAAAGAAGACTTGCTATGGTATAAAATAAGTACAACTTGGATCACAGACCATTCACAAAACTAAGTTATATTATGTTAAAAAATATTACTCTCAGCAACCTTTTCTTATGTGAAGACAATTTCGAAAAGTTAGTTGGATACGGGAAGCTAACATTATAAATATAGTCAAGATTTTCTTTAGAAAGTTTCACATTAAATCTGGCGGAAATAGTTTCTCGCAAGTTTAGCCTTAAATGCGTCTGTGTAGTCGTTATAGGTGATGTGTGGGCGAAGTGTATTTTTGGATACATATGCTCACTTACTTATATTTTTCTTCTTCTTCCATTTAATAGCTAGCTAGCTCTTGTCAGTGGAGCAATTGCCATTGGCTTCGGTTTTCTGCCCTTTCTTTGTACTTATATTTAATTTTTTGTTAACTTAGATATATGTATTTATATATCGACTGGCTTTTACACTTTTTACTAACGTAGTTTTTTGCACAGTTTACTAAATTTGTGTATAGAAAGAACTAGCTTGCAAACTTAGTGGACTTTAGCAGGCATATATATATATATATATATATATATATATATATATATATATATATATATATATATATATATATATATATATATATATATATATATATATATATATATATATATATATATCAATGACATAGTTTAAGGACTGTCAATCGTCATATTTTTTTCAAAATGATAGGTATATAATATTTTTATACTTTCAAATAATCTGAAATCGAACTCAGTTTTATTGAAGACTCAATAAATCTCAGTAATACGCAATAAAGTGAAATAAGAAATAAAACTGCGATTCATGGCAACATAGCTTGCATTGAATCAGAATACTTTTACTCGTATCAAGATGCAGAGAGTCATAAACTTACGAAAATACGTATAAATATATTCATAACCCTCTCTTACGTCGCAAAATATGAGACGTGATAGTGATCGCTGTTATTTTGTTATAACCATCCCAAATATAGTGAACCTCAGTATAAGGTTAGTTTACTTGTTCATAAACATCAACATGAGTTAGTCGTATAAAATACATTGAACAAGGTGGTGCTAATACAATATTTATCATGAGGAAAATGTCCAGACGAAGCAGGAGTCAAATTAAAGAGACAACTTGATCAAAGCGTTGGAACTGTGCTATAAAATACTTTCGAGAAATTTCCCACGGACACATTGCGCCATTATAGTTGCCTTAAATCAGTTTGCAGAAAAAAATATTACTTTGAATGTAAACAATGCTACATTTGTGGAAAAAATGTGACCTAATAAAAAGATAAAGAGAAGAGAAACGAGTCTAACATAAGAGAAAAGCTTACTTTATTTCTTCCTTTTAATATAATAAGGGCGGCCCACTGGCTACGGCTTGACGTTCCTAAACTCCTTTAAGGCCTCGCTTGTATCAAACACTAAAGTAAGTTGGGTATAGCAATGTGGTTTTTAGTGTCTAGATCAAACACGGGAGTCGCCATACTCTCTCCATGTGAGTTTACGATAAATTTTGAATTACGGAGGAAGACCCGCATCGAGGATTTAAATTTTCACCGCGAAAATGTTCTCCAAATATCATACAGACGTTCCTAACCAAAGGTAAAAGAAATTGTATTGATCCTGAAAATTGTTCACGCTTTTCCTGGACGTTTCTTACTCATATTGTCTACCATTGCTTGTAACTGACGAAACGGCCTTCTTCCATAACTAAGTAGCGCATATTTAGTCTCATGGTTATAGAAATGCGTGCTTGTAGGCATAACTCGGATACGGCTCAAAGTGCAATATTCCTGGAAAATGCAAAAAAAATAAAACTCCACTTTTGTAAGCAAGCTAGCAAAAAAGCTGTACATATTAAAATAATTAATGATGGTTCAAAGACGCATAAAAACCCTTTATGCGTTTAAATATAACCGTTTAACGGCAGTTAATTAAATAAAACGTCTAGATTAATAAGCGTTTATGGAAATAAAGTGCACGATATTAATCGTACAATTTTATGTTATTTAAGTCCGTAATGTTATTTATTTGATATTATAATAAAGTAGAAATTTTATAATGTCAAACATTTAAAACAGAGTAAGTATTCCATCGAATTGCGAAAACTGCCACCGTTGTCTAGTTGATAGTGTGCTAACTTTTGCGCGCGCGATCGCACTGCTACCACACTTTAGCTAATCTCAGTCGACCCGTTCTCCCCCCGACTGAAGGTAGTGTTTTGAGTGGGGGGGGAGGGCACCGTGAGCGCCGTTTCAGCAACCATGGCTCGTCGCATCGACGAAGTTTAGTATTAACGTAACATTTAGTCGGTGAACTCTTGCATTTTTTTGTTTTGTTTATTTATTTTATTTGCGAAAATAATGCGACTGATGTACCTCCTACCTAAAAAAGGAAAATATGAGCCTTGTATCCCTCCACAAAGCGAACGACGACTAAAAGTAGTTGCACCCAGAGCAATAAATCGTTGTGCGAGGAGCACCAACATGACGTTTGTCACAAATGTATAACTTGATAGATTTTTACCAAAATTTTTGTTTCATTACTTTATTTCATTCATTATTACTAATATTTGAAAATTATTTTTCACATTTACTTTAAATTATACTTAAAAAAAGTCTTTTAAAATGTTACCATTGTTAATTTGGCATAAAACCTACGATCTCATTTATAAGGCTGATTTTTTTATAAATATGCCGTTTTGGTTTATGTAAACTTATTAATTAATAAGAAGAATATAATAAATTTATAATAAAATAAAAAATATGCATGTTTAATTAAAATAAAACCCATTATCCCCTTTATTAAATACCGTAGTCGAACGTACGAAGGTTCGTAATAAGGGTCGAAAAATAAGGTTAGTGATCTAGGGTTAACAGGTTCACCGTTTCAGTTTCAGGTAAGATTTTTTTAATACCATTTAATTGCGACTATCTTAAACAACTAATAGATGTTGATTTATTTCTATCACATAGCCGATGTTTGGACCATAGCTCTATCTCAATATTTCAAACTCTTCTTACAATATAGAAATAAGTTAATACGCCTTATAACTTGAAATCTACGTGACGATGGGAATGTTCTCTGTGTCAAAGTAGTCTCGAATAGAGTTGGCAGCGTGCCTTTGTCGAGAACTTGCGCGATCTAATTCAGTGCCCCTGGGACATTTTATACACGTCCGTAGTATTCTATACTGTTCAGAATATAATTATTTTACAGCTGCGATAAACTTTTCGTATGCGGTGTTTTTTGAAGGCTTGTTTCGACAAAAACAGATCGGCAAAGTAATGCGAGGATAGCAGAGGTCAACAAGTGGATGGGTGACCAGTTGTTGCTAAACCGTTGGTTACAGTTTACGACTGTCATACATAAGAATCGTCAAGTCATATCGGCAAACTTAGTTGCAAACACACGAAAAAGGAAGGAAGTAGACATTTTTGGTTAAGTAGAGGTTAGCTTACCTACACATTAGACATTTACACCTAACTTCTATTCTATTACAGATAATTTACACCCGACCCAGAAAAAAAAATTACAAGTCATTACATAAAACATTGTCTTGGGTGGGAATCGCATCCACGATCTCCGGCTTGGGAGTCAGGATCACACTAGCAGGTCATTAAATTATAAATTTAAATAACTTCAAATAACACAATATAATGTTACCTAACGCAATCAAGACTCGTCAATGAACCTTGTATGTTTAAAAATGCTCCTGTATTCTTTTCATTATTGAAAAGCTACCGTTCCCAACATATTACTTGAGATATATATTTGCCATAAGCATATCAAGCATATCAGGGCAGCGACAGCCTAGTGGAGATACCAACGGACTGCCATGCAGAGGGAATCGGTTTCGAATCCATTGGTACCGCATCAATCACTTTTCGAAGTTAAGTGCGTCTTAAATTGTTAATTAGCGCTTGCCCCGTGCCTTGGAGAGCACGTAAAACCGTCGGTACCGGCTGTCATGAAGATGTTTGATAGTCGTTACGTGGAGTCAGTACCCTCAAATAAACTGATACTGGTCTTAACCATGGAATATCGCTACCTATCCCTTTGGGTTGTGGAGGTCAGACGGCAGTCGCTCTGTGGAAATGTTGATATTCTGTAATATCTGGTTAGACCAGTAAGCGGACCTCGGGCTCTAAGGTGTGTAAGTCTGGATGCAACCAGGAGAACGCTAGAGCGATGATGATGATTTATTTGCCATAAGCTTAATACAAAATATGTCAAATAATATGTATTTCTACTAGCCAAATACTTCGGTAGACAAAATATTGGAAACCGCCGTAAGACGTACCTGATGTTATGCCAAAGAAACTTCGTTAAGACACTATTAAACATCTTAAACGGAAAACAATATTAACCAACCATTAACACGTTCAACGTCTTGAATATTTTATACCCATTAGTGTCACAGTGCACAACCAACGGATAGACACAACACGGTCTATTTGAACTGTCGCCTCTTTATAAAGACTTCTTACTTAAGGTATGTATTTAACAAAGCTAAGCGACGTAACTGTGTCTCCTGGTCCTGGTCTCAACATGCTACATGCTGGAAATTAGACCAATAACCGCTGGCATTGAAAAGAAAAGAAAGAAAGAAAAATCATTTTATTTCGGCCATACACACACACACACACACACACACACACACACACAATCAGTAACAGTAAAAAGAAAAACAAAAAAAATAACTTAACATAAACTTAAACATAAATATGTGTGCCATGGCGAAATGGGTCACCAGCTCAGCATAAACTGGGCACCCCAAATGAGGAGTACCCAGCCCCAAAAGTGAAGCACGGACGGCGGCAGAAAAAAATTCAAAAGTTCAATATAATAAATATACTCGGAAGGGTATATGAATACACATAAACAATTAATAATACTTAGGTGGCTAGAGGCAAAACAATTGATTCGTTGTAAGCAGGTCGCAGTATGACAAAAAGTTATAACAGAGGATTAGAGGTAAGGTTAGGGTTAGTTACTCCTAGTGTGTCAAAAATTACGATTAAAACTAGAGAGAGCGCAAATAGATAATTAGCGGCTTTTGTGAAAATGTCAGTTAAGTTAAAAAATACCAAATATTTAACGGAATCACGGTTTAAGAACGATTTATGAACGATAATATTGTATTTGCAATAAATTGATGTTATATTACTGATAAGTTAATATTAATAGTTTCATATTTTAATTGTTCCAACAGCAGGAATTTTTTCAAGTTACGTTTAAAACTTATGCTATTTTTCAGGGACCTGATTGGTGGAGGAATGTTATTCCAGCATTTGGACGCTGCATAACGGAAGCTGTCACGAAATGCTGAAGAGTGGTGCTGGGGTATGGCCAGTTGCTGAGCACATCGTCGGCTCTCTCGATGACGCTGGCAATTGACCCATGTGATTTTCGAGTACAAGTATATCTGGCATTTGTGCTCAATCACGCCAAAGAGAAGGGAGGCAAGGTTGGAGTTTACGACGTAATTTAATTTTGAACATGTGGTGTTTATTAAAAAATGGAATTACATGGCTGCGTCGTGGTATATTAAATCAGAACCGGGCACAGGCGTTCTGAACTCTCTGTAAAAGTTTCTCTGTCCGTGCAACAGCCGGGGGCCAATTACAGTGTCTGCGTAGTTCATCTTTGACAGAACTATGGATTCAACTAGATTAGCTCTTAGACTCTCGCTCAAAAATGGCCGTATCTTATACAGTATTCGCAAGCGGTAAAAGCATTTTGCAAGCAGTACGCAACATGATTCCCTCAGTAAACCCAAGTTACGTGCTTCATTTACTCGTTCAATGTGTTCTCCCATCTCTTTGACGTGTACCTCAGTCCGGCTTTAGGAGTGGGATCCTGCAACTTATGTAATTGGGCAGTGGTACCAAAAAGCATATATTTAGTTTTTCTGGGGTTCAGTATGAGCGAGTTATGACTAGACCATTCCACAATTCTTGACAGATCCTCATTAAGAGCATCTACTGCTTTTGCATAGTCTCCTGGCATAAAATATATGTATATTTGGATATCGTCTGCGTAAATGTGATATCGACAATTATGTATGGCCTTGGTTATAATATAATAATAATAATATTCTACCACATACACACATCACCATCTAGTCCCAAGCTAAGCGGAGCTTGTGTTATGGGTACTTGATAATGGATAAACATACATATATACTTTTTTTTTTGTAAATACATACATTTTATACATAGAAACACCCAGACTAAGACAAACATCCATGTTCATGCACACAACTGTTTGACTTGAGCGGGAATCGAACTCGCGACCTTCGGTGTAGCAGTCGCTTACACACCTGCTGCGCCAACCGGTCGTCCACGCTGTATAAATTAAACAGTGAGGGACCTAAACTAGATCCTTGCGGCACACCCCCCTTTCAACAGCCGCAATAGATGATGAAGTACAGCTCCCATTTGCATACTTGATTTCAACAAGCTGGGCCCGGTGACTCAGGTAGCTATTGAACCATTTAATTGTATCTGGGGCGAATCCGTAATATGCCATCTTCGAAATTAGGAGCGACAGATTTATGCCATCGAAAGCCCTGGAAAAGTCCAACAGGACCAATAAGGTACAATTTCCTTCGTCCTGAGCAGTTAAAATAGTGTCCGCACATCCAGCAAAGCAGTGGCGGTACTCCACCCATTCCTAAATCTGGACTGACGCATTGCTATGCTTGACTGCTGTCAAGGTGACTTACCACTAGACCAACAGTTCCGTCCACCCATAGTATAATTTACACTCAGCAATGCAAAAAAAACTATTACAGGCTTTTGCCATCCACTGCAGAACTTAGGCCTCTGCTAATTTGTGTCTCAAAAGCATTAGGTGTTAATAGCAAGCTTTGTTCTACTATACCACGCTGGCCATTCGTGTTGGCATAGGGTTCGATGACGAGTTTTTAGTCTCAATGCAAAAACTATTTGCATTGTGTGTTTCCCTTAGAAGCCTCTTACGACATTCATCGAAATGAAATGGGGCAATGACATTTAATATTTTTAATCCGGACGACCACACGGAACCACACGGATGAGCAAACATCGCACATCTTTGCTGAAAACGCAGCCTTAACGGGCTGCAAGTTCTTCATAAAAAAAGGCATTCCCCTCGTTTTTATGTTTAAACGCGACAAATTGCGCTTCTTTATTTGATTAGTTGTGTGCAGTGAGATTAAGATTGTAAAGAAGACGAGACGAGTTCGTTTGTTCTTATAGGTTATGTTTGAGTGATTTTGTTGTGTTAATAGGTTGTTCTTGTAAATATTCAATAGCGTCTATATCGTCGTATATCGCAGAGCGATTGTGATGTCATTCACTCTGCGAAAACCAATGCCATATTCCATGGCTTAGACCAGTGTCAGTAAATTCAATGAAACTGACTCCTCAAAACGGCTGCCAAAGATCTTCATGACAGCCAGGACCAACAGGTACGACGGACCGGCTGTTTGGTCGGTTCGCACTCGGAGGCAAGCGATAGTTTTAATAAATATTTGAATAAATTACTATGCCAAGTCAGTACTGCACGTCATAGGTTTGACCTGATATCCTCTGCAAGGCAGTCTGTTGGTATCTCCGTGAGATTGCCGCTGCTAACAATTAAAATTGTCCTAAAAATTCCAGTCTCTTCCTAGTTCGACTCGCACAACATTTTACGCGCATTCTTTTTCTTTTATATTCACTATATCAAAGTGAACAGTCTTTTAGAATTCTGTAAACACAGATAACCAGTATTGTATTAAATTGTTCAATGCGGTGCATTCTAGCGGTGCACGTCTTATCTACAAAATGTCCCAATAAACAGACACTCTTTTATCCTTTCAAGACATTTCTTCTTTTTAAAGACAAGCATTTTACTTTGCTAGAAAATGGCATGCAATTTGAGCAAATTGTCATGTGAGCAAATAAACTTTAAGTATATAATATTTAATACTAAAATTAAATATTTATAACTAACTATTACTGTAACTAATATATTGTAGTTTGAAATAAAATTTATATGGATTGTATTTAAATAATAGTAGATAATTCAGGCATTTATGTGCATTATAAGGTGCCGTGCTTTGACTGTATACTTGACTAGACAGAGTTTCTTTGATTCTCATATCAATTTTTTTTTTTAAAACATAGTTATTTTGAAATTGCAGGCATACAAACTTTTGGCTCGTCAGGTGATAAACGCTTAGCGCTACCCTTTGGGCGAACACAGCCATGCGGTTTTGTCACTAACGAACCTCTGCGTAGAACGCTTTTCGAGGAAGTTATAAATGAATGTATTTATGTAGAAGTTATAAATGAATGTATTTATGTATTTTGTCAATCAGTAATTGCATGTTAGATTAATAGAGTTCAATTTGTATAATATGTTGAACATTTTTAAAACGTTGTTATTGGTTTGAGTGATTGATTGATTGAATTTTTCATATTTTGTCTCAACGCAGAGGTAGTTCAAAGATGTTCTGGACAAAATTCAAAAAATAAAAATAAAAATACGTCATTGCTCATTTTATATTGAGTCCTTACTTCGGTTTCTCGTCATAACAATGTGATTCTAGTCAGTCAAAAAATATTAGAATAAAGTCATGAGATCCGTTGAAAGAGCATTTTATGCACCCAAACACCAAATTCGACAGATCAGCTACAAAAAGTTATCAATAAGAAAATTGTTTTACAGCTTCAATAAAAAAGTCTTGGAGACTACCGGCTAGGATCAGTCCTTCTTTTAACAATTTTTTTGCGCATTACACAAATCACATTGAACCATCCACACATTAGAATTGGGGTACAATTTATTGTTGAATTTTCAATGTTGCCTTTCTATTGTCTATATATCTCGCAAAGGTAAATACACTTAGTTAGTAAAACTTTTTGTTTTTAGTAGTGGTCCACAACACTCATTACTGCATTTTGTTGATCGCGTAGTTACGTAGTTAAGTAGAGTGCGCATTGAAATTCTAAATAGTTAATCAAAATGTAAACTGTGAGTGTGGCACGTAGATTAAAACGGTGTTTTCCGATGTACGTTCGAATCCTTTTAAAATAGTGATAGGAATGGAATCTATTCCAATGCATTTGTTATCCATTTTGTTTTCTATGGCTGTGTGAATATAAACTAGGATTTGGTTTGTCCGAGGCACGTTAAGCGAAACAATGATTTGAATATCCGTACCGATTCATGTTGTAATCCATTTCGTTTTCTCTAAAGGTTCACTTCTGCGTATTCAATATAAAAAAGTTACAATTACATAAATTAAACCTATTAATGCTGCACCTATTTTAAACAAACGCAGCAACAAAAACAATATACATAGGTAATGTTTGCTAAGACCTTCATAATAATATAACAATGCAGTCAATGCAAATGTACAAAAATAAGAACAAAGGAAACTCGCCTGTTACACACGCAATAGTCTGATGCCCAACGATGCATTAGGTAGGTATAGAAAGGTGATTAATTGCCATTTATTTTTCCTTTATTAATGACTAGCTTTTACCAGCAGCTTCGTCCGCGTCTATACAATAAAAGGTATACCATTGTGTCACTAGCAAAATTCAATAAGCCATTTTACTGTAAAGTTGCATCAAAATCCATTCAGCCATGCTTGTATGTAAGAGTTACAATAACAAAATGTAGGGCAAATGTTGCCATCGACGAATCACTCGAATGCGATCCATCAGTGCCTAACTTCGACTAGGCCCTCTGTTTATCCAACTTCACAAAATTAAAACACGTCGCGCGTACCTATTCAACCAAACGTACGGCCACATAGCTTCCGCAGATATGTCACGAAACTTATGTTGTAGCGACAACACAAGAAATGATTGTGGAAAATGAAAATAAGCCCTTATCTATTCCTTTGAGAATATTTCCCAAAATGAAGTTAGACAATTTTAATTTATAAGGCATCTCGATCTCAAATGCAAAGCCAAATGCCTTTAAAATTGAAATTGGAGCAATTCTTAGACGGTAACATCATTATATACTATTTACTAGAGAGACTTGTGAATTGCAAGCTCTTAATTTGCCGTTTTATAAAACAATATATATTTTAAGTTAGTTACTGTGACCCGTAATAAGATTCAGGCTAAACATACTACATCTAGGTACATAATCCAAAAATACAACTTACTTGATTATATATACTATCGAATCACGTCTAAACAGAACTACTCTGCAAAGTTTGGCCAGCAGGTACTCAGTTGAATCTTCAAACTTTGGTCAAACTTTATTAGAAGGATATAGATTCAATAAGCTCAATCAGTGATATAGCACATCAGACATCTAAGATACAAACCATAACTTAAGTTACAATTGCAAAGTTATAGGTAAAAAGTATCAGTATTATCTTAACTACTATTATATATACAAAAGGATGTGTATCCATCCATCCTTTATGGCTAGTGTGATACACAGGGGAAAAGATGCGTGCGAAGCCTAATCTTGTAGATTTATATCTTTCTGGTTGAGCGCTTGTTTATCTTTTTAGCTCTCATTTATATCATCATCATAATGTCCATACTAATATATAAAGCTGAAATTTGTTTGCTTGAACGCGCTAATCTCAGGAAATAATGGTCCGATGTTAGATATACCAATGTTAGATCACGCTATGAACCACGGAACCGGAGCAGTAGCCTTAAAGTAGCCTTAATTAACGCGGGTGTAACCGCGCGCTCATTAAGTATAATAAATACTAGACTACTATTGAATAAACAATTAGAACATAGCAAGAAGTGACGTGCTTGCACTTCCATTGCACTCTCTGTCATATTAACAATATTAAAGTGCTCTTAACTAGCTTAACCTGAAAGCAATAAGTTGTTTTGATTTCGGTATTATTTATAGTTTTTCTAATTTTTACATTTAATCTATTTAATTTACTAGTCAAATGCTAATAGTAAACTACTACTACTGCTATGCTCTGTAAGCCGCTTTTCGACATTTTATTAAGAAATCAAGTCCAATTTTACATAAACTGCAGTGACACAGTCAATTTATTTTCACTCCGAGCAAAAACCGTCACTCAACGACCGCCGAAGATAATCGGATTACATTCTTTTACGCAATCTTAAATGAAACTCACTCCAACACGATCTTAATGGAAAATGTTATGGCACTTTAGATTAAATCAAATTACAAGATGTAAAGATATCATCATCATCAGCCTTGTTTATATACTGTCCAGAGATTGTGACAGACCTGTACTCTATAAGATGGATATAGGCCATAGTCCACCATATTGATCAAGTGCAAAATCTCCAAAGACATGTGACGTCTGCGAACACAATGAAAAACACTTAGATATGCAAATTTGCTCACGATTTTTCTTCAGTACTTCGAAAACAATAATACATACATACATAGACTTACGCCTATTTCCCCGAAGGGGTAGGCAGAGGCATACTAAACGCCCACTTTTCGCCAGTGTTTTGATCCCACGTAATAGGTGGCGAGCCTATTGCCGCTTATCGGGATATTTTGTTTGCCAGAGCCTCGTCCGTTGATCGGCAGGTGCACCACTTGCAGGTGAGGTTGGCTTGAGACCCTAAGTTCTTGGTGGAAACCCTATGCACCCAAGCAATAATATGAATAACAAATTAATAAAAAAATACGCACTAAGCTCGGAAAGGGGTGCGCACTGTGGGTTTGTAATCTTGATCCCACACGTAGCAGTTTATTACTCTTAGTTATCATCATCATCATCAGCCTTTAACAGTCCACTGCTGGACTAGGCCTCTCCTTTGAAAGGAGGAATTGGTCTACTATACCACGCTGGCCAAACGGGCTGGTATAGGGTTTGTATCAAGTTTTCCTTCTCTCACAGTGCTGTTCTCTGCATAATATGCTCCCTCTGTCGGCTCTTACGACACCCATGGGATGATATAGGGTTGTGAAATTCCGTATTAGTTGGTTAGTACTCTTAGTTATATTGGAATAAAAATGACGAAACAGATCAGACACTTCCTTCCCTAAAGTTATATTTATATATTTTTATTATAATTTCAAAACAACCAACTTACATTTCATTTTGTGTCGAAATATATGATAGCGATGAGTCAGACAAGAGTATTGTAACCTAGTCTGGCCAGGTCTTGTGGTGTGGCTCTTTAATATACGTAATAAAATACATACTTACAAATATGGTTTCTAAAACATACATACAAGATTTGAATATATACAAATATTTAATATATTTTCTTAAAACTCTTTAAATTATGTATGTTTGATAACTTACAGACCGAAAAAAGACTTGAACCCTGAAAATAATAAACATCCCGCATACGTTACGAACAAACTTCGGCAGTTTGAGAATGCAAATAATTTCTTTCCCGATTCACAAACACGGGTTTTGTTTGTTTATTTCAGTGTACATTTAGATTCCATTTCTACCAGAGATGAGCGAGGCAGATGAGTGTGAGAAAAACAACTTCCAATAGTATTAGTACTCTATTTTTCTAGCTTCGCTTAGTGCAACTTATATCATTTATATATTACCTATTACCTATTAAGCCCGGTTTGCGCTGCAAGCGAAAAAAACCACTAATCCTTTCAACTTTAAATTGCATAGATTTCGACTCTTTGTTGGTAAAAACAAATGGAAGCAGTTTTTTTTAAATAAGTATTTTAAACGTCCTTTTAGCTCTCGGTAGATATCATGTTTATTCTCGTGCGCTTTTTAGTTTCCTCTCACATCTGTCTGAGACCAGTCCTATTCTATTTAGTGGTCTGAAATTTACCTCTTTGTTGGTGGAAACCAATACATGCAGATTTCTATTGCATGGTAAAAGGAGCCTTTATGGGTTCGTGTCGCTCGCAGTGGAAACCGGGCTTAACATCTATAAATGATATAAGTTGCATTAAGCGAAGCTAGAAAAATAGAGTAGGCTCAGTTTCCTCTCACATCTGTTTCAGACCTGTGCTATTGTGTTTAGTTGGCTGTCTCCGAGACGTGACAGCAAGGCGCGATAAATAGAAAGAAATTGGAACACATATACAATTTCTTTTCAGTAATTGGTTATTTCATTTTCACTTGGGTAAGATTGGTTTAGAAATTAGATTATATAATGCCAATTATGTTACCATCGTCGTTGAATTTAACAGTTTCACCTGTTATTAGGGTTATAATATGCTTTTGAAATTAAACCTAATATGTCTGCGGAGAAAAACGTGTTTTGTATACTTAGTCCTGAATTTATTTGAAGAGATTTAAGTTTTAACTCTTTCGTGCCCAAAAAAAGTCTACGTAAATTGTCAAGACTTGGTACACACATACAAGTTGTACGTGTTTATATAATCTTTATCAGCTCGCCTTTTACGGCACCAACGGAGTGAAATGGGTTCGGAAAACTTGGCAACAAACCCTATATTAACCCGTCTGGCCAGCATGTGAAGACACACGACATTGTGAAGAAAAAATTAATTAGGTGAGATTTAAGTCTAACAGTGGACTGGGAAACGCTATAAATATGATTCAAGTTCGACCCACACACACTCAAAAATAATCATACAATTATAATTTCAGCTAACTATGGATCCAAACTCATTCTTCTTTGAGTATTGTCCGCTTTTGTTCGCCCAAGGGTCCATCGCATGATCATCACATTATTTATTCAATTCATGTAAGGTGTTATGAGCTTGCCGGTTCTAGATTTACAATATCTATGCTATGAAAGATTTCTAAGAAACTACAAGAAAATCTAAGGAGCAAGTGAACGTCAGCTGCTGTTAAGAAGGATTTGTATGGTATTATATTTCACGCGGCGACGCCCATGTAATTTATTGACCTAAGCCTTAAAACCTGTACAAAATCCATTCGATTCCTTTTGAGTTGAGTTGGTGGTAAAAGGAACGGTGAGCTTTTACTGAATTCAACAAGATACTACCACAAAAATTACCAACAAAGTTCAAAAATTCACCCATAACCCCTATATTATTTTAATCCACCAAATTACTCAAGAACATAATTAACAGACGACTACAAACTAAGCTGTATAACAATACAGAAAGTTTCAGGTATAGAGCGGAGCGAAGATAGTGAAAGTTCATAGTCCGCTCATTGAGACATTCAGAGCGTTATCTTAATTACCTGATCTTAGAGCTTAAGTAAGGTAAGGCTCTACTGAGAGCGAGAAATTAGTCTCAATTTCGAGATTTATTTTGATATTCGAAATTGTAGTAGGTACAGATAGCTATAGAAGTCCGTATTTTGTCACGAGATTTTGAATAGATCGAACGTCCCAATTAATTATTCGTCTTGTTGTCTTGTACGATTTCTTTATAAAGAAAACTTACCTGAATCATCTATCTATCTATCTAAGTACATTTAAAAAATTCTTGCGTTACCGACTGACTGAGAGACACTGCTCAGTTGAAACTACTGGGCGCAAGAAGCAATTTCGCATGCACGAAACGTGGGACGGAGCAAAAACAGTTAAATTGAAGGAAACGTGCGGGCGTAGCCGCGGGCATCTCCAAGTAATTAAAAAAAAAGACTCAGCTAAGATTTTGAAGTCTGTAGCAACTTTTGTAGTGGACTGTACAAAGGGCGATAACTCTCTCTTTAGTAATAAAAACAAAAACCAAGGGACAAAAGAGGAGGATCAAAGATTATTTAAGACACGACGGTTGGTACTCATCGCAAGAGACGCAGCCGTAGAAATATTTTATTTTAATTTTCGTATTGAACTCCGTGAAATCCAACTGCGGAAAACTTTAATATTTTACTTTTGTATTTCTAATAAAAACACCCAGTGATTGACAATTTGAAATAGTTTTAAGACTGTCTGCGTTTTTTATTTATTTTATTTGCATACTAATATAGTAGAAAATAGCATATAGGTCGTAACATCCATCCGTAACCCATCGAGTCCTCTACCAGTGGAACCTTAATATCCCAAGTTCCAAAACCCAAAGTTTGACGTCATCTCAGATCGCTAGCGCTCGATGGCCTCGCAAACGTCCGGGACTGTCTTGCCCGAATATTAAACGGCGCCCTCTATCGGACGGTGCAGAAAACTGAAATTATTCTCTTAGATAAGATTCCAAAATTAATGTTTCTACTCTTATGAAGGAATTGTATGTTGAGAGGAAATTTGAACAAGATAGATGATGTTTTGATTGTTTATTTTTTTTCTATTTTCCCTTTGTGTACTACTAAGGAAAAACAGTAATGGTAGCAAGACAGCTGTTAAATCGTAGTGGAGAGACTGAAAGACGGCTACGCAGAACGTCTCGAGTTCAAATCTACAGACTTACTGAAGTCTAATGCGAATTAAATTGTTAGCGGACCGTGAGAAAACCTACATTGTTTGAGAGCTTTATGTTCTCGGAAGAAATGACGTGAAAACAGCCAGCCCGCACTTGACTAGAATGGTAGACTATGACCTAAACTTTCTCATAGTGCGAAAAGGCCCGTGCCTAGCACGCACTAGGTATAAATCCTGCGTCGCAGGAGAACTTAGTAACTTACTTAGAACACCGAGACTCGAAACAGCTATTTATGAATCAGACAAGTGTTGCCTCGTATGGGAATGTAACCTTAAACACCCAGCGCAGTTTCAAACGGCAAAGGTAAATGCTTAAACCACTACGCCAACCGTGTATTCTTAAAATACTTCTATGAATAGTATATTAGTTATATTTGAGTCAGAGACAAAAACATCAAGCTCGGTGATACCGCTAACATATTCGATAGGCGACATATGAGAACTTTTCGAACTCTAATATATACTGGGTGTAAGGGACGGTGTACCGAAAACTGATACCAGTGATTCAGTACATTATACTGAGACCCTTGGCGTTTGAATTTTCCGGAAAAAATCTAAGAACTCTACAATTTTCCAAAAATATACGATGTAAATAAGAACACGCAAATTCGCACTATCAGCTGATACGGCCCTACAGCGGCGGGTGGTAGCGGCGGCAGTGATTACGATGTACTGGTGCGCTTACTGTGCTGCGACCGCGCGCCGCGGCCGATGTCACGTCATGGTAAACTGGCCATGTACATGTTCAATTCTTAGAATTTTACAAGAATATTAGTGCGAGTCGAAACATAGTCACTATTTCATTACACTATATGGCAAAAAATGCAAAAGAAAAATCGGAAAATTCATGAAAAGTTTCCGGAAAATTTGACCACCAATGGCCTCAGTATCATGTACTGAATCACTGGTATCGGTTTTCGGTACACCGTCCCTTACACCCCGTATCAAAGCAACACCATTATCGCTTGTAAATATACTTTCGACAATCTCAAAGGAAGTGGTGCCGAGAGGTTGATAGCAGCCATTTAAATTTATATCACAGACATAATTGCCACTCTACAGGCGGTACGGAAAATTTTAATACCTTCTTTGTCTTTGTGAAATACGATTTTTAATTAGACCCAAGTAATGTTTAGTAATTAACGAAATAAGGTGCGCTTGTTTGTAATATTGTCTTTGTGTTGCTTTTAATAATCTAATAAGTCTGTTTCTCTTATTAGATTTGTGGTGTGATTAGAATGTATGAGAAGACAACGGCTATCCACCGTAAAGATGACCAAATTTGAAAACGCACATCATTAAGAATGTAAATTATTGCATATATTATACAGAAATAATAATGTATTTAACATCGGAATAAAGTAACGCATTGCTATTGATTCTTAAATTAATAAATTTACCAGTCGACAAAGATCGATTAGTGTATGCATAATCCCTATCGTGGGATCTCCACCTTGTCGTGGTGGGGGGGCTCAGTAACCGTGGCTTGGACACCCGCGATGAAGCTAAGAGAGATGCCGGGAGTGGACGCTCCGCGTGGTCTTGGAGGGGCCTGCGCAGGATGCGTCCTAAGGTGCGGGTGCAGGGGACAGTTCTGTCTGTCCATCGCAGTCGGGCGCGGTCGCGGGAGAAGAGGCGTGTCTGTATTCCGTTGCCGCGCGCCCTATCTCCCGCGACCAAATGGGGGCGCACCATTTGTTGCGTTGCGGTGGGGCCGCAGAGGAAGAGGAGATGCGGTGTTGCCAGGTTGCCGTCCACCCTATCCTCCGCTGGGTGATTTAGCGGCGGAGCCCAACTCCTTCATCCGCCGCTAAGGGAGTTTTATTCGGGGCCCGCCTGACCATCTGGCGGGCCAATACCCGTCGGGGGGTAGCGACGAATGCTTCGGCGATACCCGACCATCCGACGGGTACATGAGGAACACGGGTTAGTTTTTCAGTAAGAGTCTGACAGTCCACTTCGCCCTTCCCCCAGGGCGGAGGGACTCCATGAGGATTTTCCAACCCAAAAAACAAAAAAGTGTGTATGCATAATAATATAATTATTTCAATGAGTGTGCATATTGAAATAAATGTATATTCCCTGTGTGGCGAGATGCTAATTATAATTCAACATTAGGTACCTACAATTTACATACATACATATCGTCACGCCTTTTATCCCCGAAGGGGTAGGCAGAGGTGTATTTCTACACCCACTTTTCGCCAGATATACTTTAGTCCCACGTAATAAGGGGCGAGCCTATTGCCGTACCGGGCACATTTCCAGACTCCGTGCTGCTACTGAGAATTTCGTGACAGAAAAACCCAATAACACTGCTCGACCCAGGAATCGAACCCGGGACCTCCCGATCCCACGCGCACATTTATGCCGCGAGACCAAACGAGGCAGTCGCATAGGGTTTGATGTCGAGTTTTCCGTCTCTACGCAAATATGGTATTTGCATCGTGTTATCCCTTAGTCGCCTCTTACGACACCCACGGGAAGATAGGGTACCTACAATTTAACCTAAGTAAAAGAGGATAGAAAGTCTGGGACGCAACCAAAATAACCCTTGGACGATAATGACAAGAGATAAAGCACATGATTTGGTTCCCAGCCAGCTGCAAAAGTATTTACTTAAAAAGGATATTACAATAATACAATCAATACTATGAAAAATTATATAATACAATGAAATTTGTTTACATATAAAAAAATAAATATGTACAAAAAGGGTACTATGATCATTATAATATCATCCAAATAGCTACAATAATCGAAAATTGTAACAAAAAAAATGCAAATCACGTACCGTAAGTATTTCAATATATCTCAAAGCTCACAATGAAAATACGACGTAGAAAAACACTTTGCTTAATGCCACATTTAGCAAAGAATTAAGTAGTTTATAACGTGACAAAATTGCTATACAGTGTAATCCAGAAAATTTTCTGCGAGTTGTATACCTATGTCCTTAGAATTTCAGTATAAAATATATGCATTATACAGTGTAATCATGTCTCTTAACTAAATTTGTCCTTAGAATTTCAGTTCATACAGTGTAGTTTTTAGAGGTATTGCTACGGCCTTTACGTACGCGAAGTTAATTTATATATGTAGTTACGGACAGACGAATTACAATAGAGGAAAGGTACCAATTGCGGAAAGAGTTCATAATATGGAATACTGTCTGAGCACCACGAATAGGTATTCCAATTTTTTTTTTTTTTTTTATGCCTGAAACGTGATATGTTATATAAATCTCAAAAAGCATCACATGTACTTTAATAAAGTTGCAGCTAACCTTCAAACAATCAAACATCAAGAAATTGTACTTACAATGCAATACTTGGCGTTGCTCGGGCACTCTTCTAGTATGGCTGCACTTCTGTTGTTACACGGCGTTATGGAGCCGACTCCTTCGCTGTACTGCCCGCACTTCCAGCACTTGATGGCTGTGGCGGCGGTTGCGAGGGTGAACAGGACGTACACTGTCACCAACCACGATGTGCTCATCATGGTCTGGAATGAAAGAGACAGAATGACAGAAAAAATTTAAGATAAGGCTGATTGCAGAAAAGTGCATTGGCACCACAATATTTCGTATTTTGACCCTTGGAGATAGGCGGAAAAGACTTGAGTCCAGCAAAATATTCACGTAGGATATTTTGATGGTATAGTTATAGGTTGTCTTTATTATAAGGTTATATCAATTATAAAAAATATCTACATCAAGTGGTTTAGGTTATACTTGTGCTTAGAAGATATATTATACATTGGGAGATGAAAAAGTAGAGCTAGTAAAAGAATTTGTGTATTTGGTTAGCGTTATTTGTATAGTAGTTTACAAGAAACGGAAGATGTGAAGAAGATCTGATTGATAGAATTCCGAGTGTAACTATACGAAAGAACAGTGGTTTGAAAGAAGATATGGTGACTAGTATTGAGAAAGGAATGCTGAAGTGGTTTGGACACGTGGAGCGAATGAAGAAAATGATAAAAACCAATAATGAACCAATTATTTCACTTAGAAATGGTACACTAATATAAGTTCACATGTAGTACATAATAATATAATCAAAATATACAGTCATACATTTTCCTCATCACATTTCCTAGAGTTCATCGGTCTAAGTCGGAACAGCTGTTGTTCATAGAACCATACTAAGTCCTACTTATTCTATCAGCTAGACACGTTCCACTTATCTAGCTCTGTGACACGGTTTATTCAATTATTTTGTCATACATACTATTATGTTAGACAGGACAATATTAATTTTCGTTTCTTGGTATATTGTAGATATTTATTATAATTTTGTTTATTTAGAAAATGTGAGTAATATGTGATAAGTGAAACAGGCAAAGATTATTCAGTTAACTTTAGAATATAGTTTAGTGATTCATATGTTGAACCACCGACACCCAGCCGCTTTGCCAGATTTTGTATATTATTGCATTTGGTAGAATTGAAATGAGGGTCTTGCGTACAATGCTGGGCGTTGCGTATCATTCCTAATATCATCGGAGAAGCGAAAACACATAGTCTTTATTGGATCTGCTTCATTGATAGCTTAGGAAACACTAATTGGTGAGGGTCGGAATGTAAAGAAAGCATAAATATCTTGTTCAACCCACGCTCAGAATGACGCATAATACGCTCTAAAGACGTGGTACAGGAAGATCTTAGGGAGCTTCAAGCTGATATTGATTGGCGAGAAACTGCCAAGAACCAAGAGAAATGGCAAAATCTTGCAAATCGGATGACAAGATCCACTTTGGATCGCGGCATCCGATTCAGTAAGTAAGATTGTGATACTAAGAAAAAATATAAAGATTGTGGTAAGATTTCTTGGATAACACCTTCCGTCACCAGGCTTGATTCAACCCAAAACCAAAATTACCCCTCCTCCAATACATACTCTTTGATCTGTGAGCAGTCAAAGTAAGTACGATATACCCCATATCGTTTTGCTTCGTTTAGTTATTCATTACTAATCTATACGAATTAGCTTCGCTTAGTAAACCACAGCTGCGTTTATCAAGTCACTTAATACATTTCTCTTCGGCATTACACAGAGCCGACACATTAAGTATGTGATAAGGCGATGTAGGCCGCGCCTGTTAGAGATACCATATGTTGAGATTAGTCTGTTCGAAAGATTTAATTCGTGTCTAACGTATAATGAAGCAAAAAGAAAACCATTGGGCAAAAATTAATTGTGCGGACATCTTTATAAACATTCTACTTAGCGAGGCAAAGATCACGCATACTCCAAAAAACTATTTATTAATCGAACCCAACTCTCAGCGCTGTGCAAAATTTGTGCAGTCAGATGACATCATTTACAAGACCTTACCCATGTGTGGGTATCTGAAAGAATTTCGTTCGCCGAAAGATCCGCAAGAATATAGATGTTTTTACTTACTCGGTATCGATGATCTACGAAATGGCATAGTGTTTCCATCATTAGTGCTTAAACCAGTTAGACCGTACTAAGACGGACAAAAGTCGCTTCTAATAGGGCTCTGATGATAATATTAAAATTACGGTTAACATTCATAAATAAAGATAAATTTTGTTATTCGCAATTTAAACTTTGATTTAAGTTGTTGAAAATTTCGAGGCATGATAAAAGAGGTTGAGCACTTCCACCCCTAATTAAACAACAAACAAGAGCAGTACCCGTAAATAAATAAACTGTAATTTCCAACTCTATCAGATACTGCAGCACAATAACCTTATAATAAAGTCCAATTTGACAAATAATGATTTATTACCAGCAAAAAATACCTGGAATTTGTGTACCATTATCTTGGCTGTCTAACAGGAAGTAGTAAGAAGAGTATTACATATCGGTATCATTATAAATATTATTGGTTGCCCTGGAGTGCTATAACTCACTGAAGAGAAACAGAGAACTGACACAATTGGTGTGCCAAATATAAGGGGAAATCCTTGCATGTACGTTTCTATGTCACGCGCCACGTATAGTCGTGTATGTAGGTACTGTATGTCACATATATTCCAGTACGTATGTATCGTATGTCACATAATATATACTCGTGTATGCACGTATTGTATGTCACATTTCCGTGTGTCACGATTCCCGTGTGTCACGTAAATATTGTGGCGTTAGATTAGATTACATTTGCATGTTGAGTAAGCGCCGAATGGTTTAGGTTGATAAATGACGTGATGGATAGACATTAGACTATTTTTTTTAATCGCACTGGATTTTATAGATATGCTTAATACAATTATTAGGACCCTATGTTTCTATTTTCTTTTATTTATCCAGTTTACTCATGTGTTCATGCAAAGAAAAAAAGAGCTGGCTAAGATCTAAAATAATAAACTCCTTTAATACAATGTTGCCTTTGTTTCTTTCACGTAACATAAATCTACCAGCTACAACAGAATCAATACGTTTCTAGCCATGCATCAGCGACATACAGGATTGACAGTATCTGTAAGACGTAGCTGCGGGTAATCCGTATCGGACCCTACGATATATCATGCATCGGTGCCTCCATTCAACTGCTTATTGACTACGGTAGATTTTTTTTTTTTTTTTTTTTTTTTTTTTATTTGATAAGATATGCCAACATTTGTTTACACTGTTACATGCAATAAAAATACAATATACATAATTCAATAAAAAACAAAGTGTAACAAATAATTATAGGCACGTACAGCATGCTTAGTTCAACATTGTGCCTTATAAACTTAGAATAATATATGAACTTACATTTTAAAAATTATAACATATAAAATAAAACAAATTACAAACAAGGTTATAATACTGAATTAAGGACATTATCCTACCGACCCTTGACTGACTTATCCCTATAGTAACGTAGCATTGTGGATCGAAACCTGCTGAGCGAATCCGCGAATATATCAGTTAGGTCACTACATTGGTTTGCCAATCGAGAAAGTCGCGAGATAGGTGAGTAGATTTCGGTGGAATTGGCAACTTGGATATGTATTTCTTGCAATCGTATGCTCTTGTCTTCCTTAATAGTATTATAGCGTTAGTTTATGGCTAAGGTCAAGTTTGGTAAGATTATTTAGCATTTTGTTTGGATATTGTCTGTGACTGTTACGAGCATCGATAACTCTGTGACCAAATAGATAGTCGCGCATAGAGTTTAAGGTTGCACTACGGATTTGCCAGAATTATGTGTTATGATATTTATTGTTAGTAGTTGCTTGCCCCATATTTCGAAGATATTCCGTCAGTTTTGGCTGTAGAGAAGATCTTTGACGATAGGGACGGAGACTCCTTCAGATATCCTAACTTAACTCAAAGCATAGAATATGCTTAGCCCCCTGGATCACGGAGATCAGATGGCGGTTATTACGCAGCAAAGTTGGTATTCGGTGAAATTTGGTTAAACTGGAAAATGGTACTCGGGCTTTAAGACGAATATCTTCATCGCAGCAGGGACAACGCTGAGATGATGATGATGTGTCAGTAACATAAATAACATATTCTTTATAGTCAATATAAAAAAAATACTGATCGTCTCAATAATATTTACACACCTTAAAGCCTTTCTTGAGGCAGTGATAGCCTAGTGGAGAGACCGACAGACTGCGACGCATACGGTCCGGGTTCAAATCCACGGCACGTTCCAAGGACTTTTCGAAGTTAAGTGCGTATTTAATTGTTAATTATCGCTTGCTAAACGGTGAAGGAAAATATTGTGAGGAAACCTGCATGTCTGAGAGTTCTCCATCGTGTTATCGAAAGACATGTGAAGTCTCCCAACCCGCACTAGGCCAGCGTGTTGGACTATGGCCTTACCCTTCTCATAGTGAGAAGAGGCCCGTGCCCAGTAGTGGGACAATATATATACAGGGCTGATGATGATAAAGCCTTTCGTAGTCCATTACTGCACATAGTCTTTACCAGAATTGTGTCACAGTAGCATTGTGGGCCAATGCAAGGATTAGGCTTTATATACCATGATGATCAGGTGGGTATAGGGACTGTAGAAGGTTGTGTTGAGTTTTTCGTCTCTTTCTCAAAGATACTGTTTTCGTATCACGACATCAATTGTGTCACAATAATTCTGCATCAATATTGTAGTATCAATCTTCGGCAATATATAACGAAACTGGCATATGTAAATAGAAATTGAACACGTATCATGTGAAGCGGAAAACTCTGTTTATCCTTATGAGGGTGGATTCAGAGGCATGACCTTGTGTGTGTCATCTGAAGTGTAAGCGAAAATAAAAAATATGTCAGTAATAAAAAAACTAAATTCTATGACCCCTCTTCTCCCTTCCCTCTCGCACACTTCTCATCAATATTAAAAAACAAAGTTCAAAGAAAGCTGAATCACAAGTCCATTAACGGCAGAATTTTACTTTCCACGTTTCTTTCTTACAACAAAGCTATTAATTACCACCCACGTGCCCAAAATTATACATCAGAAAATGAGAGATTATTTCAGTGGAAACCTCGACATTTTACAGGTATTTTTTTAATTATTACTGCAGGTCGGGCGTCGTCGAGTGTCGCAGAGCACCCGCTAACAATGCCACCGCCACAATGATCTCCAGTCTTCACAAAACAAATGTTCGCTGAAACCAGACCAGTTATTTGTTTCTCCTTTTCCATTTCTCAGCAGCTTGTATTAATTGGCATCTTGGGTCTTTGAACTAATTTAAATATTGTCGGTTTAACGACTGAACGAGAATGAAGAGACGTTTATAGGTAAAAGGAGTTCATTATTTTATACAATTTTATAAAAACCTACATCAATCCAATATGAAAATAGCTGGATGAAATTTCTTTAAGCGTTTAAGGAGTCAATCTACACATATTATAATCAGAAGTGTCCCGGCCGCCTTTTCTATCTGTAACTCTGTATGTTTGTCGCGATAAACTGAAAAAGTAACGAACGAATTTCCATTCGATTATTGCCAATAGATGGTGTGATCACGAGCAAGTCTGAGGAGCGTCACGAATGCGTACAATACTTGACGTTCCTCCTTTGACGGACGGAGCCTAGAGAAATTTAGTTAAAAAAATATGTTCTTCAGCATAATGAGGCCGTGTATCGTGGATTCAATTACTACACAGGAAAAGGCCTTGTGTGATCAAAGTATTGTCATTTCGAGTCTGGCTGGCCATTTGTGTCCGTTGGTTGAAGGCTTGTAACTTCGCGCGCATACAGCATTTTTTTTCTAGAGCGGGAGTTATTTCGTTAGTAAGTTTAAATATGTCACAACTTCACGAACAATTCTTAGTGCTAATAAAAGCAATATATCGATTAACTTCAGAAAAGATTTCAACTTATACAAACACAAATTTATTCAACATGACCGGAGGAGTCTGCCAATTTCGTAATTAACTCGAGCAGCTAAATAGATTAGATAAACTTAATCTAACTAACGAACAAAGTGATTTAAAATATTAAAAGACTAATTCGCTAATTGAACATTGAGAATTTGAAATTGAAATGCATACAAAGTTTGCACTTTCTCAAAGACAAAATAAATTGAAACATAAAACTCATTCCACATGAATTTATCTTCGACAAATAGCTATGTATTATTTCTAAAAAAATAATTCCAATTCAGACCATTAAGATAATTGAATGTTGGTGGAAAAACAAGTCATTTTAATATTGAATTATTTATTTTTAGTTTCTTTTCTTTACCTTTTCCAAGATATTGGACGAATATTTGCGAAGATTTCCCCTCAAATTTAGGTCTGTCTTTGAGTTCCCTTGTTTACCATGCTTCCTATGCAGCCTGTTGTTTGACTATGTTTAATTCATTAAATCATGTCTTATTTGAAACTAAGTGACAAAGACACTTCGAAAATGTATCCCTTACTTTATTTTCTTGCTTCATATACATTGTTAATACAAAAACATCTATTCTACCTAACTTAAAAAGTAAAATGCTAAGATATATCGCAGTATCTATGTAACGTTTTAATTGTTGCAATTATCCTTATAATTAAAGAGTAATGATAAATTTAAATTAATCGTCGCTTACAGAGATACATAAACCTACCAAAATAAAATAGTTAAATATAACAGAGTCATAACTATAAATTTTACGTACGTAATTATAACTTTATATTCATTTGATGTTCTGAGTGACGGCTTACCCGCTTAAGAAACAATTTGTACGACAAATTTAGGAAGACAGGATGAGCTTGACCCAAAAGATTATGTTTGGAGCCTCATTTCTCCGAATAATATTCTTGTTCAAACAACAAAGGGTAACAATATTTCTTTCAGATTATTATATGAAACAAAAATCTTCAGACCCAAATATGTAATTTGCAACAAACATCCATAACAGTCCCGACCCTTGGCCACCAATAGCAAACATTTGATCCAATGCCCAACATTAATATCAATAACTGGCCATTGATAAATTTGGGCGACAAAGCCTACTGACAGCTGCTCAATACTGAAAGCAATCACTTTGCGAGCCGCTGCCTGGCTTAAAAAACAGATCACGTTCGCAAAGTAGATTCAACTCAATCTTTTGGGGCATAAGGTGCAAATTTGGATGTTTGCCAAACTGGCATCAAGCCAAAATCGAGTAATGAAAGCGATAGGCGGCGTGCAAAATTTTAATGTGTTGTCGAAACTTCATGAGGACCCTCCTCTTTGGTACATAACAATAATAGAATTTAAATTGTTATATGAAAGTCTTAAGGCGTATTTGATACAAAGCTTTAATGTTCATTTAAGTTTGCTAAATCTTGATTAAACTGTAGAAATTGGCAGCCAGTTATCCATAAATTATCAAGCTTTGTAATAAAATTGAAACTGATAAAACAAAACAAATTTATTTCGAATAATCGCTCTTTAAAAGAAAGGCTCAGTCTAAACACATAAATTCAACCAAAAGCCAAATTCAGCTATACTTAGTTCAAGCTGATAAATGATTTTACAAAAGTCTGGCAAATTACTGGATTTATTACTTTAATTTATGAATATTTGTTACTAAATCGACAGATAAGACTATTATAAAATTTTAAACCTCTTTCTCATATCCGATATAAATATTAAAATTGGAAAACCTGTTTAATTTTAAAGAACTTCTGGCAGGCAAAGAATGTCCTGAACTAATAAGAACAAAAATTTCATGCAAAGTCAACAATAATAACATTAATCTTAAGGAAGATATTCAAAAACATGAACACCATTGTAAGCATAGAACATAAAACCAAATTGGACAACATCAATGTTCGCAATAATAGTAAAAGAAGATGTCATAGTAACACTAGAGCATTGTGGTCATTACTACAGAAGATGACAGTAACAGCGAATTCTTTGGTAGGGATAACTAAAGATATTTGAAACTTTGAATGTATTTTGTATAGTTGCCGTCCGGAACAATCACATGACCATCAAATTTGACCGCAACTATTGTTTCGAAAATATCTTAAATTTCCGACCGTCGTAACCATCTTTATTCCTTTTGGTTTGTATGTGTTTTATCTCTTTTTTAATTAAAAGTTTCGCTATTAGAAGCTGCGATGCTCATGTTTATGCAAAAAAAAGCTAACTTTGTAAATTTCATAAAGTTTGAACCAGTGGCCAGTTCGGAGTAAATTGTTGGAAGTTTCAATATACGATTACGGAAAAGTATTTAATTTGGTTCATGTAAGTTGTAACGACCTTTGTGCCGGAATGCCCCGTGCCAATTATTGGATGAACTAGCTTCGAATTGCAAAACTATATTATTGTTAAGTTCGTCAAATATGTTAATAGTCTGAGTGACTGTAAGATGTAAAATTAAAGCTTATAACTCAGTTTTATTAATAATTATTCAAAATCAATAACCTAACATTTTTAAATGAGTCTATCTAAGCTTTAATCATATTGTTACGAGCTGGGGTTCGACGATAAATTAAAACTGACTATGCCACTAAACTGTACTTCATTTTAACACAAACACTATTCACACTTAATTACACACCACTAATAAAAACACACTTATTTCATACTACTAGAAACACCACTAAACAATTCCGACTTACTTCCCTTCGCTTCTTGATCGCTGTTGATTCTTCAATTGACTGTCTCTTCTCGCCCGTTTGCGAGGTATTTATACCGGCCGGAACACATAACTAGTATATTCGAGACACATCACGAAAGTTCTGGTAGCTTGCGGTCATTCTAGTTTGTTCTATTTACATCAACGCCATCTATTAGAGGATAGATGAAACAGCTTTAACCACCGATACATCTAACCTCATCTAGTTCTCCCATTCACTGATAGATGGCGTTATTTTCAATTCGTAACACGGCCTCCCTCTTAAACGTGTTCGACTCAAACATCGTCGGACCCATAGTAACGAGCCAACCGGTCCACATGAACTATCTTCGGTGCACCTCGCGACCCCTTCTGGATTCGATAGGTGACGTCGTTCATCCTGGTAATTATGCGATATGGCCCGTCCCATCTGGCTTGTAACTTAGGCGATTTTCCTTTGCTTCGTACTGGGTTATGAAGCCACACCAATGATCCCTCATCGAAGCCTTTGTTGTTCGCCTTCCGATCGTAGCGAGTCTTCATCTTCTCAGACATCTGTTGTCTTGACTCCCTGATGTGCTCATATACATCGTTCATCTTGTTGCGCAGCTCGGTCGCGTAATCTGTTATATTGCGTGGAGATTCTGGTGGAATACCGGTGATTAAATCTGCTGGTAAAGGGAGTTCTCTTCCAAAATTGGCAAAA
Organism: Euclidia mi; assembly: GCA_944739405.2. NCBI lineage: Eukaryota > Metazoa > Arthropoda > Insecta > Lepidoptera > Erebidae > Euclidia > Euclidia mi. The sequence continues at coordinate 21,933,615 of OX123203.2, forward strand.
GCTGGTGTTATTCCTGTGGTTTCGTGAACCGCACTGCGATATGACAGGAAAAACGGTTGGATGTGCTTGTCCCAATCTCTTTGTTTGCTCTCCACGACTTTCGCCAGGTACCTTTCCAGTGATTGGTTAAATCGTTCAACCATGCCATCTGATTGCGGGTGATAAGCCGTGGTCCTGGTTTTATGTGCACCCATTACGCGACAAGTCTCCTTGAATACCTCGGATTCGAAGTTCCGGCCTTGATCGCTGTGGATTTCTAAGGGTACCCCGAATCGATAAAAGACTTCATGCACCAGCTTGTCGGCCACTGTGATAGCTTCTTGATTTGGGATTGCAAACACTTCAGGCCAATTCGTGAAGTAATCCATCACAAACAAGAAGTATTTGTTTCCATTCTGGCTCTCGGGAAACGGCCCAGCGACATCCAAGGCTATGCGCTCCCATGGGGCTCCCGCATTGTACACCTTTAATGCACCTCTCAAGAATCGGCTGTACATCCTTGTCATCTTGCTGAGCACTCTGCAAAGCTTCTTTCCATTCGTCGCTCAGATCCGTCTTCAACATCCTCACTAATGCTGCCTGCTTTGCTTCCTGTCGGGTACAGTGCTTGTACTGATCGGGACACGGCCTACGCGATAAGGCATCTGCGTTACCATGGGACTTGCCGCTGCGATGTTGTATTACAAAATCAAACTCTTGCAGTAGTTCAATCCATCTGGCTACTTGTCCTTCTGGGTCCTTAAATTGAAGTAGCCATTTCAGCGCAGCGTGGTCGGGTCGCAGGTGGAATTTACGCCCCAACAAATATTTGTTGAAATACTGCAATGTCTTTACTACAGCCAAAAGTTCCCGCCGGGTGACGCAGTAATTTCTTTCAGGTTTGGATAAGGGCTTGCTGAAGTATGCTATAACAACTTCTTGATCACCCTTCCTCTGTGACAGCACGCCGCCAATTCCGGTGTTACTGGCATCAGTGTCAACTATGAATTCATGCTCATTGTCAGGGTAGCCTAGAATAGGTGCAGTACACAGATGTTTCTTGAGCTTCTGGAATGCGACGTCACAGCTCTTATTCCAACAAAACTGTACTCTGTCTTCGGTGAGCTTATGAAGAGGTCGAGCAATGTCAGCAAAGTTCTTCACAAACTGACGATAGTAGGAGCATAATCCGAGGAATGCTCTGACCTGCGTTTTGTTCTCTGGAACTGGCCATTCCTTCACGGCAATGATCTTATCCGGGTCGGTTTGAATACCGTTCTCCGAGACCACATGTCCTAGAAAGTTTACTTGCCGTCTGAATAACGCGCATTTCTTCGGACTGAGCTTCAAATTAGCTCCTCGTATCTTTGACAGCACTTGCTCCATGTTTCGAAGGTGATCCTGGAAGGTGCGCCCCACGCTGATGATATCATCCAAGTAGACCAGGCAGGCGTCTCCAATCAGTCCCATAAGCACTCGCTCCATCAGTCTCTCAAAAGTAGCCGGAGCGTTGCACAATCCAAAGGGCATGACGTTAAATTGCCATAATCCTTTTCCTGTGGAGAATGCCGTCTTCTCCTTGTCTTGGGGATCTATTTTTACCTGCCAGTAGCCACTTTTTAGGTCTAAGGTAGAAAACCACTTCATCCACGTCAGCGTATCCAGTGTGTCATCGATCCTTGGCAGCGGATAGCTGTCCTTCTTCGTGATGTCATTTAATCGGCAGTAGTCTACACAGAAGCGCATGCTGCCATCTTTCTTCTTAACTAGCACCACCGGAGAACACCACGGGCTGGACGAAGGCTCGATTACGCCTTCTTTCACCATACCGTCGATCATAGCTTCCACTTCACGTTCCCGTGCCACTGGCACACGTCTTGGTCGCTGGCGAATCGGTGCTTCATTTCCCGTGTTTATTTTGTGCTGGACTGGTGCTGTCTTCCCTATGTTGGCATCACTGGTCGAGAAAATATCGGCGAACCGGTTCAACATCTTCTGAGCTTTGGTCTTCTCTTCCTCCAACAGGGTACTTTCGCAGTCCTCTAAAAGAGTAGACACGTCGAATCGTGCACCTTGAACCTTGGCGCTGGTAGGTTGCTCTTGACATCTACGCATCCAAACCACTCCTTCATAGGTGCCCAATTCCGTCCCTTTCTTGAGCGACACTTTCTTGTCACTTGCATTCAGTGCGCGTACTGATGAAACTTTGGTACCCCTTACCAAGGTTCTTGCAATCTTCCACGAGGCCTCTTTCTCTAGGCCTTCGATTAGTACGCAGCTGTTCCTTCGACCAGAATTCTCTGGTAGACAAACTGGTACAACCGTTTCCGACCGCGGGTGAAGAATGACATTCTTCAGGCAGTACACTTTTCCTGAAGTTGCACCTTCCATGAAGACTTCTTCCGAGCCACACTTCAACACTCCCTGGTTAACATCGATCTCGCAGCGATACTTCCGCATGAAGTCTAGGCCCAAGATGCAGTCATCCACTATATCGGCCACGATGACTTTGTAACGGTTAACTTTGTTGCCTAGCTTCAGATCCACTTCCATTTCACCTCGGACGGTTATGTGCTGACCGGTAACTGTTCTCAGATTCACACATTCATTGTTCCTGAAGCAGCCCCGAAAAACCCGTCTTGCCAGATGGAAACTGACGACTGTCCGAGAAGCACCCGTGTCCAATGTCAGCTTGCAATGAACACCATGTTCTGTTAATTTCGCCTGCGATGATCAGGCTGTTCCCGTCGCATGATTGCGAGATCGAGATACTTGGGGCTCTTCCATTACCAGCCAGCACCTGCCCCGCAGTCCTGGCTTCTACTCGTTTCCCTGCTCTCGCTACCTGGCAGGCATATCAGGCGACCCCTTTGTTAGAGACAGGGTGTCACCAGGCTGCCTACGCTTTGGGCAGCTCAAGCGGATATGGCCTCTTTCTCCGCAGTTGTAGCACCGAGGTGACGACACAACTTCCCTGATGCGGTGACCTCGGTCGTCGCGTCGCACTGTTTCCACCTCCAGAGCGTGGGCTAAGGCGACCTTGAGGTCCTTGAAGTGCCCAAGCCTCACTGCTGCTCTTACCTCCAGGTCCCGGATCCCATCCGTAAACGCCTGTACGAGGTTCCCGTCAATAAGCGCAGGAGACGACTGGTATGCCTTCCTGACCAGCTTTTCCACCTCTAGAGCCCACTGCTGCAGAGTTTCTCCGGTGCGTTGCGTCCTGTCCTTCAACTGAGCACGATACACACTGAGTCTTGTCCGAGTGCCTCCAACACTGTCAAGGCCCGGTCGCAAAGGCCCAAGGTTAGGGCGGTTAAGGCCTGTTCTTTATTCCACCCATTTGATCGCATCACAGCCTCGAACTAGATCTTGTATGCCGACCATGATGACGAGCCATCAAATGGTGGAACCTTTAATCCACGAGGTGAGGGCGCTACAGCCGCTGGTGTCACTTCGAGCCCACGCAACTTTTTCTCCACTTCAGCAACACAGGTCTCGTGGTGGTCGTGTATACGCTTCTCTATAAAGGCGACGCGAGTCTCAAGCTTGTCGTGTACGAGCATCTCTACGTCGCTGATACGGGCCTCGTGCTGCTAAAGTTCCTCCTTGACCGCCTTCAAATCCTTCCCTACAGCGGCGCTGAGGTCCTTCATAAGCACCACCTGCTCTTCTAGGCGGCGCGCGTGCTCCTCCTTGTCGCGCTGGAGCTGTTCTTCTAAGCGGCGCGCGTGCTCCTCTTGACAGCGAGCCTGCTCCTCCTTGTCGCGCTGAAGCTGTTCCTCCAGACGGCGCGCGTGCTCCTCTTGACGGCAAGCCTACTCCTCCTTGTCGCGATGAAGCTGTTCCTCCAGGCGGCGCGCGTGCTCCTCTTGACGGCGAGCCTGCTCCTCCTGACGGCAAGCCTGCTCCTCTTGACGGCGAGCCTGCTCCTGCATGAACACCATCAGAGCCGCGATGTCGGGCACCATCACGGATTGTGAGGCGCTTGCAGGCTCCACTGCAGCCGCGGAGTCGCCTGGTCCACCAGACGATGGCGTAGGAACATTTCCGAAGCGTCTCTGGTCCAGGTCTTGCTGGCGCTGGTTCCTGGTGCGCACTCCTTCAGTTTCTTCTTTCGGCATAACCGGCATAATTTATCCCACTTCTGACACCAATTTGTTACGAGCTGGGGTTCGACGATAAATTAAAACTGACTATGCCACTAAACTATACTTTATTTTAACACAAACACTATTCACACTTAATTACACACCACTAATAAAAATACACTTATATCACACTACTAGAAACACCACTAAACAATTCCGGCTTACTTCCCTTCGCTTCTTGATCGCTGTCGATTCTTCAATTGACTGTCTCTACTCGCCCGTTTGCGAGGTATTTGTACCAGCCGGAACACATAACTAGTATTTTCGAGACACATCACGAAAGTTCTGGTAGCTTGCGGTCATTCTAGTTTGTTCTATTTACAGCAACGCCATCTATTAGAGGATAGATGAAACAGCTTTAACCACCGATACATCTAACCTCATCTAGTTCTCCCATTCACTAATAGATGGCGTTATTTTCAATTCGTAACAATATATTATATTGATGATCATTTTTAATTTTAAAATTTCTGTATCTTCCTACTTTATCAAAATAAACAGAAATACATATTGAAAAAGTTTACACAATATAAAAGTTATTTGATTCAATAAAAAACATGGATCAGATAGGTACTGCAATGTAAATATAGAGCACATGAAAATATAGACGTCCTGACGCCTTCATCGATTTGATCCACCCCCTTGAAAGCTCTCGTATCACCCATTAGGCGTAATGAAGTGTCACATTCAGAGTGCATGGCAATGGAGCTTGTAAGGCTATGATCCCACTAGACGTGCGAGGTTACTTGTTCTTGTCCAGAAACTAGTAAAGAAATAGGTAGATAACGATTAAGGCGTTGTTTTGATTCATTCACAAAACTAAACTAAAAGGAGATAGAAGAAAATTTCCTCCTTACAATTTATTGCATACCTAATCGGATCTTGCTTTTTTTTCTTCCACATCTCTTCATACAATTTTATTTAGCGGGGCTTACTCCCGTGGTGGTGGAGAGACTCCGCGATCACGAGCGTCGTTGTAAGCCAGTTGAACCGTCGTAGAATACCAAAAGTACTTAAACCTTAAAATAAGTTAATCATCGCGAGTCTTCTTCTTAGTCGTTAAGACAGAGTCGTCGTGGTCGTCATGTCCGCTCTGGTGGCAAGCTTGACAATCCGTCTCCACTCGTCCCTCATGGCAGCCTTTCTTGTGCACAAATGCAGGGGTGTGTCCACTGCTGCCTTGATTTGGTCAATCCATCTTGTGGGTGATCTGCCGCGCGCTCTTTTACCTTCAACCCTGCCGTGCACCACAAGACGCTCGATAGAATCGTCGCTACGCCGCGATATTTGGCCGAAGAAAGTTAGGTTGCGGCCTTTGACAATGGAGAATAGACGCTGTCCGATGTTCAATTCCTCCAGTATGGATCATAGCGAGTAAGACCCACAAAATAAAATTGTATGAAGAAAAAAATATAATTCATATTCATACAAGATAAAATATCAAACAAAGGTAATTTACGAATCCGTAAAATAGAAGATAAAAAAAAATAATGGTTTAAAAAACATGCTTTTATAAATGCACGTAAAAACGAAAAATAAATTATGGATCGTTCAAGTTGTCTCTATTTCTGGGCTGAAGTGTAAACTACGTTCTTGTTTAACTTGTTCTAAAATCAAGTGAACAGATGTCACGTGTTGCAGGTTACACAGATTGGCGCTCTAACTGGAGTTGCAGCACGACTAGTAGGTGGCTCTACATTAAATAATCTGTTCAATGTTCCAGTTTGTCGAACTCAGATAAAATATGCACCATCAGCGAGGAGAGACGACATTCACCGACATTTTTAACGCCTCTTCTTTAAGGAATTTAAGTACGTAAAGGTAATGCGTCAACAGTGGCAAAATGTAGAGTATAAACGTCATAAATTTTATGCTCTTGTGCGTCCTTATGCAGCTGCCTCCAGAAAGTTAGTATTAGTATTTGTTAACAATAAAGTATTTCCTGTTCCAGCGCCCCACGCTTTTACAATCAAATATTATAATAAAAAGCACATAGTTTACACTTCAGCCTAGAAATAGAGACAACTTGAACGATCCATAATTTATTTTTTGTTTTTAAGTGCATTTATAAAAGCGTGTTTTTCTAGTGTTTTTTAAACTTTTAATTTATTTAATACTTTTTGGTCTTTGATAACGAAATACACACAACAAAAAAAAGTCTAAGCAACACATACTATTTCAAATTATTAATCAATTATTATTATATCATTTCTTACCAAGTAGGTAATACCTATATAAACTTTTTTGATCTAGAGGACGTACTGTCTGGTTGTAAAAAAAATTCGAGTATCATATTTGTTTTTTTTTTTCACCAATTCAAAAGCGAATGCATTTGTTCAAATTTTATAGCGTTTTCTTTGCTTATTAAAATTTAGTATTCTGTATCAATTTTATGATTTAAACAATAATTTGAAAAAGTTTTGAACAAATTTGGATTTTGAGACATTTTTACGTCATGGAGCGAAGTCATTTGAACGCAGATGAAATGCAAAGAGCTGTAGGGATGGTGTAAGCGGGAAGAAGTCAATCTCAGGTATCTCGGTATTTTGGTATCAACAGAAGCGTTATTAGCCGTCTTCATCAGCGTCACACTAACACGGGAGATCCTGCTGAGCAGCACCCAGGTCGAGGTAGGTGTACAACTACACGGCAAGATCGATACATAAAACTGACTGCAAGACGCCTGCCGATGTTAACCGCCCGAGAGATAGGTTCAAGGCTACAAAATTCAAGTGGTATTGTTGTTAGCTGCCAAACTGTGCGAAATCGACTGCATGAGTATGGTCTACGAGTTCGACGGCAGGTGCCCACCAGTACGCTGGTGGGAATCGCGCTCGTTGAAATTAATGGTGTAGGGAACACATTACATGGACCCGGGAACAATGGGATAAAATTTTATTTTGCGATGAGTCTCGATTTGGGTTCAAGTCTGATACTAGAAGGGTAAGAGTGTACCGTCGTCCTGGAAATACTGCAAGACTGAGGTGTGTTCAGGAAGTGCATCTATACAACGGCTCAACAGTTATTGTATGGGCGGGTATTATGAAGATCAGACGAATTGAGCTTGTTTTTGAAATGGTAACATGAACGCTGTAAATTACGTTGAGGACGTTCTAAGGCCTTATGTCCATCCATTTGCACAAACGCTTGGCTCCGATTTCATGTTGATGCGTGACAATGCGCGTTCGCATACAGCTTTGCACAAACGGGAGTACTTGGCAAGGGAAAACATCCTGGTATTGCCTTGGCCTGCACAATCGCCAGACCTCAACCCCATCGTGCATGCATGGGACTTGCTCCAGAGACATGTTTTAAAGGACTTGGATGGAGTGACAACAACCCAACAACTGATGGACTTACTAAAATTTCATTGGGAGCGATTGCCGCAGGATAACATTAACAATCTCATCGATTCTATGAATAATCGGTGCCAGCAAGTTCTCAATAACAGAGGAGGCCGCACTTTGTATTAAATTATGCAAATTTTGTACAAACATTTAATTTTAGTTTAAGTTTAGTTGATTTGGCACCTTATTTTGTACTACGTACATACAGTACTTACTCGTAATTATTGTTAATTAAGTATAAGTATAATTATTAAAAAGAAAAAAACTAATTGTTGTTTAATATCAAAACAGCATTAAAAATAATAAAAATAAGAAAATACTAAGGATTAAATGCGAAAACCTTTTTTGATGTATTTTTAACATTTATACATTTATTTTAAGTAGGTGAATGAGCCCGCATTCTTTACATCTCCGCCAGTGCGTCTGTATTGCATGGTGTTTTATCTGTCAGATTAGAACAATCTCTTCAATCTGGAGACCATTAAGTGATTTTACTCTACTTAGGGCCACATACGCCTGTCCAGCCGCAAAAGTACGGGACCCTAAGTACACCACTGCGTGGTCTACAATATATAATTGGTTTGATATAACCTTGAAACCTGATCGTGTTCAAAGTCCATTACGTGGTCTTTCTCACATGTGCAAACAGGACCGTGATACGATATTCCATCATGGAATGACATTGCCTATCTTCCGGCTTCATCATCAGACCTTAAACCTAACCGTGGTCAAACTTATTTACAAGACTTTTCTAAGAAATGCAAAACAGATATGATACGATTTTCCATCATGAAGTTCCAGTTCATGTCTTCCGGCTCCATCATCAAATCTGTTCGACAGTACCATATTATTGTATTGTCATCAGAACTACATACAGCTCCCAATTTTCATTACGCTACGACCCTTGGAAGATGGTTAAATTAGTAACCTTAGATTCCATTACATAGTTACATACATGTCGAGTTCCAGTTCATATCTTCCGGCTCCATCATCAGATCAGTTCGACAGTACCATATTATTCTATTGTCATCAGAACTACATACAGCTGCTAATTTTTACGCTACGATCCTTGGATGATGGTTAAATTAGTTAGCTTAGATTTCATTACATAGTACCTAAGTTACATACACGTCGACCTAATAAAAGCGTGTTAATGAATTTATTTTTGACACCTAATATTAAAACATTTGTGTGTACACTTCACTTATTCAAACACAAACAAAAGAGATTTTCTTGTTAAACACGCTTGTGGAAGAGAAATAAATATTATGTGATATATTTTGCTCTTGGAAGTAAGTTATTATACACCCTCGAACATTAATAAGCTTCTGTATCTTCGGTATATAATTGGGAGAGGATTTTCTTAACCCCGCTGCAATCAACGGTCATAAATATCAGGCTGTAAATTATATTGGTGTTTTGTTGTGTTATTGGCTTCGGCAATCTAGCGGCCCAGCAGTTGGTAGAGTATTATCAAGATTTGCCGATGTTTTTTTGCTTTCGTGTGTTACGCAAAAGGAGCTCAAATCAGTAAAACTAGGTAGTAAATCTACCCTGATATTAATAATAACATTTTAGATAGTAAAATCAAATATGCAATACAAAACCTTATAGATACACAAGATAGTAAGCGTAATTTTTACAGTTGTCTATTTCACTTTATACCTATGCATATCTAAAGGGCTAATTTTAACCTAGCTCTCCAGTGCCACAACCTTTTTGAATATCCACACATCTCTATTAGGCCTTTTACACAGTAATACTAATAGTTCAATAACACAAAAACTATATCCAAAACTGTGACAACGTTCTTTGAATTTCAGTTACCAAGAATAACTGAGCTGCCATAAAAAAGTAAACGTTAAAATAAAGGGGCGGACATGTTTTATATCTTCCAGCTTGAGCCATAAAGAGTAAAAGTTTTAATAGATTTTTATGTAAATCTGGCGAAAACTTAAGTGTTTGAAGACCTTAGACTAAAACGAGCCTTAACGTGCTGCTTCTGTAAGGAAAAGCTAAGATGTAAAAAATGAAAAGTAATTTTTTTATCGTCGTGTTTAACAGAAGTTTGAAATGGAAGGACGAAAAAACTGCATTAGCCAAATGGTGAACTCATTTAGGTTTTAACTTTTAAAATAAAATAGATACCAGTTTACCTCCGAAAGGATTGACAGTAGCCTACGACTACTAGGCAATACCAGGTAATTCAAAAGAGTAAAAAACACATGTGGGGATTTTCAAGAACCTCGTAAGGACTTACTGCATGAATATACACAAAAGTTTATTTTTAAATATTCGAAATATGATAATGCGAGAGTATTTATATTTTCTATCCTAGCAACAATTTCAATCATCTTTCTTTATGAAGACACGTCAGTCTTCATAAAGAACGTACGTAACGGAAGTACCTCCCTCATGTTGTCAATTTCAAATATAATTATAACATTTGTTCAAATTCGCACAGTTCTTTCTTGCTAAGCCAACTTTCCAGAAACAATAAGACTAGTAGGTATTAATTTTATTTTAAATCAAGCTATTGCATTAGTTATGTATGATGTAACTCTTTTCCGAATTATTCTTTAGACTTCGACTTGACAAGCACGACTTTTCAGCCCGGCGTCCAAAGACCTCCTTCATCGAAATAATACTTTGTTTTGTCCCTTACATTCCGTACTCATAGGTAAATTGGCCAGATGACGTAAATTAGTCCCATCGTATTGTCCTTTAGCGTCCCTATTAAGGGTTAAAAACAAATACTTAGAAGTGGCAAATATTAATTTGGGGTAAAGAATTTACAATACCACTCATCTTCCAAAATTGAAATATGATTTAACATCACGAACCGGGAAAAGGACAAAGCTAATAAAGTATGGAGAAACAATGTACATACAATCCTACCCCGAATAAATATAAATCGGTTTCTACAAATATGTACTTGAAACTTGAAAATTCGGGCCTTTCCTTTGAACAAGGAATTTAATAGGATTCTTGTGCGTAATTAGTTTATAACAATTATATGTATTTTATTGCATAGACGATTTAATATTGCTTTTGCTTTTTCGTATATTTTTCTTGATTTATAAATGTGTTTACCTTCAAAGTGGGGCAAAGTTATATTGTTTTTCATGTCGACTAATATGAAGTGGGGAAAGAATGGATGAATTATTGAGGTGTATTTTCAGGTAAGTAGCTTAAGGAAGGGGAAAGAAAATTTTAGGGAAATACAATAGACAAAGCCGCAGTCATGGTAGACTCATTTGACAGAGGAAGTACTTTCAATGTACAGAAGATTGAAGCGAATTTACATTCGTGATTGGATTCATAATTGGAACGGCTTTTTGGGTCTTACCAAATATAAGTCGAAGTTTTGTTCTCCCAAACAACCTAAAGTGAAATACTAGTGCGATATTTCATGACTAAGAGCTATGTCAGTTGTTTTTTCCACAAGGCTATAGTTGTATTATATTTTATTGACATATTTATAGCAATATCCATATACATGAAATTCTTGCATTACTGACTGACAGACAACGCACTGGCAAAGTCACTGGGCGCAAGAAGTTCAAGTTTGGCATGCCTCTCCCTTGAGAGCAAAGGGGTGCACTAAGAAGGTTTTTTTTCGAAATTCAGAGTCGGTAAGAAAAGGTTTGATTAAAAGAGGTGTAAATACGAGCATAGCTGCGGGCATCCTCTAGTCATTTATGATTTTATTATGTTAAAAAGGGATTCCGTAGCTATGTAAATCAGATCATAAAATCACAAAACCTAAAAACAAGATCCTGAAAAGTATCCGGCTGTTAATTTACATATGTAAGTGCATATGTTTATTTGCATAAATTATGTTTATTTTTCACGGTATCTCTGTTTCTTGAAATCTCCCATGAGCTTGTTATGCAAATGTCATGTTAATTTCTGTGGAGTACAAAAATTATCTAAACGAAACGACTGTACACTGCATTGCCTGAAATACTTTTGTTTTAAATCGTTGCAAAGCTACCAGCAACTGCAGTAAAGAAATATTTCCAGTTAGGTACTGCATAATCTATGTTAAACTTGTCAAAAATCTTGCTTCATTAGGGCATAAAGAAAATGTTTCGCCACGCCCTATCAAATGTAATTAAATTCCACCAAAAATTTTGCAAAAGTCTATTTAATTATGTTTTTAAGAATAAGAATTAATTTATTTGCACACAATAACATAAATTTTACAGCAAGTGAGAACCAAAGAAATTAGATAAAATACATAAGAAATAAAGTAAGTAGATAGGTACATACAAAACAAGATCATTAACAAGCAAGAGAGTATGGCTTGGTTCGGTATAATATTGTGGCAAATAGGCCAACAGCTCAGTATTATGTTGCAAAATAAAAATTTGCAACCCTGCTTTTCAGCTGAGGCCTCTGAAGGGCTAGTGGGCTTACTACTTCTACAGTCAGATGTTACTTATTTATGCAATCAGATGGATGGATATAATTGTATTAAGTAAGTAGGTATGTCAGTAATAAAATTTCAAAATAAAATAAAATAGGTCAACAGATATGATTAAAATAATATAGTTAAAATAGGCCTGTAAAGTTTTGCTGTTTCGCCTTAATTTCCTGATATTATCAACGAATGAATTTGTTTTAGCCATGAAACATTTTGCAGGAAAATAATAACCTACTATTTACTTCGATAAGGAAAAGAAAACAACGGTAATTAATTGTACCGATAATCGAATTATTATAACGTTAACTTTCCTGCTCCGTATGAATATAAATCTGATATTACATCGCTACATGAAGCCTTAGGAATCGCTGATACAATTTATACTTTGATTAATGTTGTTCCGACCATCCGTGCTATTTTAGCTCAGGGTAATATTATTAAAGAAAGAGCTATGATTTTGACTCACATAATTATATTCGTATCTTTCTTATTCTTAATACAAACTAAACTTTAGACTGACTCTTGACTAGCACTATTTAAAAAGTAGTAAGCATGACTGCCTATCACTCATCAGATTATTATGTTCACTTTCTGGAAATAGATTGCCGAGCATTAGCATAAGTGCTAACTCGCTATAAAGTTTTTATGGCAAAGAAACGATTGTTGTATTTAGTAAGACGTTTCCGTAAGAATACAGAATTAAAGTTGAAATATTGCAATTTCATTCAAGAATATTTAGAGTTAGGTCATTTAGAGGAATGTCCAACTACTAATCCCGTTCCATCCTATTATCTTTGCAATCATGCAGTATAGAAGCAAAATAGTGAAACGACAAAGACTCGTGTTGTCTTTGATGGATCGGCACGAACTTCCTCAGGTTTCTCTCTGAACGATCTGCAGATGGTCGGTCCCAATGTTCAAGACTCAATCTTTTCTATTTTGATTCGGGCTCGCCAGTACAAATACATTTTAACAGCTGATATGGAAAAATTCTTTAGAATGTTTGAATTAAATGAAAAGGATCATAATTTACAATTAATACTTTGGAGAAGTGATGAGTCTAATCCTATCAAAACTTTACATCTAAAAACCGTAACTTATGGTCTTGCAAGTGCTACATATTTGAGCACCAAGTGTTTGTCAGTACTGGCAGAGGATTGTGATGACCAGCTTATAGGTAACATTATTAAACACGACCATTATGTCGACGATCTGGTCACCGGATCCAACAACGAGTCCAAGCTATTATACATTCAACACAAAGTGTCAGACACTTTAAAGTCAGGTGGGTTTAAACTACGTAAATTCAGATCGAACTTACCAAGCATTTTATCATCATCAGTCATTGATCAGACTGATAAGGTTAGTTTAAGTGAATCTGGTAATACTTTAGGATTAAATTGGAATCCTAAAACCGATACTCTTCAAATATCGATTGAGATTCCCAATAAAAATGATATGGTTACCAAGCGATCGATACTGTCTGCATCATTCAAGATTTTTGATCCTCTTGGAATTCTCAGTCCATGTGTAATTATACCTAAAATGTTACTTCAGTCCTTATGGCTGAACATCCTGGAATCCTGGAACATGTTCATTGGCAATTTACATTTTTTATCAGATTTACAGATCCCACGCTTGACACTATGCGAAGCTCCTAGTTATATAGAAATACATACCTTTAGTGATGCTTCCCAAGTCACTTACGGTGCTTGTGTGTACCTACGGTCACACAACTTAGCTGGTGAGGTAAAGGTAAATTTACTGTGTGCTAAGTCTAAGGTGGCGCCGTTGAATCCGACAACAATACCGCGTCTGGAGCTTTGCGCTGCGCTATTAGCTGCAAAATTGTGTAAGACAGTTACCAGCTCTCTGCGATGTGATGTCAATCGTATCATTGTCTGGTGCGATTCCAGCGTTGTCCTCAGCTGGTTGAATGGTAATTCTGCAAAGTTAAAAACGTTTGTAGCTAATAGGGTAGCCGAAATTAATGAACTTACCGATAGTTCGTCGTGGCGCTATGTGCCGACTGATCAGAATCCGGCTGACCTGATCTCAAGGGGCGTGAGCCCAGATCAAATCATCAACCTTAATTTCTGGTGGTCAGGTCTAAACTTTCTAATACAGCCTGAATCTGATTGGCCCTATTTAAAGAAATTAATAAATGAATCAGACTTACCTGAGATGAAGTCCACTTCCGCTGTTGTCCAGGAACCTGAAACAGAAATTCTAAAAATAGATAAGTTTTCATCGTTTTTAAAACTGAGACGTGTATTTGCGTGTGTCAATAGATTTATACATAACATAAGACATAAATGTCCTAAAGATAAATTATTTGGTAAATTAACAGTTAGTGAATCAGAATTATCTTTTATTATCTTATGTAAAATTGCTCAGCAAACTTAATTTGTTCTAGAGTACAATCTTTTGTTAAAAAATAAAACTTTAAGTAGCAAGTCAACACTTTTGTCACTTTCACCCTTTTTGGATGATGACAAGGTGATGAGAGTCGGTGGTAGGATAGAATCTTAATTACAATTATGCTAAAAACATCCTATAATTGTACACGATTCCCATCCACTCACCAAATTGTATTTTAAATATGAACACTTACACAATATGCATGCTGGGCCTCAGCTGTTACTGGCCTGTGTAAGAGAGACTGTGTGGCTTATAAATGTTAAGCACTTGGCCCGCCGCACAGTACATGCTGTGTTAGATGTAGACGTATACAAGGTAAAACATTAACTCCCATGACAAGAAATTTACCTGCACAACGCATCATACCTGATTTTCCATTCCGTACTGTAGGAGTTGACTTCGCTAGTCCGTTCCTAACGTTAAATAGAAAGGGTCAAAGTTCACGACTAATTAAAACCTATTTATGTTTGTTTGTATGTTTTCGCTATAAGTGTGTGCAACTGGAAGCGGTCAGTGATTTGTCCAAGGATGCGTTCATCATGACGTTACGCAGATTTATATCGCGACGAGGCAAGCCAGCGGAGATATATTGCGACAACGGTCGCAACTTTGTTGCGGCAGCTAAAGAGATTGGCAATTTTCTTAAAACTAATCATGAACCTGTAGTTAATTTTGCTACCAATGAAGGCATAAAGTTCGTGTTCTCTCTCTCATATGCTCCACATTTCGGCAGCATCTGGGAAGCCGGCGTTAAATCCGCGAAATACCACTTAAAACGCGTTATAGGGAACCATCATTTAACGTTTGAGGAGATATGTACTCTTTTCACACAAGTGAAAGCTGCGTTTAATAGTCGATCTTTGTGCCCACTCTCCCCTTCCCCTAACGATTACCATTTCCTATCTCCCGGTCACTTTCTGATAGGGCGTGTCCTAAATGCATTGCCTGGTCCATCGCTCGAGCACGAGATCCAGAACAACCTTCAACGTTACTTGAAGCTTGAACAGATTCATCGGCATTTTTGGCAGCGCTGGGAAAAGGAATATATAGCAGAACTACGACAGGGCTCCAAATGGCGCAATAATTCAGCATCCCTGCAAGTTGGAGATTTAGTTCTTCTCCAGGAGGATAACGTCCCACCACTGAGCTGGCGTATGGGACGAGTCAGCCGTCTGTTCCCTGGAACCGACACGGCGTCACACGAGTCGCAGACGTTGAGACTACCAAAGGCTTGCCCCTTGCCTACATCTTTACCGGATGACAACTTACGCAGTTGAAAGGAGTTTTTCAACGGGGGGGAAGATGTCTGCGCTGCATAAACGCCTGGTCATTTTAAATAGCATCAAGTTACTCGTTTAAGTAATGCTAGACCTGACTCCTAAATTTGGACACTTAAGGACGTAGATAGAAAAATTTAATTCAATTTCCATTAAATAAATTCAAATATATATAATTATGTACACTCAATGTAATTGTGAGGTAATATGTGCTATGGACTCTGTCTGATAATAAATGATTTTTATTTTATTTTATTATAAACTAGAGGCCGCCAGCAGCTACGCCTGCAATTTTTTTAAATTTACCCATTTTGGCCGATCCCGTAGGAATTTCGGGAAATCCCTTCTTAGTGCACCCCTACGGTCCCCAAGGAACATACATGCCAAATTTTAGCTTCCTGCGCCCAATAGTTTCGGCTGTAGCGTGTCTGTCAGTCAGTCAGTAACGCAAGGATTTTATATATTAAGATGTGTAAAATCTATTTGTAAAAGTATATTTTGAGGTCGGGTGTGAAATGCAGACTATATCTTGCCGCCTCTTGTTAGTATTGTGTGTATTTTATGTAAGCATGGCATGTTGTTTTAAAACTATGTGCATGATGAAGAGTTGGCGAACAGTCAGCACATGACAGGATTTATATAGTAGGGTTGTGGGAAAGAGAAAAGTGCGACAGTTTGCTACTTTTAAGATCGTTCTCTGTGCTCGCTCAAGAGGCAATAGGATTGTTTTCAGAGCACCACCCCAAGAAGTTATACAATATTCAGTTTATAATAGTCAGTTGTTTAATACATTAAAGCCTGACTGCGCTTTCTCATAAAGTTCATTGACAGTTTTGGCGGTAAATACAACTGCCGTATCGTCAGCGTATGATATTAATTTGCCGTGATCTAACTGAATGTTACATAAGTCGTTAATATAAATTAGGAACAGTGTGGGGCCCAAAATACTTCCTTGAGGCAAACCAAATTTATTGTGTTTTTGATAATTGCTCGTAATATCATCTATCTTTACACACTGATGCCGATCATTTAAGTAGTCCGCAAAAAAAATTAAGCTGCGTTCCTCTTACACCAAGGGACTCCAATTTGTATAGAAGTGGAGAAATATATACAGTATTGAATGCTTTGGCTAGGTCAAGAAAGATCCCTAAGGTGTAGTTGCCTTTTCCAAGTTCCTGTATAATATAGTTAGTCAGGCTATGTACGGCGTCAGACGTTGATAATTTTGCTCGGAAGCCGAATTGGGAAGATGAAAGATAGTGTGGAGGTCCTTTTCTCCAGATTTATAAATCGGAATAACTACTGTATTTTGAGGTATTTAGGAAAGGTACCCTTGAATAGGCATATTTGGAAAATGTACGTTAAAGGGGGTATAAAAATGTGCATAAAACATTTACGGGTCTTATTACTTATACTATCCCAGCCAACAGCACTGTTGTCCTTTAATCCTGTAATTATTTGCGCTATTTCATTTTCGTCAGTATTCCACAGTACAAAAGATGACGCATTACTACTCGATTTCTGCAACGGTGTAGTCTGGTAGCCACTTTGGTTAGTTTTAATTTCAGCCAAGTTTTTGTCAACGTTAACAAAATATTTATGGACGTCATTTGCAGATGAAAGTGAAGAGGTGTTTGTTAACAATAAACTTGAATATGATATGTGTTGTTTTGAGATATAACATATACATGGCTTTCTTCGCAAGCGATCCACCACGTCTAACCTAATATTGACTCACGATTACATCTCTAAAGGTATGGAACAAGGGATACAGGTAGACGTAATTTACACCAACTACAGCAAGTGCTTTGATCGCATAGACCATCAGGTCCTCCTGGAGAAGATGCTTGCAGCCGCAATCCATGGGAATTTATACCGCTGGTTTTGTTCTTATATTGATAACCGTTCCCAAGCGGTGGTACTCAACGGGTACACATCATCTTGGTGTTCTATCCCATCCGGAGTTCCCCAGGGATCTTTATTGGGACCTTTGTTGTTCGTCATGTTCATCACTGATATATCATCATGTTTTAGAAACTCTTCTGTATTATTATATGCAGACGACATGAAGGTTCTTAAAACTATTCGTGACGTCTCTAATACCGAGCTGTTGCAGAGTGATCTCAATTGATTCGCTGATTACTGTACACGTAATAACCTGCATCTAAATATAACTAAGTGTTCCTATGTAACATATACACGCCAGAAATCGACCATCGGATCGGGTTACAAGCTGCACGATCAAAGCATTTGCAAGTGTAACGTGATTAGGGATCTTGGGGTTATCTTTGATAGCAAACTTCTATTTGACAGGCATATTGACTATATCGTTAATAAGGCATCCAAGGCACTTGGTTTTATTATAAGATCTTCGGCCGATTTTCGCTCTTTAAAAAGTGTGAAGATATTGTATTGTTCGTATGTACAAAGTCATCTAGAATATGCCTGTCAAGTATGGAATCCGCGATATTTAATTTATATAGCTCGTATTGAGGGTATACAAAGGCGGTTCCTGAGGTATCTTGATTTTAAAGCGCAACAATACTCAGCGGATTATAACGAGCGATGCAAGCGCTATCATTTCATGCCCTGGAACTCAGACGCACAGTTAACGATATTAGTTACTTGATGAACATTGCGACCAGCTCCATTGACTGTCCAACGCTTTTAGCTGCAATAGAATTGCGCACTTATCATTTAGGACTCAGACAGCGTTCCCCATTAAATACTAACTTCGCAACAACCAACTATCGACAGAATTCCTTCCTGCTACGCAGTGCTAGATCATTTAATAAAGTGGCATCTAAACTTGACATAGATTTATTTAATACCAAACCAAACTCATTCAGAAAATTGATATATAATGACTTCTTTTTGTAATTGACACAACCAGCTGAGACTCTGATATCGAATTCACGTATGTATCGTAACACAGCTTCAGTAATAGCATAGTGTAGTCGACTGCATGTGTCGCCGCACACTCGCACAATTTTTGATGGGTCTGTTAAGAATTAAAACGTTGTGGTCATTATATTGCAGTTATAAATCTAATACAAAAGGTATTTTGTCTAGAGAATGTGTCAGATATTGAAAATGATTATTATTGTAATTGTTGTAATATATACTTAAATATGTATTAAGCGCGCGTTGCAACTAGTGCAAATATTACGTTGTAATTCTGTGGAAGCTTGTTGTTAGCATTTATTTGTGTAATCTGTTATCATATTATGTCTTATTTGTCTGTAAGCTTCCCGACAATAAATAAATAAATAAATAAGCGACTTTGATATGTTCCCAGATTTGTTTAGGGTTTTTACCAGCCCTATTCTATTTTTCTTTATCGTAATTAGTTTTTATTTTCTTGAGGAGATTATTGATGAAACTGTATCTCTTCTATGTTAATTGAAGAATTAAGTTATTAGGGTATTTCTCACGGCCATTTTCAATATTCGATCCATACATGGATTTTGAGATTCGTGTTTGACATATTTTGTATGGAGCTTATGTCAAAAACGAATCTTAAATCTACAGATCTATCTATAGTTCGAATATTGAATTCCGTAGTTATCTCTGTTTCTTATGCATCGAATAAGCCCGGGTGTAATCCATGGCTGAATATTGTAGTTTTTCTTATTAATTGTTACTTCTGTTGTGTTATTTAAAATGACTTGCTGGACAAATTTTATTAAATACGATAGTGACTCATTTGGGTAGTTAATGTACCTGTGTTCGGCTGCTTTTTTAACTGGGCATTTGGCGTATCCAGTCTTGTGTTCATGAGTCTTCTTAAAGTGCAGGCATGTTCCACATTTCGGAGACTCTGCTTTCTTCGTGCAATTCTGGATTGAATGACCCTCATCTCCGCAATGCCCACAAGTAGATGACGAAGATTTGCACGTTTTAGATGCATGCCCATACTGCTGACACTTGAAACACCTTATAACGAAAGTGAAGTCTCTCACAGGGCAGGGTAGTTTGCTATGTCACCTTACGGCACAAGGAATTGATTTTAATTTTTTTGTCTGTGTTAAGTTTTCCGTCTTATGCAATGGAACAGATCTCATTTAAATACTGGTCAATAAGGTCCAACCAATTGTGCATATCGGGTATCGAAACGACTTCCACCTTTTCACTTTGCCCACCCCTGGGCTTCTGCGACGACATCGGTGGCGGAGTGCGGCACGTTTTACTACTCCTGTTGAAGTGGCTGCTATCCATTTTTTTAATTTATTTACATACACGTGTAAACAAACACTAATACTTTGTCCGTTTTATTAAGCCATCACTGTAACTAGAATGTGCATAGTACGCTATATCACTAAAACTAGGTCACTTTGTTTTAATTGTTATTTTAAGTAATTTTTGATGAATACGACTGTATGCGTCGAACTCCAAAACAAAAGTTAGCTGATATAACCACAGGCTCAGGTAGTATAATAAGGCTAAGTTCAGATGAACACGCGGTGACGCACGCTGCCACGCGGGACTGCTGTTCAGATGGCGGCGGCTGGCGTGCGGCACCTTAGCGTGAACATTCATACAGCGTGAGAATGGACGTGGAGGAGGCAATTTGTTTGTGGATTTTATACCGGATACTAGTTCTTCCCAAGACCTTCTTGTTATTATTTTATCAGAATAGTGCTTCGTGTTAAGATTATTTTTTCATTAAATATATAAATAATAAATTCGATTGTTAAGGCAGCGATAGCCGAGTGGATATACCAACAGACTGCCATGCAGAGGGTATCGGGTTCGAATCCACGGCGCGCACCAATGACTTTTCGCAGTTATGTGCGTATTGAATTGTTAATTATCGCTTGTCCCGTGCCTCGGAGAGCACGTTAAGCCGTCGGTCCCGGTTGTCATGAAGATCTTATACAGTCGTTACAGGGCGTCAGTACCTTCTAAATAAACTGACACTAGTCTAACCCATGGAATATGGCTATACCTTCGGGTTGCGGAGGTCAGACGGGCAGTCGCTCCGTGGAAAAGCTAATATTCAGCCAAATCCGGCTAGACTAGAGAGCGGACCCCAGATTGAAACTAGGATAACGCTAAAAGGATGATGATGAGTGCTTCGAGTTAAGATTCCAAATGGCATCTCCTTTTTCAATTTCGTCACTTAGTAAATCAATGGGTACGTATCAAAATCCTGAAAGTTCATAATACCTATGATTGAAATACCGACGCCCAAAACACCGAAATTCAAATACCGAAAGTTTTAAATGCCGATAGTCGTTATATCGAAACACAAAATACCGATATTGTAATGCCCGAAAGGACGAAATCCCGAATGGAAGATTTTTACTAAGCATATTTATTTCTTTGAAATAATGTCATTTGACCGTATTTTCAAATGCACTAATTTTATTTAAACTGTTTCACAAGTCTCATAATGATTTCTTTGATTTTGAGTGCTTGGGGTTAGGTCCGACTGTAATTCCAGTAACTAAATAAGTTATGTTAGGTTCTCTTTTAACCCTGCCTCGCAGGGCTCCTATGTTTGGGTTCAGGGTCAAAAGAGAACCTAACATAACCTATTTATTAAGTTCGTCGCACCTAACTCTAGGCACTAGCTGTTGATAATAGTATTTAATTTATTTTTCGGGTTTTTAAACTTCAGGATTTCACACTTTCGGGCAAATAAACTTTCGAGATTTTAAACTTTCGACCAAACAATTCGGCGTTTCAATTATCGGGATTTTGTCCATCGGTATTTTAAAATTCAGGATTTTGTTACGTACCCGTGTAATACACCTCTGCCTACCCCTACGGGGATAAAAGCTGTGAAGTTATGTTTATGTATGTATGAATATCAACTAGCGCTTTTTCCCTTTTACGTGCTTAACGCTATGAATAAAGTTCAATGTACGTGAAATACTAGATCATATACTGTGAAAGATTAAGATTTTGGCCCCTATTTTAGTAAGAAGATAGTTATTTCCAACAGTTTAAATATAATGCTTTCAAATTCTTTTGATTTCTAAGTACATATACTTTTTTTTTTGTTTTACAAGGTGGAAAATCCCTTCGGATCTCCGACTCTTGGGGGAAATAAGAGCCGGAGTATGTGGTGTTTCCACTAAAAACCACCTCGACTGCCGCCATGTACCCGTGTGTCGGAGGGTGGGGCATCACCTTAGCACTCGTCGCCACCCTCCGACGGGTATTGGCCCGCCAGATGGTCAGGCGGGCCCCGAACAAAACCCCCTTGGCGACGGATTAAGGTGTTGGACTCCGCCGCCAAAACGCCCAGCGGCCGCAGAGGATAGGGAGGACGGCAACGCAACACCGCATCTCCTCTTCCTCTGCGGCCCCACCGCGACGCATCGAATGGTGCGCCCCCATTTGGTCGCGGGAGATAGGGCGCGCGGCAACGCAACACCGACACGCCTCTCCTCCCGCGACCGCACCCGACTGCGAGGGACAGACAGAACTGTCCCCCGCACCCGCACCGTTGGACGCATCCTGCGCAGGCCCCTCCAAGCCCACGCGGAGCGTCCCCTCCTGGATCCCTCTTAGCTTCACCGCGGGTGACCAATCCACGGTTACTAAGCCCCCCCACCACGACAAGGTGGAGATCCCACGGGGGGGACATATACTAATAAAACGCAATTATTCAAAAATAAGAATTAGACCTCCGTAGAAATATTGGTGAAATATAGAAGGTATTTCAATTTTATTTTAAAATAATTACACGATTTCGACATGTTACATAGGTTTGACTCTGGTACCTTCTACATGACAGCCTGTTCGTATTTCCACTAGAGTCACTACGCTATCGCTGTTTTGAAAAGTATTGGCCATGAATATGTTAAATCCAATATTTTTTCAAGAGTGTTCCACTCTTTGCTTACGCATTGTTAAATTTAATCATATTATAACCTGGAAGGCTGCACAATGGGGAATATGCATTTTTTTTATATTTTATATTTACTTATACTATCATATAGATCAACATATATTCATACAAAATATAAATACTGTTCACAGTGATCAAATTATGCTATAAAATAAAGTTTTAAATATCGATAAAATCTGGCCTGCTAAAACGCCGCCATTTTTCCGCAGGCTTATGATGACGTCACAATGCACACTCGGTCAGTCTCAAGTGTTTGATAACATTAGGTGGTACAGTAATTTTACAGCTATTTTCAGTCATAATAACTATTCAGACGATGGATAAAACTAAAAAACCATTTTATAGGTATTGTCTTGTACCAAAATGCAAAAACTGACTGTCTGTTTGTTCTCGCTAATCTCTGGAACTGCTGAACCGATTTTTACAAGACTTTCACTGGCGGATAGCTAACCTACCAAAGTGTAACTTAGGCTGTAAATTAACTGGGTACGTGAAGTAGTTCTCTCAGGACGCGGGTGAAACCGCGGGTAACAGCTAGTACTAATATATAAAGATGAAGATTTTGTTTGTTTGTTTGGTTGAACGTGCTAATCTCAGGAACTACAAGACCGATTTCAAAAAATCTTTCAGTGTTAGATAGCCCATTTATCGAGGAAGGCTATAGGCTATATAACATCACGCTATGAGCCACGGGAGCGGAGCAGTAGCCTTAAATAACGCGGGTGTATCCGTGGGTTCATCTAGTACAATATAAGTATAAACATTTTACAACTGAACTAGAGATTGCCCGCAGCTACGTTCCGCACATTTTATTTTAATGTAACCGTTTCTTGCCGATCTCGTGGGAATCCCTTCTTAGTTCACCCCTATGATCGCCAAGGAACATTCTTGCCAAATTACAGATTTCTGCGCCCAGTAGTTTTAACTATAAGTTGTCTGTCAGTCACTAAGTCAGTCAGTCAGTCAGTAACGCATCAATTTTATATTATTCTACTATGCCCGCAGCTACGTCCTTACATCTTATTAATTTAACAGTCTTTTCCCGTGGCAATTTTGGGAAATATCTCACCTCAACACGATCTCCAAGGAACATACATGCCAAATTTCAGCTTGCGCCCAGTAGTATTGACTGTACGTGGTATGTCAGTCAGTCGGTCAGTAACCAATTTTTATTTGTATATATCGATATTGGCGAGGGTTGGAAACCTGTGATACTGTATTTCATTGATAAAACAAGGAATCGCAAGGAAAGCGAACAGATGAATAAATACCAATAATATATACAATACTTGTCCCTAGTGTTTTAGATATGCCCCAGTATTATTTTTCAAGTTTTTTTTTCATATAATCGTACTGTATACTGTAGAACATTTTCATCAACATTATCATGCAAATTGTCCTATGTATGAAAAATAATGCTATGAGAAAACAAACACCTTTCATAGTTAGGGCTAATGCTCCTAGGAGAGCAGCTAGTTCATTGTCAAATATAAATGTAGATTACAAAGCCCCTAAGCCCTGCGCCAACAGTTACACTACCCTTAATGAAAATTGAACTTAACGGGATCTTCAAATCATATCTGGGTCTTCAGGGCTGCGGTAAATTTATGCGGACCGAGAAAATATCCCATTCATATCAAAACGAATTAAAAAGAATAGCCCATTTTAATTAGTAACTACAGTGATGCTAACATGGCAACGCATAGGCTCGTTACCCTTATTCAAGAATTAGTGCATAGGCATACTAAAATAATTAAGTTTACAAATAAAACAAAAATATTAAAGCCATGGATTACGCCTGGGTTACTCCGTTGTATCAAAAACCGCGTCAATATGCACCGCAAGTCTAAGAAACATCCCGATAATCTTATTCTTTTAGTAACTTATAAAAGATATCGGAACTTTTGTAATGCCCTCCTACGTAAACTGAAGCATGCCTACGAGTCCTGCGAATTCGCTTAAGCTAGAAATAGCCCTAAAGCAACATGGCAACTGATTAATACTATAACGGGTAGAAAGTGTTCGTCGCAAACTCCCGTAGAACTATTTCGTTTGTCCAATGATCAAAAAGCGTCGGTAAACCTTGTCAACCAGTACTTCGTTAATATTGGTAAGACTTTAGCATCTAAAATACAGAACACAAATCAAAACGTAGCGCAAAATACTAAACTTCAGCACTCACCACTTAACTCTCTTAGAATAAATCACGTTAGGGAAGAGCAAATTAAGATGATTATAATGTACTTACGATCCGATACTGCTACAGGTTGGGACGGGATTCCATCTAAAGTAATTAAGCTCTCAAGTAATGTTCTAGCTCCTCCCATTACGCATGTATGTAACTTATCAATAGCCACAGGTATTTTTCCCAAAGCTCTGAAGAAAGCCTTGGTTACCCCAGTGTTTAAGAGCGGTGATAGTGATCGTGTCTCGAATTATAGGCCTATATCAGTTTTAACAGCTCTGTCTAAAATATTAGAACGTATTTTAACACCTGCTTAATTAATGACCTGGAAAAAAAAAATATTTCGCACAATCAGTATGGATTTACATCGGGCTTATCAACGTAGGATGCAATTATTAGCTTTAATGAAAGCGTTGCACACAAATTAGACAGTAAACATAAATGCTACGGTGTCTTCCTCGACTTTGCGAAGGCATTGGACATGGTCTCTATCACTACTCTCATTTCCAAGCTTGAGAATATTGGTATTCGTGGTCAGGCGCTGGAAGTATTTACAGATTATTTAACAAACCGCTCACAGACCACCAGGATAGGTGCAGTTGTGAGTGATGAAGAAGGAATTGGTTATGGTGTCCCCCAAGGGAGTAAACCCGGCCCTACACTTTTCTTAATCTACATCAATAATTTGTGTAGTTTACGTTTACAGAATTGTGAGATCTTCATGTATGCAGACGACACTGCTCTCTTGCCATATGGTGTGGATTGGGAATCGGCTAAACGACGTGTGAAAAACGGACTAGAAAAAGTAAAGGCTTTTTAGTAATTGGTTAACGCTAAACATCGAAAAAACTAAATTTATACGTTTTTATATGCCCAACTCTCCCAAACCACCGGCGATTACTAACACTCTGCGAGCGCACAGTTGTACGGGTTCTGGTTCCTGTGACTGTCAACAGTTAACACAGGTTAATAATATTAAATACGTAGTTATTCTGGTGGACAAACATTTAGACTGGCGGCCACATTTACTGGCTCTTTCAAATAGAGTCAGGAAGCTAATGGCAATTTTGAAAAACTTACGTCATATATCACAAATACAAATCTGCAATAAATCCTGAAACGAAGGAAAGATTACAAATATTCAATCTACGAACAAAAAGAAAATGCAGACTCTTAACAAGATTTTGTGGATTACCAAATGTGCCTTGTGAATGAAACACAAAGGATGTGGCATGTTAAACGGTAAGGCAGGTACTTAAATGACTACACTGTAGTTGAAAAGGTGCTAAAAAAAGTTTATCATCATCATCAGCTTACCATAGTCCACTGCTGGATATAGGCCTCTCCAATAGCACGCCACTGAGACCGATTTCCGGCTCTTCATGTCCAGCTGCGAGCCACTATGCGTATATCGTCACTCCACCTAGCCGGAGGGCGTTCTATACTACTTCTGTCAGGTACCTAGTTCGTTTAGTTAAATAGATTAGTTGAGAAATTTTTTGAGATTTAGTGTGTGTAACTAACTCTGATATCCGCTTTTACAAACTCACAGGGCTTAAGGAGAATAGGTCGTATAACTACAGTATCTAAGGACCTGTGGCATAATTATAAGATATGTATGTACATATTATGTTCATGTATGTTGTATGGAAATAAATGCTTTTCTTCATCTTCTTAAGGATGTATTTTTTAACATTTTTCTACATGTTTGCTAACTTATCTAAAACTCACAAATACCAATATCTGAGATCAAAAGATACTTAAAAATAACCAAATTTCAATATGAAGTAGGCTGTATGCCTCATCATAACTCATTCCCAAAACAAGCGACTTGTTAACACTCTTTAGGAAAAAGAAAATATCGGCCCGCCCGGGTTTATCCAGTTCTGCGAAACAACATATTTAAGGTAAGCATCATAATTATGTGGTTACTCCTTTGATCATCCCATCAATAAACTGTAACACAACGGAAATTACAAAGCTAATCGTAAAACAATTTCGGTTGATAAACGAAGTGGAGTTTTAATTATAACTAGAGGACGCCAGCAGCTACGCCTGCAATTTTTTTAAAATTTTCCCGTTTTGGCCGATCCCGTGGGAATTTCGGGAAATCCCTTCTTCGTGCACCCCTACGATCCACAAGGAACATACATGCCAAATTTCAGCTTCCTTGGGCCAATAGTTTCGGCTGTAGCGTGTCTGTCAGTCAGTAAGTAACGCAAGGATTTTATATATTAAGATAATAATATTCTACCTCATTCACACATCACCATCTAGTCCCAAAATAAGCAGAGCTCGTACTATCAGTACTAGACAATGGATAAACATTCATTATTTATACTTTTTTTTTGTAAATACTTACATGTTATACAAAGAAACCCAGACCAATACAAACATCCATGTTCAGGTACAGGATTTCCGCTCAAATGTTTCACTTGAGCGGGAATCGAAACCGCGACCTTCGAGGTAGACGTAGTCGTTTGCACTCCCGCTACACCAGCAAGTCGTCTAATTTAAGTATTGACGCAGCAAGTTCACACAATAACGATACGTCTGAGCAAAATAACGAGTGTAACTGTTTTGTTATTGTTATAACTTCTTAACGAGTGCGACGACTTGGCGGTACTCTTTACACGAAGACATGATGTCGATCAGACTGCGACTTAGATTTTGATACACACCGATTTTGACACTACTATTTTTGTCACAGTAATTCTTGTATGTGTGATTTTTTGTCACAGTGTTTTTGAATTTGTCACAATGATTATTGTTATGGCTTGTGTCTAAGTTTTGTTGCATATATTTGTAACTAACTTTTATCACAGTGATATTTGTCACTGACTTTTGCCACGGTCATATTTGAAACTGACTTTTGACACCTTGATATTGGTTACTGATTTTAGCCATTGCTTTTGTCACAGTGATTTTTATATTAACTTCAAAATATGGGTCAGTGTACGTAAGAATAGCACAATTAGTAGACAAACGAGTATCTACGTGGGCTTCTAAATAGATGTGACAAATATCATGAAAATTTTAATTTCACATCGTTTTAAGGATTTTTAAACAAAATGCAAGTCACGATGCAATAAATTTTTAAGGGTACTTTTTGCGTATATTACCTTTTAAATACTTTACATTGCATGCTTCATCAAAATCGATACGAGAGTTTAAAATTAGACTTAATCTCGGTCTACTTGTATTGCTGTTATTTAAGTAACAACTAAAACTGTTAAAGCTTTCGCGAAAGACTTTTGCGTCTAAATATTTCGTGTGTAGTTGCGTAGCAGCGTGTAACCCTCGCTAAAACCTCGTGCAAAGACGAGAGCTCGGGCGAGCAAAAAACGTAGGATATTTCGGTATAATTTTTTAACAAGTTCACGATTGATTTGTTACATACATTTTGTACAGTGTTTAATCTTTGTCGTGTCGTCTCGTCATCGTCTTGTCTTATTTAAAGGTCTCGACGGAACATTTCCGAGTTAATAAGTTATTTTTTGGCTTTAAATCATCTGTGTTCTGGTTATTTGTGAGACGAGTGGTGTTGTTCAAAGTTTTAAGGATTGTTATAATAAATTACTATAGGAGATAGTCGGCATTGTTTGCATACTGTAGAATATAAGAGGGTTTATGTGAGTTTAATATGAATTTTAAATGTGTTGAGAATAATAACAGAAAGTAAATATTTGTACATTTATGTACTGTATTGGATTATACTTGCTACTTGTAAGGCAGCGATAGCCTAGTGGATATACCAATAGACTCTCCCAAGCATACCAACTAAATATAGGAAGCTTCTTATAAAAATCTATGCTAAAATATTTGCTATTCTCTCTTAAATCTTTCGATTTTACTCTTTTGGCAGAGTGTACATACATACATACATATGCTCACGCCTTTTTCCCGTCGGGGTAGGCAGAGACAACAGATCACCACTTGCTTCTATCCTTGCAAACCTCACGTGCTCCCTCTACATCTCTACATTCATTATTCTTTTCATACATGCTCGCCGGTTGCGGGTACTTCGGACTTTTCCGTTTTTCAAGACGTCCCCAATTTGGTCCACGAACGTCTTACGAGGTCTGCCGCAACCGGCTTGCCCATACACCTCTGCCATATATATTTGATTCGTCAATCTTTCTTCACTCATTCTCTCCACGTGTCCAAACCATTTCAGCATTCCTTTCTCAATCCTTGTCACGACATCTTCTTTCAGGCCACATCGCAGAGTGTTATATTTGTATACTAGCTTTTACAAGCATGGTAAAACTATATTTAACAGTCTCTTGCACGCCCGCCCTCGTATTATTTATTGCAAGACTGTCGAGAGAAAAGTATTCATCTCGATAAAATATTATCACGATGGGTTAAACAAAATTCGCATCAGGCCGCAAACATTTTCTTTGAAGCTTCGCTGACAGTTTGGTTTACAAGTGTTCAATACGGGAACGCTAAGAGGAAAACTTTTTGATTGATTCGCAAGTTCGGATCGTTCAAGGAGAAATCTCTATTTTGGAACACACTTATCAAATACACTATACGAAGTGACTAACTTTGTATGAATTTGTTTTCTAAATGACGTAAAGTTTTATTGGACTTTGAGTATTTTTTATCAATTTAGGTGTAAGTTATTCATAGATTCATAGATAGGCAGTATTTTTATTTAAAGTAAGCTTTTGTATCCGTTTTTTATACATTTTACAGGGTGTAAAAAGACCCTTAACGAAAACTGAAATCCCATCTTGTACCAATCACTATGAACATTTTTTACTTCGGCACCATACCTAGGAAATTACTGGTTCAGGAGATATTGAGGCTCATTGTTAGTATGGATTTTTTGTAATTAGGTACAAAATCGATGCATTTACCCCACCAATATGTTATTTAGATGCCGTATGACCCCATGGATAAGTAGGTATTTCGAGCATTACACGCGCGTGCTTTTAATTGTGGTTTAAAAATTGTGAAAACTTAAAAAAAATCTCGTTTCCCAGGTATTATTTTTGGTCAGTATGACTTGGCATGATGTCCACAACGAGTAGACTTCGGCTTGGTGATGGGTCTTGTGACACCTGTATATACGTGTTTATTTAACGAGTGTCCATTATATTGTCACAGGTATCTCCTAATTTGCATCACAATAAAATTGGAAGTATTTAGAATCCAATAGGCTACTCTACCACGCTGGCCAAGTGGGTTGGTATAGGGTTTGATGCCGAGTTTTCCGTTTCTTTTCAAACATACTCTTTGGTTCGTGAATTTTCTTTAGACGTCTTTTACGACACCCACTGAAACAGAGTACATGTTGTTTTCTTAATCTGTTGTCACACGGAAATCTACATAATATGTATGTGTTAATTTTTTTTTTATCCCACCTGGTCTGAATTCTGATTCAGCAATATTGAACAACTTCCAGATGCGGGCATCTGCGTTTGTGGAAAATTTAATATGAGGCGAATGTACCAAAGTGTTATTCCAAAAGTTGCACTTACTTTATTGTTGATACTTCGAACATAAGCAACAGTCTCAATATTTATTTTTATTAGGCATAATTTAAAAAGTGAAAAAAAAATTGTGTTTATAGTTTACGAATAACCCAGATGTCAATGGACGGGGACAACATCACATTTTATGTGAAAAGTCATATTCACCGTATAGACCGGAGTTACTTTAAGTTCTTTCTTAAAACATTATATTAAATCCATCTTAAACTTCTTTAGCCATCTCATCTTAAAATCATCTTATCATCTCATCTCATCTTAGGATATTATTATACAATATATTGTGCTACGTACAAATATACGGCGTGATTAAATCTGCACGTCCAAAGTTCCCCATAATGTTTTCGAAAGACATAAGAAGTCTGTCAACCCATACTTGGCCAGCGTAGTGCAAAATCTATATGTACCGTTCTCGTACTGAGAAAAGGCCCGTGCCTGGCAGTAGGACAGTTTATTTAATGAGCTGATGATGATGCTCAAAACGGTCGTGGTTGGGAATTTGTAATCCAATTGTTTTAAATCCAACATTCATTAAACGTCCTGAATACTAATAATGAATTTAATCGTATGAGTGATAGTGTAGAATGAAAGTGTATCAATAAATAATTTTAATGTTCCGCGATTTGCTTCATTTAGTGGGTATTAAACTGCAATTGCAAGTCGGTTGAATCGGCGAAAATACCAAGATATTTACTTATTAAATGAAGTGTCGCTTAATAAAATTATATAAAGTGCATCAGATTAATATTTGTATCTTTCTTAGAAGGAAAATTATTTAAAAGTTACGTTTAAATAGTGATTTTAATTTATATTGAAACAATATAATACTGTTAAATTTCTTGGTTTCTTGTTATTTGTAAAAGGTTTTTATAATGAAATAACCGGTTTTGTCATGCTGCAATAATACAATATCACTACATCATCGCTTAGTAACAATCCTGTTTTTTATTTAACATCTTAAAATATATTTACTGGTGACTATTTTAAGGTAAATGACAAACTATACCACGCAAAAATTTGTAGCGTACCGTAGCAACGGCTCCGTAGCCGTTGCTACGGTACGCTACGAAACGCTATAGCGTATATTATACGCTATAGCTACGATAGTTTTAGCGTAGCCAAAGCTACGCTAAAACTATTCATCTAAATCCAAACCTTTCACACGGTATAATGACTAATTCTAAACGTGCGTCACTCAGATTGAAACCGTGAATCAGTGAAACTAGTGCGTGCAAACATGTGAAAATTTATTTTTGCATATGTGTGCGTGTTTGCTAGGTGTATGTGAATTCTCTCGCTCTCTATTTTTCTAGCTATATCTGTGTGAGATAGAGTACGTTCTTTATGTTTGTGTGTGTGGCCATTAGTTTAATTACTGGCAACGCTAGGTGCATCTCCTTTCATACTATTAAACGATTTGTAAAATGTGTGTAGCCTTTGCTCTGTATTTTATTTTGATTCAGAATGGAATGAAGAGTTTTATTTTTAGTTGGCACTGCCCCGTGTTTTTATCGCCTTCAGCTTGCTTGATATATTTGTTTCATTTTTTTCAATTCTTTATTTGTATGGAATTCCAAAAATGCTTAGACCAATGACAGTTAATTCAAGAGTGCTGATTTTCCATACCGACCGTCAAAGATGTTCATCGCAGCCGATACCGTACAAAACATATTACTCTATATTCTTCTTCTTTCTCTTAGCGTTATCCCAGTTTTTAGTCTGGGGTCCGCTTTCTAGTCTAACCGGATTTGGCTGAATATTAGCTTTTCCACGGAGCGACTGCCTGTCTGACCTCCGCAACCCGAAGGGATAGCGATATTCCTTGGTTTAGACTAGTGTCAGTTTATTTAGAAGGTACTGACGCCTTATAACGACTGTCAAAGATCTTCATGACAACCGGGACCGACGGCTTAACGCACTTTCCGAGGCACGGGACAAGCGATAATTAACAATTCAATACGCACATAACTCCGAAAAGTCATTGGTGCGCGCCGTGGATTCGAACCTGATACCCTCTGCATGGCAGTCTGTTGGTATATCCACTCGGCTATCGCTGCCTTATTATATTATTATATTACTCTATATTCTATATGAATATTATAAAGTTTCGGAGTCCATTTGTTTCATTGATCGCGCTAATGTTAGGAATTACTGTTATGATATTAAATTATTATTTTTGAAATGAATAGTCCATTTGTCGAGGAAGACTTAGGCTATAAAGAATAACATCACCACCATTATGAGCCTCGGGTGCCAGCAGTGGTCAACGTGGGCTCAGATAGTAATTTAATATGCACATAACTTTGAAAGCGGTCCGTGTCGTGGACATGAAACCAATATGTAGTGAATGTCTATGGCAGTCTTAACTAGTACGACTACTAGCCTATCCCTATCTCACTCCGATATTATCTTT
Organism: Euclidia mi; assembly: GCA_944739405.2. NCBI lineage: Eukaryota > Metazoa > Arthropoda > Insecta > Lepidoptera > Erebidae > Euclidia > Euclidia mi. The sequence goes on from OX123203.2 coordinate 21,966,177, forward strand.
CAGATGAATATAAATGTAAGCAATATTTTTATAATGTTGGCAATAGCTTCTTGTTCGAAAGCCTATCAGCTAATTTTTTATAAAACGTATTACAAAATTACTGCTGGTTCAAAAAGTTTGGATGTAATTTAATAAAAAAATTGTTATGCTTCTAGTTTAAAGTAAGAGCTTTCTATTAGAGAGAACGAATTTATTTAAAATACGTAAACTCATCCCTGGGGCCCAATTCTGCTAAATAAATACAGTTTCAATATATTCTAAATTATCTGATATTTGAATGAAATTGTAACGAGATCATTATTTAAGCAAGCGTCAAAATATGTGTCAACGACATACTGTTTATTTAAAATTATACGATAATGCCATTCGGTTATCACAGAATACCGCTTCTGATTCAATTCAAAATATAATTTCAATGTCATATAAAAATACGAGAATGAGGCCCCTGAAAATATTCGGTAACTGTTTTTATTTTACTGATTGTCGTGTAACGTAAATGTTACCATATTTTGCTCTTTTAAATTAAGGTACGTTTTAGAACCCCGAAATTATTTCAAGATTATACGCTTGTAATTCAGCGCCTGTCAGAAAATTACTGCATGATTTTGTACTTGTTCGTATAGAATAAATTACACACATAAAAATATTTTACGGTGGTTTATTATGTTAACTTTTGTATGTTTGTATAGTCCCCTGTGACACAGAAATTAGTCCTAGTCCGGGAGTTGTGTTTTAAACTTAAATACATAAAAAAATATTACTTTAAAAATATACTAAATTTAAATTTTTCACTGTTCAAGTCCGAGCTATCTGAGATAGACTAAGTATACACCGTGTTTTTTTAGTCAGTGTTTTCCCGTAAAGCATATCCATGCCAAGCCCATGATATAGAAACTACCTAAAATAAGTAAAAAAGAACTTTTCCGAATCTTTTTTCGCCAAGATTAATATTTCATAGCATTAAAATGTGACGGTCAATGTGTAAGGTCAATGCATTTTATTTATAACCTAAAAAGTAGCTTACCCTTCGTTCACGACACATTTTAGTTCTATGAAATGCCGATATTTGAGAAAAAAAATCTCAATGTCTTGTAGTATTTTAGACAATGAAAACCCACGCAAATCATAATCTATAAAATGTAACAATCGAGAATTTATTTTGGGATGTGTAACGAGTTTATTAATTGACCTTACCTTATATGTATAAAGTACAAAACATTTAAAATTGTAATAAGTAATTCCCAAGATTTAGTTGTTCTTATAAACAATTCTTTGTTTTTACTAGCACCTCAGCTTTATTATATTAGTCAATGCTACAAACATAAACATCAGAAAATTTTTCAGTTAATTCCTTCATAATCTATATCCCCAGCTATACAATCAACTTGAACAATCAATTACAAAATATCGACGCCATCAAACTTGGCACTTGATCGACTTTTACAATTAAAGCGGTTTGACTGACGTTAAGCCTTAACGGCTAATTAAGAAACTTTTAGTGAAATAGGTCGCTTTAAATTTTTTCTTGCCGTATCGATGCAGTATTCTTAATAAAATACTTAATTGGGTTGACGCGAATGTTACACGTTGAAATCTAACTAAGGTTTATTGATGCTAATGTTCTATCCCATATTCGATAGCATTTTTATTCCTATCTACCTGTTTTAAATTTGATGGGACGATGAAAATGCATATAACTTGAGCAGTGCTTACTTTTATTGTAATTGTTATGAGATGGTTTTACTAAACTTCTATTCAGAATTAGTAAGTCATAAAAAAGTTAGTTGCTGCGATTAAGACTCGTTTAATAAACTTACTAGTCGTTCATAGCGAGAATAGGCTTGCTGTTCGTTATAGGTCGTTATAGGTGGTCACCACTCGGTCAAGTGGTCACCACTTGGTTTGGTGACCGAGGGTAAACTTATTTCAGACCGCTTCCGTGCTTTGGAGGGTGTGTTAAGCTGTCAGTGCCGGTACCTATCTCAGGACTAGAATCTTTAGACCATGTCGAAGGCCTTCGAACGACCTGCAAATTTCGACACCAGAGTTGGCCACACACTGCTACGAAAAAGAAGAATAAGGAACTCGCTAAATAAAATATTACAATGGGTAACCCTCCGACCCAAAACTAAAACGCAAACTTGGTTGACTCATTTCAATTCACGGAATTAATTCAACGTCTTAATTCTTGAGTAAATTTCGGTTTCGTCCGCAGCACGGTGGTATTACGCTAATCCTCGGTAACGCTCCGCTGCGCTAGTTTAAGGCTTTATTGCATGTTGTACTAATACTCTGTTTGGTCCGTTTACAAGCGCATCCGTATTGTCTTGGTTTATTGTTGTATTTGAATTGAGTTTTATTACAAAAGTATGTCACTTAGACTTATATATCTTATCTGTAAATATAAATATTTTCTTGCGTTACTGACTGACTGACAGAAAACATCATCAGCCCTTTATACTGTCTTGCTGGGCACGGGCCTCTTCTCAATATGAGAAGGGTAAGGCCATAGTCCACCACGCTGGTCATGTGCGGGTTGCCAGCCAGACAACACGTAGCCAAAACTACTGAAAAAAAAATCCGAAATTCGTCATACATGTTCCTTGGAGAGTGTAGGGCAGTACTAAGATTGGGAGGAAGACTGGACAGCTCCTGTACCCTCTTCCTCCCGTAGGGCGTCTTTGGTTGGCAGTCGAGGTAGTTTTTAGTGGTAACACCACATACTCTATCTCTGCCGGCCGGAGAGCCGGAGATCCGAAGGGATTTTCCGATACGTAAAAAAAGGGCAGTACTAAGACGCGATTTTTGGAAATCTCCACCCTAAGGCTTACGTGAAAATAGGAATTTGTACAGCGCAAACTGTAAATTTTTCATAAGTCATCAATTTACGTGAGACGCGCAAATTAATTATAATACAAATCAGTTCGCTATAAGCTAGCAAGAACGCCGCGCGCGCTCACTAATCATTATTTTATTGTAACCACCTCATTCACTACAATTTAGTTCTATCAATAACATACCTACATAGAGTCACGCCTGTTTCCCGGAGGGGTAGGCAGAGACTACGGAGCGCCATTTGCAACGATCTTGACATATCTCTCTTGCTTCATTCACTCCCATCAGATTCCTCATGCATGCTCTTCTGTTCAGGGTGCTTCTAACCTGTCCTGTTTTTAGGATGACTCCAGTCTGGTCAGAGATTTCTATCAATAAATTCTGTTAAAATATTATACCGCGTTATCATTACAACTAAGGTTAACAACAAGAAACCGTACATTTAAATGGTCCTTTTCGAGCCGGAACAAAGGACAGCGTGTCGTAATTTTTGCCACATGAATCTTACCACGCGTGTCGCGATTCGGTAAATATCGAGTGACATTCAGAACTATCAAGTGTTTCTGTTAGACTCAGTTATCAATAAAAAGTGGTTCCCGTTTACACGATCAACAAGGTGCAGGAGTACAACAGGAGGAGGAAACCACTGACGTAAGCAGTAATTCAGGAGCCTTCAAGTAAGATCGTTGCCTTTTTTTCTGTTTGCGTTACAAATTACCTATAATCATGGAAAACATCATCCAAACCCAGCAACAGCTATATGATGCTATTAGCAAAATAGTCATCAATATCAAAAAGGATAAATTCTGTTAAAATATTATACCGCGTTATCATTACAACTAAGGTTAACAACAAGAAACCGTACATTTAAATGGTCCTTTTCGAGCCGGAACAAAGGACAGCGTGTCGTAATTTTTGCCACATGAATCTTACCACGCGTGTCGCGATTCGGTAAATATCGAGTGACTTTCAGAACTATCAAGTGTTTCTGTTAGACTCAGTTATCAATAAAAATTGGTTCCCGTTTACACGATCAACAAGGTGCAGGAGTACAACAGGAGGAGGAAACCACTGACGTAAACAGTAATTCAGGAGCCTTCAAGTAAGATCGTTGCCTTTTTTTCTGTTTGCGTTACAAATTACCTATAATCATGGAAAACATCATCCAAACCCAGCAACATCTATATGATGCTATTAGCAAAATAGTCATCAATATCAAAAAGGATTCTGCAGATCGTAAGACTGTGGATTACTTTAAAAGGCGCTTGGAGACGTTGGAGTCGTATTGGAGCGATTTCCAATATAACCATGATCGTCATAGTAGGCGAGCAGGAGCAATCCGTATTTCATCAATACTGTGTATGAAAGTACCTACAATTTGTATACTTCCACTAAGGCTTTCATCAACGAGCAGTACCAGGTCGTTTTAAGCCAAGTGACATGAGAACCATCGTCAAGTAAACCGCAACCGGCAGAACAAGAGTCGGATATCCGGGTAAGGCGTCACACTCCGCCTCCCGAATCGCGATCCACAGGTTCTTCCAGCAAACTCGATGAAATGCTTAAAAGGCAAGCAGGCAACTTTAGGGCATTTCTTAGAACGATATCGTGTATTGGGGTCGATCATCTCACTCAAAAATGGGAATTAGAAGATGCCTTAAAAGCATTGAAATGTCGTTGGTCAACTATCGACTCTTTACATGTAGAAATTGATAGCGAGTTAGAAGGTGCAGATGAGATCTACGACATGACCTTCGCCAAACATGAGGCTAGGTTCAACGAGATGAAACGAGAGATAAATGCCAAGATGTGGTCAGTGTCACACAAGGACAGTTGGACACCGAAGATGGAGATTCCTCTGTTTAGCGGCGATTACAAGAATTGGGTATTTTTAAAGAGTTGTTTACAGAGGTGATACACCACAACATATCAATTTACGTGGCTCAGAAAATGCAATTCCTTAAGGGCAAGCTGAGAGGAGAGGCTGAGTGCTTAGTTCAGCACTTACAAATTAGTAGCGATAATTATTCTGGGAGCTGGGAAATACTTAATAATCGTCACAACAACATTCGAATGATTTTTACGTCTCATGCGAATACTTTGTTTAATTTACCAACCATGCAACAACCTATAGTAAGCCACATCAAGAGAGTACACAATACAATACAAGAATGCATAAATGCCATCAAGAAACTCGGCGTGGACACAAATAGCTGGGATCAGTTGATTGTGCATATTTTACTCCAAAAACTAGATACAGAAACACATAACCATTACCTTGAATTATTGAAAAATCCAAGAGAGTTACCTAATTTACAAGAATTTTTAATCTTCCTAGAGAATTGGTTTACCATGTTAGAATCAGCTAGGAAGAGGTTTGAAAATAAATCATTAAACCATAATCAAACTTATTCGAATTCTAATATTCAAAAATCTAAATTGAATAATTATAACACGAAACAAGCATTACTAGCTAATAAACTGGGTCAAACTTTAAATAACAATAATTTAACAAGAATCTGTCCACTCTGCAAAGAGCAATACGGCTTATACTTTTGCAATAAATTTTTAGGTATGAATCCACAATTAAAATATAGTACGGTCAAACGATTACATGTGTGCGAAAACTGTCTCTATGATAATAAAGATAAGGATAAATCCAAACACAATACACTTTTGCATGAAGCGTTCAGTAACCCAACCTGTAATATTACGATTGATGACAGAGGTCAAGTCAGCAAAAACTCAACGTTGCAACATGGCAACAGTGGTGAAATATTATTGGCCACCGCGATGATTAAGGTTCAAGCCAGTGATGGATCTCATCACCAGATGCGAGCGCTGATTGACCAAGGTTCCCAAGTCTCCCTCATTTCTGAAAAGGCAGCACAGATTTTGGCCTTACCAAGACGTCAGTGTAAGGGAATCGTGGCAGGCATAGGGACCAAGGAAAGTAGTTGCAAGGGTGTCATACAAATAACTTGTGCATCACTGTATAATAACTTCACTTTCAACGCAGAAGTATTTATCACGAACAAACTTATCAAAAACTTACCTAGTTATACTTTTAACAAACCATCGTGGTCACATCTAGATGGTATACAACTTTCAGATCCCGACTTTAATGTTAGCCGTCCGGTGGATATATTGTTAGGAGCAGATATATATTCACGCATCATTATGGACGGTATAAGCAGATCCGACCCAGTAGTACCCATAGCGCAACAGACGCGCTTAGGGTGGATTTTGTGCGGCGACGATCAAACTTTACACTGTAACGTTGTCCATAATGAACTGGACGATATACAAAGATTTTGGGACATTGAAGATATTTCCGATTCGTCTCCCTTATCAAAAGAGGATAGTCAGTGTGTTCAATATTACAAAACAACAACAAAGAGGCGAGAGGATGGCTCATATGAGGTTAGAATTCCTTTCAAGGAGGAATATGAATCACAGAACGTTAGGAGCATCGAAACATACTGCTATGGCTCAATTTCGTCAATTGGAACAAAAATTTCAGCGCAACAAAAACATCGAGCAACAATACAAATTATTTATTAACGAATATGCGGCATTAAGTCATTTGAAACCGTCATGTAGTCATAGTGAACCTGAGTTTTACCTACCGCACCATTGTGTAATTCGTAATGAATCGACAACAACTGCACTGCGAGTAGTATTTAACGCATCAAGGACAACTACTACGGGTTTGAGTTTGAATGATGTAATGTTGAAAGGGCCAAATTTGCAACAAGATCTGCAATCTCTGCTCTTAACATGGAGACAATTTCCGTACGCGTTCACAGCTGATATAGAGAAGATGTTTCGCTGTATTTGGGTTACAGAAGCTGACCAAACCCTTCAAAAAATCATATGGCGGGATACTGTCGAATCAAGTCTTGAAGGATATCAGCTGTGCACTGTTACATATGGTACCAAGGCCGCACCATTTTTGGCCATGATGACGCTGAAACAGTTGGCGGAAGACGAAAGATCAAATGTCAAGATGCTGCACATATCCTAGAGGAGTAATTTTACATGGACGACGTGTTACACGGGGCAGAATCGCCTGAGTCAGCACTAAAATTACAACAGGATTTGATACAGTTATGCAAGTTAGGTGGATTTAACTTACGAAAATGGAAATCGAACTGTCCAGCACTTTTGCAAAACAATACAGATAACAATCACGATTTTTATTTCAAACAAACGGAATCGTCAAAACATTAGGTCTGAGATGGAATCTCAAACAGGATTTATTTACATTTCAATTACAAGTCGAAACGATACCGAACAAACTGACCAAGCGATCGTTACTTTCTGACATATCAAAGCTATACGACCCTCTTGGTTGGTTGTCGCCAGTGTCAACAAAGTTAAAGCTTCTGTTCCAAAAAGTATGGATATCAAATGTCCAGTGTGATGACAAGCTATCAGATGAACTCATCAAGGAGTGGATGGACATCAGACAAGATTTGATAAACATAAATCAATTTCTATTACCTCGTTGGCTGGGTACCTCTATGTCATCTAAACAAGTAGAGTTACATGGTTGCGTTGGGCAGTCAAAAATAATGAACCACACAAGTCAGCCATAGCTCAACATCTCTTAGACTCGGGTACCGACCACTGGATTGAGTTACACAACCCTCAGGTGCTTTCGACAGAACGCCACTACATACCCCGAATGGTTAGGGAAGCTATTGAAATTAAAAAGTTCAGAAATTTCAATAGAGAGGATGGGATTCAACTGTCGAGTATCTGGCATCCAGTAGTACGTCTATGTAAAACCCGTGAAAATAAAAAAGTCAAACCGCGAGCTGACGTAGTGAGTGTAGTATGTCGTGATCGGGTACAGTGCGATAGTGAAAACAGTGGCTGGTAGCGCCATCTACCTTCCTATATATAACTAATCGCATCAAGATCAATCGTTCCACGTACAAGTGTGAGCGATACCATATTTCCGTCTCCCTCTCTCTCCCACTCCCTGGAAGAGGCGCTGCCTTTCGCCTGATTCGTCGACGCGAGTGACAGTCGAGAACATTCCGCACGCTGAGAACGCCGTCTCGATACCGTACCGCGCCGCACCGTTGTATGTGATTTATTACCGCTTCCACCAAGGAAAACCCGCTCGCGAATGGTGAATTGAAGTGAAAACAAGCAGCTGCATCACGAAACCACCAGGAGACTGCCCTACGGAAACGAAGAAGGCTGTATAAGGTAGGTGCCCTCCATCCTTGAAATATCCTATACCCACTCAATCACCCCTCATCCCGTAACCATCTCCTAGGCGGCGAAGAACCGCTATCCTCTCTATACAGTCCATTTCCTTCTCCAAGTCACCTAGAACCCTACCCTACGGTTTCGGTGTAACGCCGAACCATTTTTTTGATCCATACGAGTCGGATTCATTTACGTTTTATACGTTATACCGCTATACCTTGGCAGTTATAGCACCTAGCTATACTCCTAATATATTCACATAACCGTCACATGGTTATTTCCGCCAGCATCAGTAGGTAAACTTTTATGTAGCTACCTACTTATTAAATTATTAATTCTGGAAATATCATAGTTGTCTTATAAATCTCATATTTCAAGCAACTTTTATTTCCTCAGCTCTAAAGTGTTGCCTAAAGCCTACTTAGGTAAAATAATAGATACATTAGATATTCTTATTTTGTTTCGTTCTCATTAGCTTATACTTACGTAAGCATGTCACAACAAAAGAAGTCACGCGTGTCGGAAGACAAAGAGATGACAATCTTAGAAGCAAAACGCAATATTCTATTTGAGCGCATTCAAAACATCTATGAACGATCAAAAACCGCATCTATGTCTGACAGTAATAGCGAAGCATTTCTCAGTTATTGTATAACAGTAGATAGTTTTGGAACAGATTTTCATAAGTTGTTAGACGATTATAACGCAAGATTACTTTCGATCAATCCTGATGAAAAACCGAACTATCAGGCGTATACCTCATTCGAAGATCTTTATTGTATTATTAAGCGTATACAATCGCAATTGGAGGGTAAATGTTCAGCAGAGCCCGTTGCCCGCAAACCGAGATTACCGCCAATCGAGATTATGTCGTTTGACGGAGATATACGAAATAGGCCGTTATTCTATGCAAGTTTTAAGTCTACAGTGCACGATAATGGTTCTCTGACAGATGCTGACAGGTTGTACTATTTAATAGGTAAACTGTCACCGAAGGCCCAGTCCGTATTTGCAGGTGTCACACCCAGTGCTGAGAATTATCAGGTCATATTTCAGTCACTGCTTGACAGATATCAGGACACGCGCGTTCTAGCGTCTACATACTTTGACCAAGCTTTAAATCATAAATTGTCCGGTGCCGCGTCTGTTTCGAATTTCCAGCTGTTTATTGATAACTTCGTAACCACGGTTAATTCTCTTAGGAATTTAAAATTAGAAGATCTTTCCGACTTTATGTTGCTTCAACTCGCTTTAAAGAAGTTTGACACTGAAACAATTCGCGCATTCGAGATGACGGAACGCAATAATAAAATACCTACACTAGATAGTTTTATTTCGTTCATCAAAGATCAGTGTCGAATATTTCATAATACGCAGTCTAGTTCATCTAGCCCGTCTAATACTAACAGCAACAAACAAAGGTTGAATAAATCGCGAAATAGTAATAATAACTCAGTCCCTAATCCACAATCTTACGTAACATGTTCGGAATCTAATAGTAATAATTCACAGAAGTGTCTGTGCAGTAATATAGTGCACGACCATTACTATAAGTGTCCCACCTTTAATGATTTAAATCCAATTGCTCGTTTTAAAAGCGTAAAAGATAACAAAGCTTGCATTAATTGCTTAAGCATAAAACATAAAACGAGTAATTGTTCCACACATTATATATAACATTTTGATAAAAATAACCGGTTGTCAAGTCAAGCCGCTAACCTTGACACACTTACGAGTACGTCGCAAGTGCAGAACACGGTAGCTGCGCCTTCCGCGTCTGAGGGCGAAGTATCGTTGTGTACGACATCCATTGCGCGGGCGACGCGCACGCGAGGACGGCACTCGCGCATCTATAATGATCCGCGCAGGGCCAAAACGCAGTGTACGGCGTCTAAGACTGTTCTGTTAGCGACAGCGCAAGTTATCGTATATGATGTTAATGGGTCGCCGCACATAGTACGTTGTCTGCTAGATAGCGCATCTCAGACCAATCTAATAACATCGGAATGCTTCAAACGCCTCGGATTATGAAATAACTTTAAAAATACTAACTCAACCGTCAAAGGGATAGGCGGATCAGTAAAGCATTGCAGGGGTTCCGTAGATATTAAAATACATTCGCGTTTTGATAGGAATATTAATTTTAACATTTCTTCGCTTATCGTGGAACGTATCACGGACGCATTGCCGAACGCTAATGTAGACGTAGCATCACTCACTCATCTCGAGTCATTGCCGTTAGCCGACGCGGAGTTTGCGAATCCGGCAGGCATTGATCTTTTGATCGGAGCTTCGATATTTCCGCACTTGCTACTAACTAACATAGTTCGTAGTGAGCGATATGATTTACCGCCCGCTATTGAGACGGTACTTGGGTATGTGATTATGGGTACCGTACCTACGTTACATACTTCTCATTGTACTACGTCTTGTTGTTGTTCTGCTCTTCAAGAGATCAAGGTGGGTGCTAAAACTGTGTGTAAGATAAAGCACTAATTAACTATGCTATGCTATGCTACGCTATGCTATGCTATGCTGTGCTATGCTACGCTATGCTATGCTATGCTATGCTAAGCTACGCTACGCTACACTATACTATACTATACTATACTACCATCCGCTTTGTATATAGATGACATTGCTTGTAATGTCATACCCGCTACTCCGCTAGCAATTTCGCTTTGTGAAGAGCTTATTCAGCTTTTCAAGCGAGGCCAGTTTGATCTTGTCAAATGGACAAGCAACTCTAAGGAGGTTCTCGCACGCATACCAGATTCTCATAAGGCTTCTCCAGACATTGAGTTTGAGAAGTCTGTACCGCATAAGGTTCTCGATTTACGCTGGGACAAATCCTGCGATAGTTTTCGGTTTGACGTCTCACCACCAGATGATAAGTGCACCAAACGCACTATGCTGTCCACAGTGGCTCGACTATGGGACATAATGGGTTTTGTGGCTCCCACAATTTTGTACGCCAAGCTCTTGATCAAAGAGCTTTGGCTATCAAAGTGTGAGTGGGATGAAACACCCCCTGACCGTATTGTCGCCGCTTGGGGCCAGTTTTGTATTGAGCTTACCGCGCTCAATCAAGTTACTATTCCGCGTCATCTTGGGATGGTAGATGGATGTACCATCAACTTGATAGGTTTCGCTGACGCCAGCGAGCGTGCTTACGGCGGAGTCGTATATCTGCAAGTCCGCATTGGTTCTAACTACTCGGTGCAGTTAGTTTGTGCCAAGTCTAAGGTCTCGCCTGTTAAAACCGTTTCAGTTGCGAGACTGGAGTTGTGCGCGGCCCTTCTGCTGTCTCAGTTGCTCCGCAAGGTTCAAGACACAGTTTTGCCCCACTACCCCATTAATAAATTATACGCATTTTCCGATTTTTTCATCCTTGAAATATCCTATACCCACTCAATCACCCCTCATCCCGTAACCATCTCCTAGGCGGCGAAGAACCGCTATCCTCTCTATACAGTCCATTTCCTTCTCCAAGTCGCCTAGAACCCTACCCTACGGTTTCGGTGTTACGCCGAACCAGTGGCAGTGGTGTTGTACGCAAAAAGCGAGTAAGAAAGCGGGTAGACCGTTATACTTGCTCGTAACATTCATCCACCTGCAATACCCTCAGTACATCCGTGAACATGGCGCTTGCAACAGTGCCGAAATATCGGTTACTCCAAACAAAGGTACGTGGTATAAATCCCGAAAGACAATTTAATATAAGTTTAAATGACCACGTAAATTTAAATTCCTATATGGCACCAATTTCGTCGGCGCCAACAAAATTTTGTCAGAAGAATATCAACACATTCTGAATACGTTCGATCAGGACTTCAAAAGGGAAATTATTAACATGGAGATCGAGTGGCACTTCAATGCACCTTCTTGGCCTTCAGCAGGCGGTTTATGGGAAGCAGCTGTTAAGAGCGGTAAGTACCATCTTAGAAGAGTCATTGGAGAGCAGCGTCTAACTTTCGAGGAGTTGCGATGGTATTAGCGCAAGTAGAAGCTTAACTCGAGACCCTTGTGCCCTTTGACGGAAGATCCAAACGACTTAGAATTTCTTACCCCATCGAGGTTCATCAACATCAACCAAGACATGTCTATTCTAGAGACTGAGACGGACATGCGTACTAGATGGTACTTCACACAAAAGATTGTACAAGACATGTGTAAGCGATGGCGATCTGAATATCTTTGTCAATTAACAGCTAGAAGTAAGTGGAGACAAAATAAGACAAACATTATAATCAACGACGTAGTAACAATCAATTATGCGAACCTTCCTCCTGGCAAGTGGGCGATTGGCCGTGTCGTTGAGTTACATCCCGGATCGGATGGCCAAGTCAGAGTGGTCACGTTGCGAACCAAAAATGGACTTATCAAGCGTCCGATTGTAAAATTACCAATATTGCCTGTGAACGAAAAACAACAAGTCGAAGACGATACCATCAATACGTCACCAACAAAAGTCGACAAAAAACGACTAACTGCAGTTTCGTCTCTCTGGCAACATTACTTCTATTTTTTATGAGCATTATTACTTCATGTCAATGTTCCTATAATACAACGCAGCTAAAAGAAAGTCTAGGGTTATTCTTTGACAAGGTGGCTGACATGAAATTAATAAGGGACGAATGGAAAATAGTCTCTTATTACGACATGGATACATACTGGCAAGGAACAACGGCATGTAACTAATATTTGAAATACTTAGGACGTTTGTGTAGTAAACTTCAAGGAAGTTCCCATTGTGACGTTATATCGGCTCAATTCCAACTCGAGTCTTCAGAATTAGAATACAATAACAATATTATGTTATTTAATACCTATAACAATAGCACGCGCCGCGACAAGCGCCGGCGCAGAGGCTTATTCAACGGTGTCGGGTATCTCGCTAATAGCTTGTTCGGCGTACTCGACGATCATTTTGCTGAGCAATATAAAAATGATACACAGTTAATAGAAGACAACGAGAATCATTTGGCTTCACTTCTAAGGAATAAAACGTCCGTTATAGAAGAGGAATATAATATCTTGAAGAGAACTGAGGACTCTCTCAATAAACAGCACAAAATGCTCAACCAGCTATCTCTCAAGTTCGATAGTGTGGCACAGACTGTGAAAATTCAAGCCGAAAGAAGTCAACATAATAATGAGTTTACTTTGGCAGCAGTAGCCACAAGTAATATGATAAGACAGTTAGAGACTATTCAGACGAGTAGTCTGAGTAGTCTGCTCGATACCTTAATGGATATCTACCAAGGTGGAATAAATTTTCATTTGATATCACCTAGTCAACTACGAGACACTTTGAGTACTATTTCAAGCCACCTAACAAAGGATCTCTCTTTACCCGTCAACAATTTACAGAGCGACTTCACAAGTATTCATACACTTTTGAAAATCAAGGCGAAAATGTGTAAAGAGTACCTAATATTTGAATTAAAGGTGCCATTAATTACACGGGATTCCTTTGAAATCATGAAGGTTTTATCAATACCTAGAGCTATGGGTCATGGTAAAATGGTAAAAATATTGCCGGCAGCAGACTATGTTGCAATAAGTCTTCGGAAAGAGTCTTACGTGACGATGACTACCTTTGACATCAACTCTTGTAAGCATGATGTAACGGACGAGTACTTATGCTATATACACAGACCTATTTATCGTCTTAAAGCCGATGAAACTTTCTGCCATATAGATTACAGCACAGGCAAATGCATGTTCACCGCAACCCCATGCATGAATGTGTGGACAGAAATAAATCAAGTAAACAGATATATGTATTTCTGTTGTGACGTATGTAACATTCGAGTTTTATGTGAAGACCAAGCTTTATCAAGACGATTGGAAAGGAGTGTTATATTAAGCATTCAACAAGGTTGTTTAATTGAAACAGAAAACTTTACAATATATGCACACAATGCTGGTAAAAACTACTGGACTGCTGGAAACCTACACATAAAACCTAACTTATACGCACCTGAGATAAACCCAATAAATCATGTCATAGATATTAGCGCTACAAATGCCGTGATGCAGAATTACTCAGCTCACACTGAACAATTAGATGAGCTTAAAAGGCAAATAGAAACTCTCAAAAATAGCGATTACCTGGCAAATAAGGTTTCGTATCATGACATACATCACTATACCATAATTTTTGTGATGGTTAGAATGGCTTTACTGGTTGGTGTTATCGTCGTGCTACGTCAACTTCGCGGTAAGCGGATTTCCCGTCAGGTGGCAGGGAAGGTCGACCATGCAACTTCACAGCCTGGCGCCACTAGGGATCGAGAATCATCAGGTGGACCGGCATATCCGACTTCGGGAACTCGTATTTACAGTATAAGTGCGCGCGATAATCAGTGTAACATCAATAGTGCAAGTGATAACCAAAATGAAAGTGCGTATAGTAAAATTTCAGTGCACAAAGTAGATAAGTGCGTTACTTCAATGCCAAGAACGACACGATTTAATTTGGGAATTTAAAGTATTAATATAAGGACCCAATGAATTCATCTTATTCTATGGCATTATCAGCATCATTCACATACCTCACCATCATCTTTCTCCCGTGGGAGCAAGTACAGTGCAAACTGTAAATTTTTCATAAGTCATCAATTTACGTGACACGCGCAAATTAATTATATTACAAATCAGTTCGCTATAGGCTAGCAAGAACGCTGCGCGTGCTCACTAATCAATATTTTATTGTAACCACCTCATTCACTACAATTAAGTTCTATCAATAAATTCTGTTTAAATATTATACCGCGTTATCATTACAACTAAGTGTATAGGTTAACAACAAGAACCCGTACAGAATCTATTGTACAGGTTTCATTTTTTTCTAGATTCAGTGATTTGGGTGCAATGATACGTCAATCGGAATATGTAATTAAATATACCTGATGACATATAAAAAGCAAACTTCGCAGACGCCTTGCCTTCCAAATCACAACAGATTATTTTCACAAATACAAAACTCGAAATCAATACAACAGCTCTATCTTGCCTGCCCTGTTCCCATATTACTTGGGGTCGGCGCAGAATGTTTTCTCTTCCATTCTCTCCTATCAGACGTCATCTCATCATTCACTCCCTTTTTATTCATGTCACCCTTCACACAATCCATCCATCTTTTCTTTGATCTTCCTCTTGCCTTATATGCCTCAACTCTCATCTTCATCACCTTTCTAGTCACATGATTTTCATCCCTCCTCATCACATGCCCATATCACGATAGACGATTTCCTTTCAGCTTTTCTTGCACCGGTGCAACTTTCAGACTTCCCCTAATAAACTCATTTCTAATTTTATCCATCCTTGTCACCCGACAATTTCCATCTCAACATCCTCATCTCTGCTACATGCAATCTTCTTTCATCCGTCTTCTTCAAGGCCCAGCAATCCGATCCATACAGTGCGATAGGCCTTATTACGGATTTGTAGATTTTGTCCTTTAACCTAAGGGGCATCCGTGGGTCACAAGTTGTTCCTGTGATCTGTCGCCATTTCATCCAACCTGAGTTGATCCGGTGCGTGACGTCACGGTCTATTTCTCCATCCCCTTGAATAAGTGACCCGTGAATTGCTTTTGTGAAAGGACACTCTCTTCTCTCAATCTTCGTTCAACCACTTTCTCCCAAACTTTCATACTATGTGAAATTAGCTTTATTCCTCTATAGTTGTTGCACTCCAGCACATCACCTTTGTTTTTATAGATGGGAACCAGCGAGCTATTACACCATTCATCAGGTATGGCTTCTTCCACCAACAACTTATTGAAGAATAAAGCTAACCACTTCGATCCATCTACCTGGAGTGTCTTCCATACTTCAACTGGTATTCCATCCAGCCCCGCAGCTTTTCCATTCTTCATTCCATTTACTGCTACTCTCACTTCCTCCTCACTTACCTTTCTTATCAGCCCCTCATTCACAGGTATATTCTCAAGCAAACCACTCCAATAATTCTCTTCATTCATCAGCCTCGCAAAGTAATTTCTCCATCTATCCTTAATTTTGTCATTCTGCTGGCTTACAGATGTATAATCCTAATGATAATCACAATATTTTTAGCTGTAAGTTTTCCATGTATGAAATAAATAAATAAATAAACAAATTCGCGGACAGTACCGCTCCAGTCTCATCTTTTATACACTTTATCTGACATACATCCCTTGCTTCCTTCACTTTAGCTTTAGCGAGGTGGTATAGCTGTTTTTGACCCGCCGGGCTCTCTAGGTTCCGGGCCCTCCTGAGCTGCCGCTTTTGCCAGAGTTACAACTTTCTTAGCTTTCTTCCTTAACTCATGATACTCTACCTTCTTTTCTTGTTTCAAATTAATATCTTCCACACCCTGCCATTCTTTAAATTTCCTCTTCTTTTCCTTCAAAACCTTTTATACTTCTGTTGACCACCACCATGTATCTCTATCTATCGTACCTTTTCCTTTTGATTCTCCCAAAATATCTTTCGCAGCACTCGTGATACATATTGCCTTTTCACTCCAACATTCAGTCACACTTCTATATGCCATGTCATCCATCGCTATCGTTTTATCCACCAATCGCTTTCTAAATTCCTTTTCATATTCTGGTATTTCCAAAAGGTGCCATTTAATTTTAGGGGTGGTCGCTCTTTATTTCTGTAGCAAAGAACTGCTTTAGCAACTTCTATAATCGATTAGGTGAGCTATTGTTGAGAACAGACGTGTCGAATAGCATAAAGTAGTCATCATTAAATAATTAAACGATTTTAAATACGTGGCCTCAATATACTCGTACAACATTATGCGAACATAACAAAACATAACTTGTATTTAAACAATGTGTCAATTGTAAGGAAAACTGTATACCAATATAATGGACCACAGTCCTTTCAATCGGAGTGGCAAGACTGCTCGCTCTCCACCTCCAACGCCGGCACCTGAACCAGATCCCCAACGTAGAGCACCGACGCAAGGCAATCATGCCTTTGAAGCCATCTCTACCCCATAAATCCAGTCCTGGATGTCGTCCATTGAGCAGTACCTCAACGAAGTATGCTCTGTAGCAGCAGAAGGAAAACTGAACACTGAGCAGAAGATGAAAGTCAGCCATCTCTGTCGAAAAGTGGGCCATAAAGTTTCCATGTTGGCAGTTCAGTACCAGTCCCTGAAGTCAAATGCTATCCAGGCCCATTGCACAATCAAATCTCAGCAAGACCAACTCGATTTGTCTCAAAGACTTCAAGATCTGCAACTATCTATACAAGAGACCTCGAAACCCACCACGAGTACACCGTCTTTTGCTGACATGGTTAAAAAAAGTGCTCACAATTTCATACAGCCAATAAGTGTAAGTTCGGTGGCAATTTATCCGAATGACAAGCTGAAATCTAGTGAAGACACTAAATCATTAGTTCAAAAAATCATCTGCCCCGAACAAATGCAACTCCACGTGAGAGGATTACGCAAAACTAAGAATGGGGGCGTGATAATCAGCACTGAGACCAAAGACGACATAGAGAAAGTGAAACAATCAGTACAACTTTCAAACGCAGCCCTTACAATCAATGAGCCACATAAACGGAAACCTAGAGTTGTGATCGTCGGTGTGCCCTCAGCTATGAAAGAGACGGAAGTTTTCACATGCCTTTACCACCAGAATTTAGTAGAGAAACTTCAGGACTGCAACCTTGAGACCTTTCTTAGTGAAGTCAAGTTGAGTCATAAATCGGGCCGAAGAGACGCTGATACTTGTAACTATGTTATAGAAGTATCGGCAGCCATACGCAAGGCACTGATTGTCAAAGACCGAATATTTATTAATTGGTCATCTTGCCCAGTGAAGGATTACACCTTAGTTACTCGCTGCTATAAGTGTCAGCAATATGGGCATGCGGCTAAGTCATGCAGGGAGTCACAAAACACATGCGGGCATTGCGGTAGCCAAGGGCATACTATAAAGGACTGCCCAAAGAAATCCGAAGACCCAAAATGCGCGACCTGCCTGCACTTTAAGAAACCTAGCAACCACAACACCGGCGCCAGTGACTGTCCAGCAAGAACAATGGCAGAAAAGAGGTATATCAGCTCAATTGATTATGGTGGTGCCTAAGAGCATCGTTTATTGAATAATTTGCTAATTCTTTTATATTTAAATGTATTATCTTTACATGTTATTTTATTAAGCCATTCATGTTTCATTTACTAATATTATAAACTTAACAGCAACTCATTAGAATACTGACCTACTAACATTAAACGTAAAATCATCTAGTTCGATAAAACGTGTGCGCATTCTAGTTTTAGTTATGTAAGTAAAAGTAAATAATAAAGGCTAAATGCAACTATTAATAAAATTTATGTCATTCGCGATTCTGCTGACCCACAGTTTTATAATTTACACTTGTTATTTCAGTAAAATGCTCGACACGCATTGATATTGTACAATACATGACCATCTTAATTATACATATATGTAGCTATTAATTACTTTTAAGTTTTATACTGTCCATACTGTTTATTGCTAAATATATGATATTGTAGCTGTATTTTAAAATACAAATCTCAAATTTGTAAAGAGAGACCCTGCCGCCTGTGATACAGTTTATAACTAGTACAGGGGTATGGTGTTCTTTCCAATAGATTGAACTTCATAGCATTAAGAGTTATATTAGAATACTATTGCTTGAATTTATACTTTCTGTATTATTTTTGTGAATAAAATTTTATTTTATTATTATTATTATTATTTTATTATATATATAATTAGGAGCCTGTGCTGCGATACTAAACTTTCTCCTGGTATTATTTTGCAGTCTGATATGTTTGAGGTTGTTGCGTCTGACGAGGAAGTAGTCAATTTGAGTGGTGTGGGTGCCTCTTTAATACGTAAATAAGTGGCCTCTCTTTTTTGGAACCATGTGTTGGCCACCGCCAGGTCAAACGCAATCGCCGATTGTAGCAGGATTTCGCCCTCATTATCACGAGTACCAATTCCCGATCCTCTACGCACTCTTTCATATCCACTATTCATACTTCCTACATGTCCATTAAAATCACCACCTACATACATTTCCTCGTGTACTGGAATACTCATTAAAACAGAGTCAAAGTCCTCCCAAAACTTCTCTTTCACCCTTTCATCACGCCCTGCCTGTGGGGCATATGCACTTATAACATTCAGCATCACATTTCCTAACATAACTTTCACCACCATCAGCCTATCATTCACTCTATTAACTTCCATCACACTTTTTTTTAAATTACCATCTAAAACAATTCCCACACCATTTCTTTTTCCTTCGCTTCCACTGTAGTAAAACTTGTATCCCTCACCAATCTCCCTCGCCTTTGTGCCTTTCCACTTAGTTTCCTGTAGACACGCCACATTCAGTACATCCGCTAATTCTTTGGCTCTTCCACTCATTGTCCCAACATTCCAACTAGCATACCTCATTCTCAGTTGCCGGGTTAGCTTCTTACGTTGCACCCACCTGGCTTGGTGAAACAATCCTTGTCCATTTCTCACCGCGGCCGGGTGCTGCTCCGGCGCGTCGCCTATGAGGTACGCCCTAGCCCTATCGCGCATCGTATCATTTAAACACATTCTGCAAAAAAAAATCTAAAAACCAGAAAATCAAAATACAACAGCTCTATCAATAGTAGATAAAAACATTAAAACAATTATACGTTTCCAAATTGACAACTGAAACTTTACCTTTGCCCCAGTTTATTAAAAGGGGAAAACTACGGGCCACCCCTTGTAGAAAAACATAAGGGAAGTTAACAAATGGTATCCTCGTCGCGTTGTTTCGGTTATAGAGTATGGAGTGGTGAGATTTTTTTTTGTTACTTTGGGCAATGCTATTTTGACGTAAGAAACATGTGTGTCAATCAGACTTTTTAAAATTAAAGAACGCTTTTAGACTTATAGTTTAATTAATCGGGCTAATTTCGCAGTAGCCTAAGCTCGCCACAAGATGACCCATCGATCTTGTTGTCTACCTGAAATGTTTGTACTTTTATCAACATCAATATAAAAATACATCTATATTATAAAAGTCACCTGTTATTTCGGTATTGTGTTTCAAGTTTCCGTAGTGTAGCGGTTATCACGTGTGCGTCACACGCACAAAGCCCCCGGTTCGATCCCGGGTGGAAACAGTACAGGCTTTTTGTTGCTGTATAAAGTGATTAAGTCTTCAATCTCTTATTAATTCGACTTCGTCTTTCAATGCTCATTGTAGAAATTCAAGTAATAATCATCATCTTAGCGAATTTTGATCTAAGACCCTCGCCTTGCAGTCTAAGGTCCACTTGTAGAATTTGTAATAATATGACGATACCTAACCTTAATAATTAATTGCTACGAATCTTAGAGACGAATTGCTAGATTTCGCCTGCGGCGCCACCCATGTCAATTATACACCTTAACCGTTCACAGAAATGAACATAATCCATTGATGAAAACCATCCAAAATCCCCTTCGATAGAATTTAAGTTTATCGCGTTTATACAGACAGACGGAAAGTAAAGATGACTTCATTTTATAATATGTAAAGAAGATATTGATTTTAAATCATTTAAAGTTTCCCGACACGTACAATAAATTTAGTGCAGTTATTTAGTACACATGACGTGAACTGTCTATAATTTTCAATTTTCAATCAATCATTTTATTAAGCAGCTTAATTATGTCCTAAAATTAAAATAAGCCTATTTAATATATACAATACGAAAAATAAAATAAATTAAAATTAAATTTAGAAGGCGTCATGGAAGTCATCCGCATCGCAGTCAATCGGAAGCGTGCCCAGAAGACTGGCGGCATTGCCTCGTTGTATAGCAATGCTTATCTTTTGTGCTAAATACGTGCCAGCCCTCTGGTCACCCGAGGCGTCGATCAGTCTCTTTGCGAGATCCCTAAAAAGGGATCTCGCACTTGGACCCCATGGCCCCAAGGTTTCGACCCCAAACGGCTCAAATACATAATCTCCTACAAGATTTACGTATTTGCGCCGTTTGAGGGTCTCTGCTGAAGCAGCAGCAGCGCCCGCACAACCTGCTGTGCTGGAAAGATGGGATGGCGCAAGGGTATCGACACATGTCGCGTCCCATACCAAAGGCCTACCCAGCTTCCACGGCAGTAAAGACATCCCGTCCGGTCTCTTGCCATCGTCGCGTGCCAAGCCCTGAGGTTCAAGTTGGGCTGGAACGCCAGCGGTGACAAGAGCACGGCGCAGAATGTCGTTGAGGTTGGCGTGTCGTGAAATACGACCCGCGCTCCTGCTGCATGACAGACCATGGTGACCAAGGCTATCGACAGCCTCTCCGCAGTGACAGCGATGCGGAGAGACACATGACGCGCCTAAACGGAGGCAAGTGGCGAAGCGGAAGGTTGTATCGTCCAACACGGTACCTATATTGGACGATGGCAGTGCCTGAAGCCAGAGGCCCGATTCCCATTCTCCCACAGCCAACAGGCGAGCACGCTCCGCAGCGTTGGCCGATGTATTGAGGAGTTTTTCTCGTACCACGCTGCAAAGCGGCCCATCCCATTGCCTCTGGGAGAACAAGTTTCGGGGTAACTCAGTTCCTGGACAAGAATTTCTCCAAGCGTTCATGGCATCGGCCTTACACGGCACCTCAGAATCAACCAGTGTAGGTGCTAAGATTTTCCTGGTCAATTCTGCAGTGCTGTGGACCGATGACAAGAACGCTGGCAGGCTTACGTCAGAAATTTTGCGAACGCCGAGGCCGCCTAAGCGCACAGGTAAGGACGCCTGTTGCCACACTCGGTCGTTCAGAGCCACATTCAAAATTTTACTTAGAGTATTCTGTATAACTTTGTCAATTTGAATGAGTGGAGTCGGATTTTTCCAAAAAGGTGAAGACCGTAACGCGTGTGTAAATTTAGGGACAAAAAGACAATACCGAATAATAGTAAAAGCCGAATGTATATTAATTTTGAGTAGCCTGTCTGAAACATCATTAAAATTTTGAATTTTTTCCTGTATAAAGGAATCAAAACCGTTGTCTAAAATTCTGCCGTCATATGGAAAAAGGGCGCTTCTACATACAGTTGAAAACGGAGAAAAAAAATATTTTGTGATTTTGAAATGAAAAACGTTGCTGCTTAGTAGAAAATAGGTATTTTAATAAGTTTGCAATTCGAAAACTTGAATACTAAGGTAGGCTATCAGAACATATGAGTTTAATTAAACTTTATAAATATTATTTATTAGAAAACGCGATTTTCCTTTTCTTTTTAGCAAAAAAAATCCAATGAAATCCGCAATACTTAATTGAAAAGACGTTTCTGGCTAGATACGACTTTTCAACGTACTAATTTTTGGAACGCTTTTTCATTGAATTAAAATGTGATTCGGGCTAAATAAAAAAGGGCGTATTTAGCCATTTACTACTTTTATTCTAAGTATTGTGACACCAATCTTAAGATAATTTTTATATAAACACCCTCTATTTTTTGTTATTAATGAGCAATCTTTAAGTTTAAGGATATTTTTCTATGATGGTTTGATAATAATACGAAAATAATTTTTATGCAATTAAATTGTATTCCCCTTAAAAAATCAAATTATTATTTATTACACACATGTTTATATTATAATGAATAGGAACATAAACACAGTTTTGTTAATTACTAGTAGGTTTTCACTAACACCTAATTTTTAAATAATATGACTTTCTTTATCAAAAATAAATACAAAGTAAAAGTTGAATGTCACTTCTTTAACAATCTTATTTACCTTAAAAAGCTTGTAATTTAACTCAAACAGGTGTTTTTATTAGAACTAATAGGAATCATAATCACAGTTTTGTTTTATTGACTTGCAATCTACTCGCATTTATTTCTCAATAAATATTAATAGTATCCAAAATGTTACTGCTTTAATACACCCATTGTAATTAAAGATCTAATTCTTAAAAACTAATGACTTCTCAATAAAAAAATAATTGTGTCCAAAATATCTCTCTAACAATTATTACAATACTAATCAAGTATAAAATGTACTCAAAACTACTTTTTTACCGCTAAAACAGCCATTGTAATTAAAGAGCTAATTCTTTATAAATATTACTTTCTCAATAAAAATAAACTGTGTCCAATACTTAAATTTTACTCTTTAGCAAAGATAACGATGAAATATCTTCTCAACATTAATGAAATCATTGTATCTAAAACTTAAATATAATCACAACCTTAAACGCGAAAATTGATCGCTTTCTATTCTTAATACAAATCAGTCTTCATGAAATCGATTAAGATCTACACTCCTCATATTAACTGGCAGATCATGTCAAAAGGCTCTCCTGTTTTCAGGCATTAACGGTGTCAACTTCTGAATAATCTCCGTCTTGCGCTCCAGCGTAATGCCTCTATATCGTGTGATAGGCTTTGGAAGAGGTATTCCTGGTTTAATATGCTTCAACTTCAAAAAGTCCAAATAAAATTCATTTTCGTAATAAAAGGCAGTCTTGTGTCGTATGACGTGGTTACCTCTTGGCTTGAAGTAGACTCCTGTGAGGAAGACGCTTTTGGTACCATCGACATTATTTTTGAACTACGTGAAAGTCTTTTCTATCGGTCTGTAACAATAAAAAATAACTATGATTTATCAATTGGAGTTTCCATATCAAAAATAGAATACCTACTATTTCAATAAGATTCGCACAGATATTAATAACAAAAGACGTGTTATTTATGCGTACCAGTATTAATTGTATTTTATTATTTACACGTGTAAATATCAAAATACAATTCATCAACAGCTCATAATTATAATGTCCTCACCGAGGGGCTCAACCACTTTGGCCAAGTGCGGGTTGATCGACTTCACACAACCTTAGAAATCCTTCTCAGGTATGTATATGCAGGTTTTCTCATGATGTTGTCCTTCACCGTCAAATAAGTGAGTTCGTTTAGAACCGCCGACCTCACGCATGTGAAGCGACGTTTATGCCAAAAGGCTGCCACGACTCAATACAATTAATGAATTGTATTTTATTATTAATACGTGTAAATAATAAAAAAAATCTATTTTACAATTAATCTCTCCTTAAAATATAATTTCTAAATATTTTCTAAACGTTCGTTACAAATGCATAAAATAATTTTATATAACCAATGTCATCTTACCATGATCTCGTAAAAGTGACGCAGAAAGCCGCGCGCGCGTGGATTCGCTCCAGGTCCATTTTTGCTGCACGCAAAAACTTACTTCTGTCTTTATTTTGTTTTGCTTTGTCATGTATTTCTTTATATTTTTTATTGTTTTCTTGACTTGAAAGTTTTTGTCTGATTTATTTTTCTTTTCTTAATTTTATATTTATCTACTTTATATAAATTGTTTCCTTTTATGTTCATATTTATTTCTTTTATGTGTGTGCCAAAATAAATAAATCTTTATCTTTAACTTTGAGTATCTGGACGCAAGTGGTAGAATATGTTCTTTGCCGCAGCTCCCACTTCCCCGCGCTCACGCAACAATACTAAATAGAAAAGACGCTACTGCCACGTACGCCTTATTAATTTTTGTAATACTAAGATGGTAAGACGCATCTACTCAGATGCGTTATTTCTTTTTTGGAATCATGCAGATACGTTATTTCAACCTATGAACACTCATCCCCCACACCTAGAAATACTAAGTAGAAGAGACGCTCCTGCCATTTACGCCTTACCGACTCTCGTAATACTTAGATGAAAAGAAACATCTACTCAGGTGCGTCTTTTCTTCTTAATATCGTGTAGTTACGCCATTTCAACCTAGGAACATTAATATATTTTATAAACGAATAAGACTCTTCTACTTAGTTACGCCTTTTCATCTAAGTCTATTACAGAAACTTCTTTCCAATTTAGTAATCCACAAGAAATGTTGTAGATAAGTTCTTTTTCGTTATTAATAAAAGCAAGGGTATTCGTATTTCACAACATTAAAAAATACTAGTAGATGCGCCGTTTTCTGCTGATTCCGAATCACTATATAACTCAATTTTCAAAAAAATGTTAGATGCGCCCTTTATCCGTATGACGGCAGAATTGGGGACCCCAGGAGGCGAAGAGAACTTTTTTCAACTTGGGTGATATTGGGTGCCAGATATTGGAATTTTGAAAGAATAGAGGATTTATCTAAATTGTCATTAATAAAAATTTCGCATTTGCTTGTATTCAACTCTAAGCCTATGGATAAAAATTTCGATTTCAGGAATGCTAGATCTTGATATACAGTGTTTACGTCACCTCCCAGGGTTCCATCATCGAGGTACCAGATGTTTAATTTTGAATTTAGTTGGTTTATGACTGGATGGATGGCCAAACTACGGCAGATTCTAAAAGATGTTCCTTGTATATTAATTTAGAAGGGTGTCTGTAACATTGCCAAAGAAAATTGTAGATTTGGGGTGTTTCCAATTTAACTTGTGTCAACAAGGTGTCTCTATTGACTGAGTTAAAGGCATTCTTTAGGTCAACCTTCAAGATAACCTCACCTCCATTACAGTCAAGGTACGTAGACAAGGCATGTACAGCAGCCTCGCAGCCTCCTTTAGAACCAAATCCCAGCTGTTGTGGCTGAAATTTATAAGAAAAGCTGGTGTTAAAATGGCGACAGCATATTTTAGCTGCCATACGCCTGTACGTGCACCCCACGGCAATGGGACGAATGCCACCATCCCGCTTTCGTAAGGCGCACAGATTAGCGCCATACAAAACGTCGACGATGGCATCGTTCACATTGCCGGAGAGCATGAGATTAGTTAATGCCGTTAGCCCACTCAAAAGCGAGTCGCCGGCCGCCCCGGCGCTTGAACACACAAGATCCTTAAGATGTTGCGGTGTCAAGCCGTCGAGACCACCAGCAGACCCGCTCTGGAAGGAGCCAACGGCACCAACCACGTCCTTGGCTGTAATGCTGAGAAAGCCCGAGTCAGCGCTAGGTGGCTCAGGAAAGGAGAGGTTATCCCCTGGCGCTGGATGCTTGCTCTGCAGACTTGCGAGTGTGTCGGCAGAGCAAGGCGCCACCACATCGCTACTGAATAAGAGCCTGGACGCTCCCCTGATGTCACCTTCCCTTAGTTTCAACTCTACATGATGGAAGATGGTGCTGTTGCGGTGAGTTTTGGGAGGATGGTAATCTAATTTTGATGCCGAAATATTGCAGTTTTCTTTAATTTTTGTTGTTAAAGTTTTTTTTGTAAGCCGGTCTCCTTGAGCATGTAGAATTCTATAAGGGAAAGTGAGTAGCTGTTCCCAAGCCGTAATAGAATTCTCCCGGATGACAAGGCCTATGCAATGTGCTAGGTTTTGAGCCACCGAAGGCCTCGCACCACGGGGAATTCTCTTCAGGATCGGAATGGAATTTTTTAGCTGACTTAAATACTGCCAAAAGGGAATTTTAGGGGCGTCTGTGGGATTGTTCTGTGTAGTACTGGTGGAAGTAGTGGGGCCGGAAAGTATTTTGTTTGGAAAATAAACCTTTAGATCATTTTATTTAAATAAGTAAATACACAATACATATATACATCCCCATCTAGTCCCAAACTAAGCAGAGCTTGTGCTATGGGTACTAGACAAAGGTTTGACATACATATTTTTTATTTAGATACATACCTTACATACTAACATACATACAATATACAATTTTTGTTAGTAAATAATAGAAATATACTTATATACTATGTTAAAATTGCTTCACTTATCTACGGCCACGATAATGTTGTGCGTTCTGGTGGCACTTGTTCGCGGAAGCGACGGAACACCACACCTTTCGGCCAAAAGTCCTCCTTCATAACAACAGGCAGAAAGCACGTCGGGATCCGCACCACAAACGCCTTGAAGTTGACGTTGCGTCGCGACTCCAGCAGCTGTACTCTCGGCATGTAGTTCGACTTTTGGCGCACGTACTCCGCTATGTCCTCCGCCTTAGTGTTGTAGTGCAGGCGAGAGATGTACACGGGTGTGTTCGGCGCGGCAAAATGCACGTACTATCAAATAAAAACGGTACATACGTATTAAACATTTTATTTATACCTATTCAACCAAAGAACTGCGATTTCACAGTTGGCTACGTCAAAACTATGTATTTTGGTGCTAGTGAAATTCCAATACGTACATATTTCACCGTTAAATTTTGGCGGGATTTTTATAGCTATTGGTTGCAAACTAGGTAGCGGTTCATGAAAATAATATATATATATAGTATTATATATAGTATTATATTCAGTACATTGTACCTATTGTCTTATGCTAAGAGGTATTGCTTCCTGTAAGTATTTTCGTCAAAAAACTCTTGCAGTGTGTAGAAGCATTTTTTAATAGATATTTTTGAAGTTTATTTTTGAATATGTTGTTATCTTTGGAGTCTTTTATTTCTTGCGGTATTTTATCGTATATTTTGATCGACATAACATACGGTCCTGAGTGGAATATTGACAGGCTACATGTTGGTAATGCTAGTCTATTTTGGTGTCTAAGGTTACGGGATTGGGTGAAATGGTCTTTATTTAAAGTAAACAGGGACATATGCTTCCTAACAAATATGCATATTTCTAATATATATATTGATATAAGTGTTAGAATGCCTTGCTCCGTAAAATGTTTTCTGCAACTTTCCATTCCATCTATATTTGCAAGAATCCTAATACATCGCTTTTGGAGTTTGTAAAGCTTATCCGCGTCTACACTATTGCCCCATAATATAACTCCGTATCGGAGCCACGAGTGAGCGTATGCATAGTAGGCAGCTTTCGCTGATTTGAGGTCAGAAGTTCTTTTTAACTCATATAGACCGTATGTAAATGATGATAATTTGCTAGTGACGTTTTGTACATGAGATTTCCAATTTAGATGTGAATCAATATGTAGGCCTAGTAATTTGAAATTGTCTACGCATTCAAGTTTCTTGTTATTAAATAATATGTTTTCCATGGTTATAGCACGTTTCTGGTAGGGTTTAAATTGCATGAGTTTAGTTTTTGAGATATTTAGTTTAAGTTATGTTCTGTTAGCCAAGTTAAAATATGAGTTATACGGTTATGTAGTTCGTCTATGTTACTGCATGGAAATACTAGAGAAATGTCATCTGCAAAAAGGACGCTTACAGTATTAATTAGTTTAGGCAAGTCATTGATGTAAATCAAGAATAAAATGCATCCGAGTACGCTACCTTGAGGGATCGAATTTTCTATTTTTGATTTTCTGGACTTAACGTTTGAAATTTCGCCGGTATCGTAGTTGTGATGTTCTATTTCGACATACTGTGTTCGATTGTTTAGATAAGATGTAAACCAATCTAGAGTAGTACCTCGTATACCGATTCCATCCAATTTTCTTAATAATATGTTGTATTGGACCCGATCATATGCCTTGCCCATATCCAGAAGTATTCCTATTGCATATTTCCTGTCATTAATAATATTTAAAGTTTGTTGTATATAAGTGTAAACTGCTTTTGTAGTGGATCTATTTCTTATGAATCCATTTTGGCTGTCATGGAATTATTATGAAAGTTTTCACAATATGAATATAACCGTGTTGTCATGGTAGTCTCAAAAATCTTAGAAAATGTAGGCAATAGCGATATTGGGCGGTAATTAGTGCAGTCAGTGTGGAGCCCCTTCTTGTGTATAGGTTTGATAACAGAGATTTTAAGTTGATCCGGCACAATTCCTTCTGAAAATGACTGGTTAATAAGCAGAGTAAGTGGTATTGCGAATTCTATAGCACATTTCTTAATTAGTGTGGGCGGGAGTTCGTCGTAACCGAAACTGCGTTATTTTTTAAGTTTTTTATTATTGTATAAATCTCGCGAGGATCGACGGGTTGAATAAAGATAGATTTTTCAGCGCGATTTATCACTGCACGACCCGACTGCGTGCCAGGCTCGCCTCCTACTGAGATAAAGAAATCATTGAAGATGTTTGCTACAATGTTAGAGTTTTCTGTTGTTTTCTTATGTAAAGTCAATTTTATGTTTGATTTAGTTCTTTTTGAGGTTTTGTTGGTGCGTTCTTTTATTATTTGCCACATGGTTTTTGAAATGTTTTCGCTTTTATTAATTCTCTGGATATACTGTAATCTTTTTGACTGTGAAACTGTCCTTTTGAGTAGCTTTTCATATTTCTTATAATATTTTATTAACGTAGGGTCATTGTTAACAGAAATGAATGTTTTCAGCATACGTTTGTGCTTGCAAGAGATTTTTAAGCCTGCGGTAAGCCACGATTTCTTCACTTTGTTTTTTTGTTTAACATGGATTTTGGGGATGCAAGTGTTTAGTATAGTGTTGATTATTTTGTGGAATGATTCATAATTGGCATTTACGTTCTGATCATTTGAGATAACAGAGTTCCAATCTATTTTTGCTATTTCTGCCTTAAAATTAGTGGTATTTTTTTCATTGAAAATTCGTTTTTTCGTAAACCAAGTTTGTCGTTCTTTTATGCTTGTTGTCTTTGGGACCGTTAAAATAATACCTTTATGATCAGATAGTCCGTAATCGTTAACGATGGCAGAAAAATCTTGTATTTAAAAATTTATAAATATTAAATCTATACACGTGGCACTTGTATTAGTTACTCGTGTAGGTTCTTGAATGCATTGGTGGAAATTATAGCTTTTCATGGTGTTTATTAATTCTAAAGTATTATTTGAGGTTTCCAGAGCATTTACGTTATAATCTCCGCCGATAATTATATTCTTTTTACTGTCTTTAATTATAAGCATCTGCAAAAGTTTTTGAGTGAATTATAAAATACATCTGTTTGCCTATTTTTCTGTGACCAATAAATTATAATTATTAATAAGTTTTGATGGACAATTTTTATTGCACTTATTTCAAACACAAACTCGATAGACATTGATGTGATATCACTTCGGTCTTTGGTTTCAATAGCTTCCTGTATAAAGATACAGACTCCACCGCCTTCATAATTTTATCTGCAGTATGAAGATGCCAGTTTATAGCCCTCTAGATGTAATAGGTTTGATTTCTTCTTGGTAATCCAAGTTTCAGTGAGACCGACGATTTGGAAGTGGTTTCTTTCTTCTATAACTGACTGAAGTAGGTGACCTTTATTTCTAATACTGCATATGTTCTGATACATTATTTTAAAGTGTTGACAAAAAGTAGATCGTTTTGGATTTGGTTCGTTTACATCGCACACTTCACTGGAGCTAAGGTTGTTATTATAAATGTTCCCAGGTGACGATTTAGAAGACAAACTTTTAGGTGCAGGTGTTTGATATGCGTTTCTAGTATTGTGATTGGACGAGGTCTGGTCGTAAGGTTCTTTAAATTCTTGACCGTCAATTATCAATTTGTTGTTTGTAATAACAGCGTATTTCCCCTTTTCTCGCGCTGCTAAGAGTGCTTGTCTTTGTCATTTTCTTTCTTGGATTTGTTTTTTATCGAGAAACTCTGATATAGCTAACCCACTGTTCCGAAACAGTACTTTGTTCTGTAGTATATATCGAGTCATTCTTTTACTTATTAATTTGATAGAAATTGGTCTCTGATAGCTTCTTTTACCGATCCTCGATACATCTTCAACGTAACCGACTAAGTTGAAGTTTGCTATATCTTGAAATATGTTAATTATTTGGTCGTGGATATCATTTTCAGTCTCTTGGTATTTCTCGCCGAGTCCAAAAAGTACAATCCTTTTACAGTGAATGTCCCCATTAATTGGGAATTTTTCTTGGTAAGGTTCACCGTAATCACATTTTCCTTGTCTTGATGACTTAAGTTCTTCCAGTTCGCATTTGAGTTTTGTACACTAATTTTGTAGGTAACGTATTTGGTTATTTATGTCAGTTAAGTTCGTTTTTGTGTTTTCATAATCTGTGTTATACGTACATACATACATACATATCGTCACGCCTTTTATCCCCGAAGGGGTAGGCAGAGGTATATTTCTACACCCACTTTTCGCCAGATATACTTTAGTCCCACGTAATAAGGGGCGAGCCTATTGCCGTACCGGGCACATTTCCAGACTCCGTGCTGCTACTGAGAATTTCGTGACAGAAAAACCCAATAACACTGCCCGACCCAGGAATCGAACCCGGGACCTCCCGATCCCACGCGCACATTTTTGCCGCGAGACCAACGAGGTAGTCGTATAGGGTTTGATTTCGAGTTTTCCGTCTCTACGCAAAGATGGTATTTGCATCGTGTTATCCCTTAGTCGCCTCTTACGACACCCACGGGAAGATAGGGGGTGGTGACACTTGTATTCTATGCCGTCAACCTCACGGTGTGTTATACGTATTGTAGTTTAACACGAGCTCATCTTTGAAATTCTGAAGCGCTCTTGAGATTTCAAGATTTATCAGATTTTTTATTTCCGCTACTATAGAATATTTATTTTCTTCAAGTTTTTTGTCTAGAAGTTCCTCGAATTTTTTTAATGTTATAACATCAGATAGTCTTTGGGTGCTCAGCACTTTAGAACTTGTGGGCGTGGGTATTGTGTCGTCCGCAATGCTTAAATCTTCGTCAGAAATAGTGCTGTTTTCGCTCGGGTGAAGTGTCTTTCGCAGTGTTTTGCTATAATCGTTAGACAGTGGCAACATGGTTGTATTTTTAGCTCTGGAGGAAAGTGATGTACGTGTTGTGGTAATCGTTTTAACCATTCTGGGTTTATTGCAGTTGCAAGTTTGGCAGGTCCAAGACGATTTGTCCTCTGCAGTAGTTTTGCGTAATAATTGAGTCGTGATATTTGCGCATTTGAGATCGTAATATTTATTACACAATAAACAGCTAAGGTATTGTTTAGTGTTGATTTTTTGTTGGCAACCTGCGCAAATTGATGTCGTCTTTTTGTTCCTATTGGCTTGATCTGAATTTAGCGCCATCTTTTGGTGATGTTGTTCAATTTCAGCGACGGAGTTCAATAGATGAGAAGAAAAAAAGAAACAATGGTTCACTATAATATATAATATCATACTCATTGAAAGGACAATTTTACCGGTTTCTGATAAGTTAATGTTAAATTAATTTGTAAGATAACATATATAAATTCTGTTTGTATTTATCTGGGGGGTAAGGATATAAATATGGGCTTTAATCAATTCATATCAACCACACATGCCATGGTATACTTAATTGTGTATGAGTACAGTTCTAGACAATTTTTCAAACTTCGCAGGAGTTTAGAGCAACCGATCCAGTATAAAAGTTTAAAGCGATTCTCTGTAAGCAAAGCGAGTGTGGCCAGTTTAAAGTCATTGTCATAAAGAGTGTGGGTGAGAAAAGATATACGAATTTTTTTAATCAATGCAGGTTTATTAAAGCTGCATGCTCCGGTCTACCTGTGCAAGCAATCAAGCATATGAAATCTGCATAAGATAAGAAGAATAAAAAGGAAAAGGGGAAAGGAAGATTATACATGACGTGGTATGTACTTTACTCGATCAAGACAACTTTTTGTACTGCAATCTTTATGTCTCTAAGTATTAATTATGATTTTTTTACAAATACACGTACTCAGTCTATTTTGATGTTATGTTGGCATTTTATGTTGATTGCTACATCGATTCTTGTATTTAACGACTTTTTTATTTTCACCGATTCATAGTCAAACATTGATCATATGCCATTTTGCACCACATACGTGCAGTTACAGTTTCAATAATCTATTAAAATTCTCAATCTAAAGGATGTGGTTTCGAAGCCTGCTCTTGCACAATCGGAGAAAAATTATTGCTATAAAAATATCTTTTCAAAATTACCAACAGTTTAAACATATGCAAATTCTACACTTTTACTATTTCGAAAATAATAAAATATTATATTTATTTACGTTATCGCGGTCAAATTCAAGTCATCTCACGAATATTGAGTCCGAAAAGTACCATCGAAACGCATTCTAAAATTTTAAGCCACAGAGGGGAGGTTTTCTCCAACGAATACCATTAAATCTCAAGGAAAACGTAAAAAACTCAAATTCTTTTCATAACCCCGAAGTTCTGTCCTTAACATAATAATGTTATTATTATGTTAAGGAATTTATTAGTGAAGAAATCAATTACTTTAAGATTCATAGATAATGGCACAACATAAATATTAATTTAAGTTATCGTTATTAAGTTACTACTTGAATGATTTCTACGTATGTCAAGGTATTAAAAAGATCTTTTAAAATTACCTCTTCTATTCGATTTAGTGGGTTTAAATAGATTTTATTTTTGATATAATGCCGTGTGGTTGACGGCATAGAATACAAGTGTCACCACCCCCTATCTCCCCGTGGGTGTCGTAAGAGGCGACTAAGGGATAACACGATGCAAATACCATCTTTGCGTAGAGACGGAAAACTCGACATTAAACCCTATACGACTGCCTCGATGGTCTCGCGGCATAAATGTGCACGTGGGATCGGGAGGTCCCGGGTTCGATTCCTGGGTCGGGCAGTGTTATTGGGTTTTTCTGTCATGAAATTCTCAGTAGCAGCACGGAGTCTGGAAATGTGCCCGGTACGACAATAGGCTCGCCCCTTATTACGTGGGACTAAAGTATATCTGGCGAAAAGTGGGTGTAGAAATATACCTCTGCCTACCCCTTCGGGGATAAAAGGCGTGACGATATGTATGTATGTATCTATGATAGCTCATTATTAATGACAATCACTAATACTTATAATAAGCTATTTCAACGTTTTGTGATGAGAGTGTCTTGTTTTGTGGTCGCTTAGAACTTTACGAAAATACAGTCAATTTACATATATTTATAAAGACTAGAATAAAAAATTGTGGATTGTACAAAGTGAGTATCACTGGGCCCGAAAATCTTTCCAAAATAAATTACAGAGAAAACGCCAGATTCGAAATAATGCAATGCGCCAAGCGCTGTGGATCAATTGATAATAAATATCTGCGTAAAAGTTTTTGTGACTATAATAATAAGCAGCATAGCAGTGTCTCATAAAATAATAATCCACACAACAAACTTTCACTTCAAAATAAAAAATACAAACCTTAAAGCAGCATAAAACCTCTGCTTCACAGTTAAGCCGATAGCTGAAAATAAGACAAGCGAAAACGCCTGAAACTTTTGAACCAAATCGTATTTTTGCTCCAACTTTTCCGCCACTACATGTAAAAGGCCGCAAACCCTGCGCATTGAAGTTTATTAGCGTAAAACGTTGGCGAAACACCCTGGAGAAGGTTTATAAGCGTTAAATAAATGAGCGGCCGAGAGGCGGGCTTACTGCGGAAATTAGATGTTTGAACGGAATGACGCAGGGTCTTGGCACACACGGGGAGAGGGTGTAGCGAGTATCAAGCTGCGGCCACTTAAGTGTTATGGGATTGGATTTGTTTGTTTTATGATGGACGGGAAGACAAGTGAAGGAAGCCTGGTGTTGTGAATTGCTTCTTTAAGGGATGAACAAAGGGTTAATAGGAACAGATCTAGACAGACAGAGAAAATCGAATGTGTAAATGTTGCTCGATTTCTCATAAATAATAGATAGATAGATAGTAACTCTTTATTGTACACCAGAAAAAACAAGAATACATGGATCAAAAGAAGAACTTAAGTCTAGTGGTACAAGGGCGGTCTTATCGCAAAATGCGATTTCTTCCAGACAACCAAGAATGGAATACAATAATTTAGTGACTGAGAGAGTGGGTAAATTATGGTGTACTTTATGGAATAGTGTATTCATAGGAGCTCAGCAAAACTAATAACAATACTATTTACTTACATACTAAAATTACTAAATACATAAATACATACATTATAAAATATATAAATAGTTACCATAAATATATACAATATTAGTGCAAGTTTAAAAGAGCAGTCAAGGAATATCTGCCAAGTAGTGATTGGTGACGAGTTTTTTAAATACTGTTAAGGACTGAGCCTGTCGGATTGTCTCAGGCAACGAATTCCACAATCGTACAGGCTGTACAGTAAAAGATTTGTCGTAGAAAACCGTAGTGTGTGAAGGAACTTTCAATCTAAGATTCTCCGATGATCTTAAGCACTTCGTATGTGTGTCGTGAAGGTATTCAAAGCGTGTTTTGAGATATGAGGGAAATGAAGGATTGTATAGAATATTATAGAGAAGACAGAGAATGTGAGTATTCCGTCGAAGGCGGATAGGCAGCCACTTGAGCTTCATGCGAAATTCAGAGATATGATCATATTTATTTGCGTAACCCGTATATTAATCTTATACAGAAATTTTGGAGTCGCTCAAGTTTATCAAGCTGATCATTGTTGAGATCGAGATAGCTGGCGTCGGCATAGTCAAGAATGGGAAGAAGAATAGATTGCACAAGTGCAATTTTAGTGGCAGTCGGAAGGAAATTACGCAGTCGTTTCAATGATGGCACGGCAGCAAAAAGACTTCGACTGATGTATTGTAGCTGGATGGTTCAAGAAAATGTTGTGTCTATGTATATCCCCAGATTCTTTACATCTTTACTGAAAGGTATAGAAGCACCTGCAAAAGACACTTGGGGAAGCATTGACTTTTTATTATTGTTGCACTTCATAGGGGTATAAGAATGACATAACAGAGAGAGCCCGGTCCCAATTAAATGGGCCAGCTGTCTGACAGGTCCATCAAAACAGAAGGTCTTTCCAGGGGCAGTGCAATTTGTATGGCAGCTCACAATTGAATGAACTGAGAAAATAGGCGTAACGTATTTTTTTTTATACGCTGTTTAATGGTCACCGCATTACACAGAACGAATCACGTTCAGTATTTAAGTAAGTAACGACGAAAAGACTTATACTACTCTATATGCGTGTATTACGATATTTATCGCGACAAAGGTTTAGACCAGTGTCAGAATCCCTGAGTTCCGGTTCCGGTTCACAGTTGAAGACTGATATGATAGACTGAATTAGACTGAATGCTTAATTTACTCGCCGGGGCAGGCGACAGCCAAGAATTTTAACTTAATATGGCTGTAGTAGACTGGAACCCCTTTGCATTACAATCTGTTTCTCTCTTCACTAGTCTTACATGCGACGTGCGATAAATTCATATTAAAGGAAGAGTTAATCTCTTGTTTTCTGCCCGCGACAATTTCTGATTGACTTTGAATTCAAGGAAAGTATCTAAGTTCAAACATCCTGCGTGCCCATAAAAATCCAGCCAGCTTTGCGTAGTTAATTAGTACACTTCAAATATTATATATTAGCACTAGCTTTTGCCCGCTGCTTCGTACGCGTAAATTTTGCTCCAATAAAATGTTTTGCACAAACTCCCCTACACTCCTCAAGGAACACACGTACCAAATTTACAGATAATTAATCATAACTTTAAAACATAATTAAACGTAATAACACATTAGTATAAAATATTATTTCGCTACCTCAGGTGCACGAAAGCAAGAATTACCAATTATGCTGTAGAATTTGCGTAGTCATGTTTACGTAACTACGTAGTACTACAAGTATTAATAATTAACACGATATAAATAAATTATTTGTACACGTTTCATTATAGCTCATAATAGGTTTATCTGTGCTTTTATAGACTGTGTTATTATAGTTCAAACCATTCAAACCATTATGCATCAGTGGTTCTATGGACAATTATTTAAAATAATAAATCAACGCAGGCATTTTACACTTGGTGACACAAACATAAATCTCCTACGCGGTAAATGCATTTACGTCAATTGGTTTCTAAGACTTTAAAATACAAGACCATTTTTCTAGTCGACAAATACACACGGAAGCACTTCAATCTAAACTAACAAAGGTTTAAAGTGGGAATAAGTTTTCAACATCTTATACGCTCCTCAATGTGAATTTAATCGGAAAGCCGTCAGAACTTCCGTGCAATATGTCGCCAACTTAAAAAAACGAAAACGCGTGTAGAAAATATTCTAAAGTTAGGAAATAAGGAAACTACAAACACTATATTTTTCTAAGACTTACTGCTTAGGATAGTTTTCTTAAATGCTCCGCTGGGTTAGCATCGGTTTATTTGATAAATTATATCATGATTGTAACTGTCGAACGTTAAGAAATGTTTTTTTATATAATATTTTATGGTTGGCGTGGTGGTTTAAGCGGCAGCCTCACCGCTCGACACTGCGCTGAAGTGTTGTGGGTTCGATTCCCACACGAGACAACACTTTGTGTGATTCATAAATTGTTGTTTCGAGTCTGGGTGTTTATTGTGTCCGTTCGTTGTATGTTTGTAAAGTCCCCCGCGACACAGGATTTAGTCCTAATGCGGGAGTTGCCTTTTTTAAGAAAAATTTAATATTTTGGCACAAAAAAGCCTTTTACAACCTACTTTTCACAATTTAAGATGTAGCCAAGAGCTGTTACATTATTAATAATTTCTGGCTCGCAGATATAGACCTCAGATATATAAAAAATATGAATACAAACATTTAGATACGGAGCCTGTACTTGCGGATCACACACTATTTTTCCGCTGTGAAAATGATCTTGTGGCATCATTATTTTGTGTAGCCTGAAGGCGTCCACTAAACGGGACATAGGCCCTTCTTCCTAAGAGTCTCCTCACCGACTGATCTTAAACCATTCGACCGCTTCCCGCGCTCTTAACAACATCGTTGTGTCGGCTACTGGGTCTTTAAAATATGTGCCCTGTTTATTATCACTTGAGCTTTAATATTCGGAGAACTATGTTTGTAACTTCGGATCTCCTGTGGGCCTCATTTATGATTGGATCTCACAAGCAATCTTGAGCGTATTAACTCTTAAATATTGACTGATTAAATATTTTTTATTACTTAAATATTTTTCTAAAATATATAGTTCCTATCATCAAAAGCTATAGTAATCTTGTAAGCATTCGCGTACAAGCTTACTACAGCTATCAGTCGTATTTACGATTGAATGAATATGAAAACTAACAACGAAGTAAAAGTCACAAGACTAATCGTTTTTCGAATTTCTTTGCTAGCACTGTGATATTGTTGAGAGAGTCCCAGTTATCCTTCTGAATAGACAATATTTCCTGCTGTCATCAACAAGACCTTAGGATGACTTGAGATTCTGTTGAAATATTTGATGATAGGTGAAAAGTTATTGAGCAAGCGCAGGATAACGAAAGTCATTTATTTTACCAATATGACAACCGCTAGAGAATTTCTGGTGAATATCATAGTTTAAAGTTGATTTATATGATACAGTTAATTCATTATTCTTAAAATTCTAAAAATATCACTTAAATACAGACCAAATTGATAAGTTCTTTTTTGAAGTGTGTTAGAAAATTAGTTACTTAAACATTGTTTTTTATAGTTGCTAAAAGCTCTTTTGGCAATCTATAGATATCACTATGTGTGTGAAGTACACATCCGATTACATCTTTAGGATGTAAGTGTGTATATGTTGAACTTGAAGCCGCATAAAAGTGTTTCCTTGCACTTTAACTATGGCAGCATTACATTTGAACTTTGTAAAGTGCGGGTAGCAGGAAATTGCTTGTCGGCACGGCCATCGTTAAGATCTATAAGGTAGTGACCTTGAGTGCATACAAAGGTTGTATGCAAATTTATTGAAAATGTACGTCTATGTTTTGTTCAATTTGTGTTTTACAGCGGCTGTGTTCCAAAATCGCCTTTTTTCCATTTCAGGTGGTGATTTGAATTTAAATTGAAGTTATTGAATTTTATGTTGGTGACACGTAAAGGTTTGGTAATAATCAAGTTGGTATATAGAAGTTTTTAAAGCCTGGCCCTGTATCCCACGCTGAAACGTCGAGGCAAATAAAATGTATTTTACATATATTTTAGAGTACCTAAGTACTATTGTAGGTTTGTAATTCGAATTTGTTGAATGGGAAAAAAAGAGCACGGGTTTATCTGATTCAGAATAGTGTTTTGGCAACTGTCCATTTTCAATAGTTTCACCGAAAAGCGATCCCATCGCCATATTGACATTTATATAAGCTGGTACTAAAAGTTAAGCTCGCAATTGTGAAGATATTTATTCAACAATTGCCGAGAAATAGTCTCTTAAATGTTGTGAACCATAACATGAATGAAACCGCCGAGATATCGCCGAAATTAGACGACAGGCGTGGCATGGCGACAGGTATCCTACCACGTAAATAGATAATAGACATGGTGCTTATTGCTGAACAACTTCTTTACAAAATACATATAAACGCACATTTACTTTGGACTGCCCCCGTGGCCTAGTGGATTGTGTATGTGTCCGCTGGTCAGGAGGTGTTCGATTTTCGGGTCGGGCAAAAGTGTTACTGGGTTTTCCCTAATTCTCAGTAGCAGCACGGAGTCTGGCAATGTGCCCGGTATCGGCAATAGGCACGCCCCTTACTATATGGGACCCATAAATTCATATCATGGCGGAATGTGGGTGTTATATTACACATCTGCCTACCCCTTTGGGGATACAGCCGTAAGTCTATAAAAAAGTATATAAATGCATGTTTACTTATGCTTTTAGCATATTAATATTCTGGTGATGAATTACAATCTCTAGAAAAATCTATAATCTTAGATTAATTTGAATAAATAGGCATGATTTTTATATTCAATATTGCTGCCTTGTTAAAGAAAACATTGTTTTCATAAACACAGAGAAATAACAAGGTTCACTTTGATTACGAACAGAGGATTTACTATATTTTGTGTCATAATGGGTTTAGGGCGCCGCGCTTTTGTAGTGCATCAGGTATGTTTGCTGAGGCTTGTGTGGACGGCTTTGCCGCTATATTAAGAAAGCGAGCAGCGTCCCTGACGCGGCGGGTGCGTGGTACAACAGCTACCTAAAACTCTTAGCTAGAAGAATGGAAATGGATTGTTCATTTTTTATATGTTTTATTTTCTGTTAATTGTTAACTATTTACTGAATGGAGTCAAGACTATGGCCTTTGCCTTCTCATTATGGGAAGAGGCCCATGCCCAGCAGTGAGACAGTATAAAGGGCTGATGATGATGATGATTCATGGAGTCAAATGAACTGAAATAAACAGTTTATTATTATAAAATGTTAAGTATCTAGTATTCTTTATATACATCTTCGTTTAATAAAATAACATTGTATACAAGTTATTTTTTTATTGGTCACGGGTTTTCTTTGGATATTAAGGGTAGCGATGCATCAAACATGCATTTATTAAAACGCGGGTATTTGGATTTATGTTTGGCAAACGTCTTAGTTTTATGGAGTGACGAAGTAATCTCATATTCTAGACTATCTATGATTTTCAACGAATTTTGCTTGAATTCAGTCTGAGGATTAACGCTGTTAGTACACTGACACGTTTGAACTTCGTCATATGACCAGTGTTCGTGGTCGTGAAACTATTTCAGGGACCAAAAAATAACATAACATAATTTCACGCCTTTATACTCGAAGAGTTAGGCAGAGGTGTATTACACACCCACAAAAAAAATATGTTCAAAAAATCTGCGGTACAAAAATAACTGTCATTGTAGTTTTGGTTGATTTTGGGTCGAGAAATATTTTTATACGCATTTTAGTATCTACACGTTCAACCGCGTAATTTCAGGATAATTTCGGCTTCCATCATGTGAAAATATGTCCTGCGAAACGACAATTTCGCAGTTATCTGCTGAACTGTAGTGACAAGGATACAACTAATTAATCTCGCTGTGAAATGAGAGTGAAACAGCATAATTATGCTACAAGCAGCGTTAGCCTAGTGGAGATACAAGAGTTTGCCAAGGGCACATTACGGAGGACTTACTGTATTAACTTTTCATAGG
Organism: Euclidia mi; assembly: GCA_944739405.2. NCBI lineage: Eukaryota > Metazoa > Arthropoda > Insecta > Lepidoptera > Erebidae > Euclidia > Euclidia mi. Next base: position 22,006,963 of record OX123203.2, read on the forward strand.
TATTGTTTTCTATATGTACCATGTAGGGATGAATAAAATCTATGTGCCTGTCTGTAATTTCCAAATAACTTTGTTTTTTCAAGTGAATATTATTGTTATTTACATGCTACCATGTCATAAACAACCTTTTTTAAATATTATGTCTGTTTATTTGTCTTCTTCCCCTTTGGGTAATTAATCTAGCGAATGGCTGAACCGAAATTTATAGGCCCTTCCCGGGAAGAAAGAGGTAATTTACAGGGCTACAATTAGGCTATAATTTGACCTGGTAGGTTGCGCTGTTGTTGATGTACTGAAAATAACGCGGATGAATGCATGGGCACCTAGTCTTTCATAAGGTTCTCCATAAAAGAGTTACCTCCGTAGTTATGGCCCTTTCAAACTTGTGATCAGTGTGTCGTGGATGCAATCATAGTGTGCACTTGCCTTCGAAAAATCAATTCTAAGTTAAAATTTTATCGTTTCGAGGTTATCACAGTTACATTATATAAAAATAATTGAATCAGTTATTTGTACCACACATCACCAAACGTGCACTTCATAATCTTCGACTTAGCACTATCCCAGTTACATCCAAGACTTTTACTTTGAAAGTCGAGGTCTGCCTACTAGTTTAGCCAGATTTCATAGAATATTATACTTTCTCATAGATTTATATGTAATCTCTATGTCTTTTCTACAGATTCCAGGTTTCAAGACAAAATGTTTAGAGCTTGGACGTTGAAGTATTTTTCCATATTAATATGCGTATTATAGAGGATACACAGATATAGTTACAGACATATATAGAGATTATTTAAATCATCATCAGTAGCTTAGCTCAAAATCTATCTCACTGCTGGGTTACGTCATAATTCACTACAATAGCCTATTGCTGGTTAGCAAACTTCATATATCTTTCGGGAACGTTATGGGAACTCCTAGTCCTGCAACCTGAAGATGTTTTCCTTCACCTATTAGTAAGTGATAGTCAACAATTTACTAAACAGTTGGAAAACTTAAAGATGCGCTACGTAGGTTTGAACCCGAGACCGTCTGCGTTGCAGTCTGTTATATTTTTCACTAGACTATTGCTGCTAACGTAACTAAACGTTCATAACTATATACATTTTTATTTTTATTTATGTCTTACCTTATAAAATGTTCGTGTAACAGCCAATTTTCCACCGAGTTGCAGCCATGACCTGCACGTGGAAGAGATCAAAACAATACGTGGCACGAAGCTTTTGCCCAATAAGTCAAAGTTCAAGCAAGAGCAGGAAGATATAAGGAAAATACTGAAGCAATCAAAATACTAACAAGAAGGTTTTGGCTATTGTTTCTTTTTTTTATAGACGCCCGTATCCTCTAAAAGGTAGGTAGAGGTGTAATATTACGCCCATATTTTGTCGTGTTATACATTTTTTGGAACGGATGACATAATATATAGGAAGCTTTGTTTTTTAAAAAGACTTGAATATACCAGAACTTATTTAATTACTTGAGTCTTTTCCGCTGTACCCAATCAAGAAATCTAAAACTTTTTCTAACCGCATGTGGACAACGCAAGACAATCTCCAACTGTTGTTTACTTATCGTAAATTTAAATTCAATTACCTTAACCCGCAAAGTGCTGCGACCACTGTCAGAAAAGCTTCCTCACCCCTCTGCGTGCTAACGTCAAAGACCACTGCAGGCATGCATAGAACAGCATCGGAGCTCAGGCTAAATTGGACAGACGTTTGCCGTTTCAGTGTCGCGGCTTTCGTTGTTGCGTTCGGACGTCTCGGAGTTAATTCTAGATATATAAAGAACATATACAGTATCTAAAAGTACGAATATAGTACAGATAATCGTACCAAACTCGTGTTATTAATAGTTAAAGTGATTAGTACGTTCGTGGTTTGAGTTGAACGAAGTTTGTGAACTTTGAGGTAAGTTTTGAAGTTATGTAAACTTTTTTGTGGTACGGGTTTCGAGGTGAAAAATATTATTGGGGTTATACAAGACCCTTGTAAGAGTATGCACACTTAAAAGTATGACCTGTATGATGTTCGTGACAATTAATATATATTTTAACGAGGTCAAAATACTTATACATACTTTTTAAATATTTTCAAGAATAATTTACATAGTCTTGATTTTTTATTTTAAATGTGTTAGTAGGTATATCTTTTCAGAAATATTGTAAATACTTGATTCTAAATGTATGGCAAACAAAAGTTTTTGATTTTTATGCAGTATTTTTTCGAAAAATAATATTACTCCATAATTATTGCGGTTAAATGATATGTTGATAATCATAATTAATTTTATCTTTGTGGATGCTTATAATTTATTTATAATGTTGAGAACATTTACTTTTTGGCTTTTCTGTTTTAATTAAAATGCTTGACAACAATTATTTATAATGAATAATTTAGCATACCTTAGGAAAAGTTATTGTCTAATATTTTTTTCATCGCGAATGACCTTCGACGATAGCGATAGTTACCATTTCCTATGCTTCATAGAAAAAAATGTCTTTGAATTTATTAGCATGTTGATAATTATGTTACCTATTTTGCAACTATCATCTAGTAGTATGATATCTACGTCGTTAAAGTTCTTTATGACTATATTGAACGCTGACAATTATAGACTAAGTACACTAAATGTGACCTTATCTTTGTACTGAATATTTGATATAGTATTTATTAAATAATATAATTATAATATTTGCGTATTCTAATATAAATATATTTGCATACTTACTAGTGACGTTGCGAGATTAAAATTCTATTATTTTACTATTATTATAATAAAAATAGCAAATCGTTTTAGCGCCCTTGACGCAAGGCATTGTCGGAAGCGGCAAATTTATTGGTATAAAATTAGAATAATTAGCACATGTACTTACTACTTAACGAATATAAAATGAAATTAAATTAATTATTATTTCATGTAAACTTTTTTAAAGTGCTTGCAAAACCTATTTTTTTTGCTATACCGCCAGTTCAGATATATAATACACGAAGATATATCATATACGACGGGAACCATTTTAAGCACAATGGGCGAACGTTTTGCAAACCTAATGTTGAGGGCGTGACCTAAGCTAAATCAAATAATTAACGCTAGAAATTTAGATTTATGCGGTTTCTTTATCTTAAAGTGGGACAGTTTACCAACCAAAAATAATATTGTTAGACTTAATGGATCATAATGCTAACAAAACAATTTGAAAACAATATTATCCAGCAAATAAACATCTATTAACCTAAACGTAATTAGATATTGATTGTTGGGATACACCAGCAACTATTATCTAGAAGGTTTAAATACATACTTAGTAATAGTATTCTTATTGAGTTCAAAACTCCTGCGAAGCTGTGATCTTTTTGGTAATCTATTCTTATGTTTAGTATCAGGGTTGTGCATGTTTTAGGATTTCGAATTAAATGAGGCTTTACTCGCCAAGTATTTCAATGTTTGCTATTCCTCTAATGTAGAAAAATAACTGCTAAGCTTTCTTTTTAATCGCTAAAATAAAAATTTCAGCGGCATATGTCAATAGTTTAAAGATCTACAAATAAACGTCTGCTATAACGAAAGAAGATTCTACTAATAGGAAAACAATGGATGACAAAGAAGAGCCAGACTCGGTAGTCTTCTTTTGTTTTTGAAATGTCTCTCCTACTAGGAATAAATCCTGAGGAGTAGACAGTTCGTAGATCATCATTTTAGATTGCGTCTGGCGATCTTATCATACAAGCACTCTTAGATTTTTTTATAGGCCAACTGAAGTACTACGTAGTGAATCATGATCGAACTTCTTTGTATTTTTCGTCCATAACAGCTACTCTTAACGTATCATTCAGGAATCACCAACCCTTTGTTTAATCATAACTCAAAGTAAACTAGGTACAATATTTGAATTTGTACCTCAAAATTATGCTAAGACAGACAAATACACAAGTAAAGTTTTAAAGTATCGTAAACTTGCGGGAACAATAAAACACAGACTTTGACAAACTTTGTCATATTTCATAAATTAATTCCTACGACACAAAACCTTGACACAAACAGTAGAATTTAAAATTATACGCAAACATAAAGTTCTGCAGGCTTCTCAACTAAATCCTATCAAAGTTAAAAACTGATCAAATGAGGAGGTGAAAGGGCTCGTAGTCTCTTTTCAGGCGATACTGAAATATTCAGACTTCTTTTAGAGAGCTTTATCATGTACTGTGTCACACTTTTTACTGTTATCGTGAAACTGAAAAATTATTGGGCATATCAATGGAAACTTAGCGATTTTAAATAAATTTACCATTTATTATTTTATTTTATTTATAGTCTCAGTCGGGGTAGGCAGAGGTGTAAATATTACACCCCTATTTCCATTATTCCCCTATTGCCATTTATTAACACTGTATTTATACGTCTTCCGTAGCGGCGATAGCCAAATGGTGTACGTAACAGACTCCCGTGACGATGGTCTCGGGTTCGATCCTCAGGTACCCTGGGAACACACCTCTGAATTTTCGAAGTTATGTGGTATTAAAAATCTTAATTATCGCTCGCTTAATAAGGTGTCCGGTAGATGGCAATAGACTCGCCCGCTATTACTTTGGGACCTAAACATAACTGGCGAAATGTGGGTGTGTATACACCTCTGCTTATCCGTTCGGGGATAAAAGGCGTGAAGTAAAGCTACGTCTTAGGTTCTAAACAAAATAATATTTAGAATTTTCTTATTACCGTCAAATATTTGACTAGGTTGCATAACCCTAACTAACTCGTATCATAACGATAAATTTAATCATATCGTATAAAACAAATGCTTCATTTTACCTTCATTACAAATAATATAATTTACATAATATTCACCACATCCAACTTGTTTTAAAATTGTCTTGAAATCACTGACTCAGTTTCAAGTACATATGTTATTAAATGTACTTGTTTATTACACTGAATTTGGTCTATTTATGTAGTAGAAATTACATAAAGTAAACAGAATTTAAGTAGTGTCAGTACCTTCTGAATAAACTGACACTAGGCTAAACCATGGAATATAGCTATCTAGCTAGCTATCCCTTCTGATTGCGGAGGTCAGACAGGCAGTCGCTCCGTGGAAAAACTAATGTTCAGCCAAATCCGGTAAGACTAGTAAGCGGACCCCAGAATGAAACTGGTATAACGCTAAGGATGATGTAGTAGAAATTACTATAATATAATTATTAACATCAACTTATTTTTTATGATCATTTTATTAGAAGTTTACATTTTATAACATGTCGTTGTTTGCATCAATGCCAATTATAATAATACAGGCAAATAAATATTATTTTTATTTTGTGATAGTAAACTTTCATCTAAACAAGCTGGTATTACATGGTGCACTTTTCATCAGTACTTATGTTAATTTAAGACAAAACAATTACGACACATTTTAATTAGTTAGTACTCAATTCAGTTATTTTATACTTCAGCATTTCTATCAATTTGACAATTGGATAGAAATGCTGAAGTATAAAATAACATCCCTGCGCGACATATCTGTAAGTAAGGCGAAACTCAAGCATTAGTTTTACTATTCGATCTACTTCTCCAAGCCTACCGTTCAATTATATAGAAATATTTACAAGCACCTCTTGTTCTGCTTCTAAAATTCAATTAAAAGTTTCGAGGTTCTATGTTTACAAGGTAAATTAGTACTATTATCTATTCCGTATACTGCACTGCAGTTGGAATATTTGTATAATATTGGAAATGTAGCAGTGTTACTCTTAGTGAGCCGTTCTATGCGCAGTGTTTGGGCCGTTGTATGAATGACTGCATTTGAGTATTTTAGGGGATTGATTGGGCAGCTGCATAGTCAGTTATTACATACATACGCGTACATACATAGTCTCACGCCTATATCCCCGAAAAGGTAGGCATAGGTATATTGCTACACCCACTTTTCCCCAGATTTATTTTAGTCTCACGTAATAGGGGCGAGCCTATTGCCGTACCCGGCACATTACCAGACTCCAAGCTGCTACTGAGGATTTTCTAACGGAAAATCCCAATAACACTTTGGCCAACCCGGGGATCGAACCCAAGACCGCCCAATCACACATTTTAAATATTGGAATATATTGTATTTTTTGTAGATTTCGTCTGCTACATTGTGTTCCATGTGAACTGCGTTATTGTAATGGCTGATTGGGATAATTAATCACAAATACTAAATTAGCAACCAGTCCTAGTCCACTGCTGGATCTAAGCGTCTCTTCATTTCCTTCATAGCAGCATTGTCGGTCAGTAGAAGTATGATAATACGTTGTTCGGTGATTCGGTGTATTATACTACGCGGGACAGTGTGAGAAATGCCAATCGACTTACCTCTCAGGATGCCGAAAACCGAGCGAAGTAGTAGTTTTATTGATAAAGTCGCCACACACAATAATCATACAATTACATCTCTCGTCAAAGCAAGACAACCAAACACACTCTTACAATATTATATTATTATGTATCTCTGTAAAAATGTTTAACAGCCCCTGGTCGAAAAACGACTTTAATTTGGTCGAAACGATATCTCGCCTGTCACTGGGCGGGTAGAGCCGCCATCACACGAAATTAATAAATTCCATCCATAAATTTAGACACCCCTTTATTGAAAAAGCGAAATAAAATATAAGCATTTTGGAGTACCCGGATACATAAATATATTATGAGTGTGTATATGAGTTATATGGAGTTTACTTTTGCCTTGGGCTTAACTTTTGAGCCATCATTCATCGTTTTGGATCTTGGGTAAAAAAACACAAAAACAACGCTACAGAAACTGGCGTATTCTTTTTCAAATAAAACCAAAAGCTTTGCTGGGAACTCTGACCACCTTTCACATTAATGAAGAGCATGAGCAGTGATTACTATCATCTGATGATGGCCTGCTGCTTACGCTGCCTGGAAGTAATAAAAAACTAGTACTGTTTCTTAAAGATTAGATTTTTCTGAATTAAGATTCTGAACTCATCATTGATGCAGAATGCTGCATTTACAAAAATAGCCACAAAAACATCCATCTTATTTTTCCTTATTAACGCATACTGTCCCATTATTGGGCAAAGATTTCTCCTACACTTCTCCAGAGGTTCCCAGAGGGTTCTATATTAAGTACAAATATCAGAAATATTAAGAATTTGAAAACACTGTTCACCAAAGTTAAAGTGTTGTTTACTTAACCCTTAAAGAGGCCATACATCACACAAACCTAACTGGTCCATAAATAATGGGTGTGCTCTCAAACTACCGAATTAAGTCAATGCCATTCTCATTTGTCAAACAATCGCTCCAAACGTTTCTTCTCATAAATGTTTCAATGTGAAACGGACAAAATAACGCTTGTGAATCTTTTATTTCATGAAAGTGCGTGTGTCGACAAGTCCGCTTGAATATTACACTACATATAAGGTGAAACTGAAATACGGACAGATATTTTGTGGTATACGGGAAATGAAAACTTCATGTTCCCTCTGGCATAAAACGAGGTTCGCTACGTTTGCTATACATATAATAATTCTGAGATCTCTTTTCTGATCGATCGATTTTTCGTGTGGGACGGGTGGTTCTAGTGTTCTAGTTCTGATCGAGTCACTAATCGAATTCCGATGAAACAATTTCCATAAATTATCAAATTGCACCACCTGGCGGTCTCTACTGAACGTTTGTGTTGTGCGTTAGTATGCGCTAGCGGTGATTTAAAAAATGCCTTTAAATTATTCCCGTCGATACGACTTGCAACTCGGTCACACTCCGACTAGACATCGGTATCGGCTTTTACAGGTCGAGAAAAAATACACTCAACATGACCCTACTATTCTTATCGTGGTGGAAGAACCGCGAAACCGACGTCATTACGCGCTCTGATGTATGCTTTTTAGATCTACTAGCATGAATGTGTACCGATTTTTGGTCTGATTTAGATTCCAATCATATCCTACCTATGCATCATCATCCTCCTAGCGTTATCCCAGTTTCAACCTGAAGTCCGCTTACTAGGCTAACCGGATTTGACTGAATATTAGCTTTTCTGAGCGACTGTCTATCTGTCTTACGCAACTCCAAGGGATAGCTATATTCCTTGGTTTAGACTAGTGTTAGTTTATTTAGAAGGTACTGACGCCCTATAACGACTAACAAAGATCTTCGCTACAACCGGGACCGACGGCTTACCCTGGTCTTCGAAGCACGTGGCAAGCGATAATTAACAATTCAAAATGCACGTAACTCCGAACAGTCAGTGGTGCGTGCCGTGGATTCGAACCTGATACTCTCTGCAGGGCAGTCTGTTGGTATCTTTACTAAGCCATCGCTGTTATTTACATCTATTTGCATAAATATGCACAGATTTTTGGATCTGATTTCGATTCTAAACATACAAAAAACCTTAATTGAATTTTCTGCATAACTGCGATCTCAGACCGTAACGTGACGTGAGTTAAAGGTATCCGTCCTGTTGAGACTTTGTTTTCATTTCAATCACACGTTAATGGTATATTGTTATGGTCACGAGTTAAATCAGTCATCTTGTAACCAACGTATTTCACATATTATTTCCATATAGTTACCCTTAACATATGCTTCACATAAATATTTGTATATGTACTACAAAGCGTGAAATTTGGAACCTGTTAAGGTTTGTTCTGTCAACCTCAGTTCACTTTAACTTTTTCTCTTAAACTAAAATTTGCCTCGACTACACACGTACCTACATTCCATTTCTTTCTACCTACCATTTCTTTGTATTTACACTTTTGAGGATTTTATTTTGCCATATACAAGAAGTATTTGACTACCTCCGTGGTACAGTGGATAGCGTATGTGTCTACTGATCTCCGAGGTCCCGGGTTCAATTCTCGGGTCGGGCAATAGTTATCAGTAGCTCGTTTCATTCCCAGGGTGTCGTCAAAGACGACTAAGCGAAAAACACGAAGCAAATATAATATTTGATCATTATTATTATAGTAGGTCAAAACCACCTATTAACTCACAACGACTGTCCAGCTATGGACTGCATAAAGGTATATGAAAATGTTTTTAAAACCCATCGCGAGATATGGGTACAGCAAAATTCAAGCATACGATCTACTACTACTTATACGATCTACTACTCCAAGCCGACTACAGACTATTGAAATATTTAAAAGCACCTCTTGTTCTGCTTCTAAAATTCAATTAAAAGTTTCGGGACTTTTATGTTTACAGGGTAAATTAGTTTGAGTATCTACTCCGTATATTGCACTGTTTGTTAATTGGAAATGTAGCCGTGTTACTCTTAGTGGGCCGTTCTATGCGCTGTGTTTGAGCCTGCTTTGAGTGACTGCATTTGAGGAATTTTGATAGTTGAATGGGCAGCTGTATAGTCAGTTATTAATATGAATATAATTATTTGATAATATCGTGTTTTTTATAGATTTCGTCAGCTACATTGTGTTCACGCAAACTGCGTAATTGTATTGACAACTCAACAACCCTTCACAGTCTATTGTTAGATCAAAGCCTCTCCTAATTTGCTTTATAGCAACACTCTAGGTCCAAAGAAGAAAAAGAAATACATGCCAATTGACTTACCATTCAGGACACCGAACACTGGGGGAAGTAGTCGTTTTATTGATAAACTCGCCACACACAATAATCATACAATAACATCCCTTTGTTGCGAACATAAAAGCAGGATAAACAAACACACTTTAAAATTTCAATACTACATGAATCTCTGTAAAAATGGTTTACAGTCCCTGGTCGGAAAACGACTTTAATTTGATCGAAGCGATATCTCGCATGTCACTGGGCGGGTATAGAGTCGCCATCACACGTAATTAATAAATTCCATCCATAACACACCCCTTTATTGAAAAAGTGAAATAAAATATAAGCATTTCAGAGTGCCCGCATACATATATTATAAGCCTTGGGCTTAGTTTTTGACTCATCATTCATCATTTTGGATCTAGGGTAAGAAAAAAAAAACAACGCTACAGAAACCGACATTTTTTTTCTAAACGTAAAACTAAAAGCTTTGCTGTGAACTCTGAACACCTTCCACATTAATGATATGCATGACCCGTGATTACTACCATCCGATGGCTTGCTGCTAATACTGGAAGTAGTAAAACAGCTAGTACTATTTATTGACCTGAAATTTAAATTTTCGAAAGCTGAATTAATTCAGTTTCTGAACGCTGTGGTCATGACGATTTCTATTCCAGTAACAAAAAAAAAAACATCTATAAAAATAGCCCAAAACATCCAGCATAAATTGTAAGTAATAAGTATGTAAAACACCTGTCTCCAAAGTTAAAAGTGTTGTTTACCCTTAAAGAAGCCATACATGAGACCGGGCACGCCACGATAGTGGCGGTAAGTCCCGTGGTTGGAGAGACGTCACGGCGTCCTCACCTTCCGGTTGACTCAAATCCTTACCGGCCATGGTTGTTTTGGCCGGTATTTGTGGAGGATAGGCCGGGAGGAAACGCCCGGATGCCACCATTGTGGCAGTAGCCGCGACCCTGTCGAAGACACGGCGTTGCATACTTTGGCGAAATGCACAGCCTGGGCATCGCAGCGCCGTGATCTGGTCGCGGCTCTGAATGCGGTTGTCCTCTCGCTCCCGGCCGTAGTTCTGTCTATGGTCCGGAGTGAGAGGTCCTGGAACGCCGTCGCCTCCTTCTGCGAAGCAGTCATGCTGAGCAAGGAGGCGGCGGAGCGGGAGAGGGAAATACATCGCCCTCTCCCCAACTGTAGGTCCGGGCGTCGGGGACGTCGAACAAGAGACGACCTCCGACCACCCTAAATTTAGTGCCTGCGGGCGGTGAGCGCTGGGGCTGCTCCCTGTCCGCCATAAGGCGGGAGGCGGCGCGTGTCCTCGCCGCCTCCCAAGTAGCTTTGTGAGGTGATGGATGCGAGAAGTTTGATGGATGCAAGAAGTTTGATGGTTGATTGCGAGATCACATGGAGACGGGGCCCGCCAACACAAACGGCGGGCCAATCCCGGGCGGGGTCGCGAGAAAGTATGCTAATCGCGAATCGCGTGACCCCGCCAACATACGGGACCCGTAGGGAAACCGCGGTGGGTTTTAGTGGGTATGCCCCGAACGTCTTTAGGGGAGAGCCTCCACATACCTCCTCCGCCAGTCCCAAGCCCAGCCGTTCTAATAGCTGGGTTGGCGGAGTTGAGATGACTCATAAGGAGAGTTTCCCACCGCAGTGAACAAAAAAAAAAAGCCATACATGAGATAGTATCTTCTTGGGTTTACCCGAATGTTACACATTGAAATTAAACTACAGTTTACGGATTTTATCGCGTTGTATTGGTTTCACTAAGTTATTACATTTGAAACTAAAGATCTAGAAACTATATTTTTAATTTATTACTAGCCGACGTTTCGAATTCTTTACAGAATTCATGTTCACGGCAGACTGAGGTGATATTTGTCTTTTTCTTGAATGTATAAGTTATCTCAAAGTACCCGAACATTTTTCAACTACTGGTGTTACTATTTACGCAGAATGAGCTCACACTGTCCTTAGGTCTTCTGGTGACTTTGTCCTTCTTGGGTTTCATTAGCCTTATGACAGGGTCCCAAGCTGGAGGAACATTCCAACCATCTTCCCTATTGAAATTAGGGTGTTTTTTAATTTCAATAGCCTCTCGTATCATCCTTGGAAGAAAACGATGTTCTTTTGCGAGTATCTGTGGTTCATCAAATCGCAGGTAGTGGTTGGGTCCTTGTTCCACATGTTCACACACAGCAGACTTTGTTGAGCGTTTATGTTTTATGTCAGCTATATGTTCTTTGAGTCGAATGCCTATGCTTCTCTTGGTTTGTCCAATGAATGAGAGCCCACATTCACAGTCAATTTTGTAGACTCCGGCCTCTTGCAAGGGTAACTGACACTTGACAGATGGTAATAATTGACTGATCTTCGTTGGCGGCTTGTAGTAAGTTTTGATAGAAGCTCGCTTCAAGATGTAGCCAATTTTGTCGGTCACGCCCTTGATGTATGGGAGGACAGCAGGTTGTCTTTCTACTGTGGTTGGTTTTTCTTTCTTCTGGGATCTGTGACAGTGGCGCGGCGGTCGGAGCTTGTTGTCTTGCAGAACTTGCCTGACATGTTGAAGCTCAGCGTCCAGGTGTTTCTTGTCATAGATCCCGCGGGCTCTCTGAAACAGAGACATTCCTACAGTAGCTAACTGTTTAGGATGGTGGTGAGATTCACCGTTTAAGTACCTATTTGCATGGGTCTTTTTCCTATACACTGTATGGCTTAAGGAGTTGTTTTTATTCCTGATGACAAGTACATCTAAGAAAGCTAAAGACTTGTTTGCCTCTAATTCCATTGTGAATTGTATTTGGTTATTAATAGAATTAAGATGGTTTAGGAAAGCATTAACACTATCTGTTGGTAAAATTGTGAAAGTGTCATCTACATACCGCTTGTAGAACCTCGGTGTGATGGTGGCAGTCTGCAGGGCTCGCGCCTCGAAGTCCTCCATGAAGATGTCAGCGACAACAGGCGATACTGGAGAGCCCATTACTACACCGTCTACTTGTATGTAGTATTTCTTGTCCCATAACAGATAGCCCGTTGTCAGGCAGTGTTTGAGTATTTCTGCATAGTCCTCAGGCATGTTGTTTTCTGTCAGCTTCCTTCTAGTAATTTCTACACAGTCATGTACTGGTATGCATGTGAATAATGACTGTATATCAAAACTAACCATAGTTTCCTTGTCAGAGAGATGTAGGTGTTTGATTTCACTGACAAAATGGTAGGAATCTTTCACATGTGCTCTCGTGTTGCCTCTGAGGGGTGAGAGAATCTTTGCCATGTGTTGAGCCAGTCTGTAAGTTGGTGCGCCTATCTGACTAACTATCGGGCGCAGAGGAGCGTTTTCCTTGTGTATTTTTGGTAGCCCATACATTTGAGGAGGTTTTACACACGATGGTATTAAATATTACACGTCCAAATTAAGTTTTTCGGAGTATTTCATAACAATATCACAAGTTTGCTTGAGTATTTTGTTCGTAGGGTCTGACTTAACCAACTTGTAGGTACTTTCATCCGACAAAAGGTGTTCCATTTTTTGTTTATACTCGGACGTGTCCATCACTACCGTTGCATTTCCTTTATCTGCTCGGAGTACTGTAAGTTCAGGCCTAGCTTGTAAGTTCTTCAGTGCGAGATATTCGGTCTTAGGTAGATTCCTTGCCGGCACTTTCGATTGACGTAATACAGCAGAAACGTCCTGTCGTATGGCCTCGAAATCTTCCTAACTCACATTGTTCTTGACTAGGCAATCCTCAACGTTGCAAATAATGGTTTCATACGGTATTCTTGATGGAGTTATCGCGTAATTGAAACCTCTGTTAAGTACTCTCTCGGTATTTTCATCTAACGTGTGTTTTGACAGATTGACAACTGTTTGTCTATGGGCGGACGGTAGCGTGTGATTGGTCCGTGCGAAAACGTTCTGTTTCATGTTGTACTGGTCATTTGATTTTTGTTGTAATTTTTCAAATTTTTGAATTTTGTTACGTTTACACGCATAATATTTTGATGTTTCTCTGTTGTTTATTGCATCTATGCATTGTTTAAAATCAAATGAAGTTGTCAATCTGTATATTTCGTTAGATAAATTCTCAACATTTTTATTTATTCTGCGTAAGTCAGCTCGGTGTTCATGGATCTTTTGTATGAGTAACTTTTGGCTTGCCTGTTTTAAGATCTTAGCGCTCCCACGTATGTCCATCTTGGCTGATATCTTGCAGCATGTAGGGATGAGATCGTGATCCCGGCATCTCTTCAAGAAATTTAAGGATGTTATGTATCTTGCGTGCTTGGTTTGTAGATCTTCTAACCGGCGTATTTTTGTTGCTGTTTCCAGTCCGTACTGGTTCACATAGTATCTTCTTGGGTTTACGCGAATGTTACACATTGAAATTAAACTACAGTTTACGGATTTTATCGCGTTGTATTGGTTTCACTAAGTTATTACATTTGAAACTAAAGATCTAGAAACTATATTTTTAATTTATTACTAGCCAACGTTTCGAATTCTTTACAGAATTCATGTTCACGGCAGACTGAGGTGATATTTGTCTTTTTCTTGAATGTATAAGTTATCTCAAAGTACCCGAACATTTTTCAACTACTGGTGTTACTATTTACGCAGAATGAGCTCACAGTGTCCTTAGGTCTTCTGGTGACTTTGTCCTTCTTGGGTTTCATTAGCCTTATGACAGGGTCCCAAGCTGGAGGAACATTCCAACCATCTTCCCTATTGAAATTAGGGTGTTTTTTAATTTCAATAGCCTCTCGTATCATCCTTGGAAGAAAACGATGTTCTTTTGCGAGTATCTGTGGTTCATCAAATCGCAGGTAGTGGTTGGGTCCTTGTTCCACATGTTCACACACAGCAGACTTTGTTGAGCGTTTATGTTTTATGTCAGCTATATGTTCTTTGAGTCGAATGCCTATGCTTCTCTTGGTTTGTCCAATGAATGAGAGCCCACATTCACAGTCAATTTTGTAGACTCCGGCCTCTTGCAAGGGTAACTGACACTTGACAGATGGTAATAATTGACTGATCTTCGTTGGCGGCTTGTAGTAAGTTTTGATAGAAGCTCGCTTCAAGATGTAGCCAATTTTGTCGGTCACGCCCTTGATGTAT